>WBNO01027830.1:98210-124466 GCA_013400575.1 Peucedramus taeniatus
AAGGGGAAGGGACAGGGGTAACATGGGGCAAACCATAACTTTACAACCCTCTCAAAATACAACAGTGAAAAAGTCAGGCAAAATTAAACAAAACACACACCACTACACTCCAGGACACTTATAGGAAATAGTAAGAATTCAGTTTGGAATGCTCTGCTAATCTCAGTTGTTGCTAATTTTGATCAATTTCAATTCAGTTTGTTCTTTAAAAAAAAAAAAAAACAAAACCAAACTGATGGCAACTTACACACCACATGATCAAGACTGGTAAAGGCTATGAGGGGAGAGTTCAAAAGTGAAGAGAAATGGATTTTTATGTGGATAATGTGTAGTTTGTTAAAAAAAGATGTCTCAATAATTTTATCTATATCCCACGCAGAACTTTATGCAAATTTCAAGTAAAAAGTCAAGGAAGAATAAAACTGTTATATATGCAGACATGCAGAAAACAGTCTGTCAGTCTTCCTCTCAGGAAAACTTGTGCATTACTAAATTCCTTAATAAAATCTGTCACATTTTTTCAAAAATCAGTAATTTTAAATTTTCATCCAATCTCTTAGCCCTTTATCTTCTTCCAACCCTTTATTACTAGTTGAAGGGAGAAAAAAAAAAATCAGAGACTTTCACAGCTACTGATTTGCAGTAAAATTAGCAGTAAAAATTTGCAGTCTTTTGCAACACAAATCACATATTTACTTGTAACAATTATGTCTCTACTCTTTGTGTATCTGGAATCAGTGCAGATGAATGATCTCAATGATCTACTACCCAAGGGAAAAATGCAGCAGTAGAACGACCTTTATCTCCTTTCTTTCACATTCCTGTGAACCTTGGTCCAAAATCCATCTGGGAAAAGCACTTGCTTAAATCAGCCAACATGTAATCCCAATATTATTCTAAAAAAAAGGGCCGAGTAGTGAGGTGTAGCTCCCCAGTGCCTAAAACTCTGCACCATATGTCTTTCTAGCATCCTTTGGGGGTTTTAAAGCTGCTGGAGACACATAAGTGCAATGTTGGCAGGATCAGCCAACATAGGTAATCACTGGTAAAAAACTTGTGTACCGTAATGCAATAGTCCTATTGTTCATGTTAGTGACAAAACAAGCTCCAGGATCTCTCCATATTCTAGTAGGTTCTTACCACACTCCTCAAAAAAGCTTTGAAAGCCTGTCTCTCCAGGACAGCAATTCTTCATTAATTTTCCATCACAATTATTTTTCTTCTGTGTTTAAATATTTCTCAGCCTAACCGTTTCTCCCTTAAATTCTGACAGCTATAGGAATACATCTCTGTTTTTCTCCACAGTGCTTTTCTTCAGCTGTTCAAAGACCATCCTCCTGTCCTTTAACTCTTATCAGCTCTGGATATCTCTTTGTTATGAGTAATAAAATGATACAGCCAAATTAATAATCAAAAATTATTAATTTTATTTCGCGACCAAGATACCGTCTTCGATAGCCACAATTAAAGAGACAGCGTGAGCCCGGTGTTGCGCTGGGTGAACTCTGGTCTAACCTCTACCACGTCAAACCCCCTCTGTTCACCAGTGCTGCCTCCATTGGGTTGGTTTTTATACAGATTTTTTCGCCTGGGGCAGAGGTTCTCCTATTCCTTTGTTGCTTTACATATTCACGTGGTCTCCTTTTCTCTGTGCTGGACTGGACAAAGATGTTTCTGGAAAGTGATGAATTCAGATGCCGAGTTACAGGAACCTGGCATTCAGATGCGAGGGTCTAATGACCCTGGTTATCTCAATCGTGGATACTTATTGACCAATCATCGCCCGGGTGTTCCCCAGTCAGTCCCAGGAAGGGATTCATCTCCGCTGGAGCTTTTAGTTTGTTAATTAGGTTTCCCCTCTGCTGCCATTCGCAGTTTCATAATTCTGTGAAGCAATCCTTCCCCAGAAATTGCTTGGGGAAGGATTGCTTCACAGAAGGTGAAGGTTTAAAACTTTTAGAGATTTTTCCATACATGCACAACTTATCACATCTATATTTCATATGAGCATGAATTATTCCATAACGTATATCACATCTTCAATATCCAAACTTTGTCTTCTTCCTCAGTAAGTTTCTCCAGATCGAAAAATTTCACTACAATTTCTTTTGGAAATCAGCATTTTCCTTAAAACACTAAAAATCCACATTTTTCCCCACAGACCAGAATCAGAAATTTTCTGATAATCACAACATTTAAGCATGTGGAAAAAAAAAATCTAGTCATCACTGTTGATTAACACTGTTGTATACACTCTTCCCCAAACCATGAAAACATGAAGTGTAAGATTAAAAATATAGACAATAACTAAAACTAACCATATTGCTCTACTATAACAAAATGTTATTGATTTGATATGAATCCCAAATTTCCTGATACCAAATTTTAATTTCTTTTAGATTTCTGGTGTCAGCTTTTATAAAACACTCAAGGCAGCAACCAGATTTTCCATCCCCTGAAGATATCCTGTCAATCCCACTTCTCCTTCAGCTTAGAGGGGCCCCTGTTCCATGCTCCAGCTGCTTCTGGTAGCAGCACTGGAACAAGCTCACTTGTGGCACCTCTGGTTTATTGTTTATATGATCCCACAGTGATCCTATGGCAGCTGGAGCCCAGCTGAACATCTGCATGTGTGTTCTTTGACACTGAGGGAGGCTAAACCTTTTTCCAGCCACTAGATCCAACCCAGATTGGGAGGGAGACAGACTGGCTAACAGCTCTTCCTGCTGCAGCTGTTGGCTGTGCCTGCCTCAACAAATCCCAGTGCTGGAGGAGACACTGTCAGGATGTGCTTTGGTGCCAGTAGTGGTGTTATCGTGACTCCTCTCAAGACCAAACCATTGCCTAAGCACTTGCAATTTTTCTAACTTTTTCCCTGATTTTTCATGCCTCAAGTGCTTGTTTTGTTCAAGAATCACATGGCAAATTTCATTAGCAGCTCTAGGTTTCTAAGTGAAGTTTCTACTCCTTTAATCTTCAACCCCAGGCTGACTTGGTGACAAGAAGTAATGAGGTGGCCTGAAAGTTTTTGTCCCTTTCAGCTACAATAAATCTTCAGTAATTCTGATTTCTAGGCACTGCGTATAGTGGCATGACAACTTCCCTTCACAAAGGCATGTCTTCTCAGGCTGGAAGCTGTGTCCTTAATAAGACACGTTGAGGTGGATGTCATTTCTGTCATAACGTAAAAAGATTCTTTGTCCAGATAAAGACAACTGCATCATCTTTGAGGAAGGCTGTGTCTGGGAATCAGAGTCAAACTGAAATCTAGTGCTCTTAAAGACATCTGGGAATCCTGGTTTCTGCACCAGCATGGCTGTCATCATTATCTTCAGCTTTTTAAGCCCTTGGGTCCTTGTACTAAGCCCCTTTCTCTTTGTCCAGGGCTGGAAGGCAATTATACCAGTAGTCAGTAGTAAATGAAGCCCAAAGCTCTCTGCTGAAAGATTCAGTCACTTGAGATCCTTGACACAAGCTGACAGTGGAGAAACTAACAAGCAGAAAAGCAGAGCTCACTGATGCTTTTTCCCTATACTATTAACATGTAGTAAATAACATGTAGAGATATCAGGTTGTTTTTTTTTTTTTCAGCTTCACAAAATTTTGCAGGCTAGAGCGGATTTACAAAGCAAGGGTTAGATCCTAAGCCAGCAGAGACACAGCAGGGTCCAGGTGCAATGTCAGAAGGTCAGCAAGGTGCTTCTCTCATATGTGTGTTGAGACTGACCAGAATCCCAAACTCTCGTCTCTCCTCAGTCATGTAAACTGCTACACAAGAAACAGAGGATGAGTGGGGACAGTTTATATTGGTCACAGAGGTCTCTTGCTTTCTCCTACTTACATGCACCTTATACTAAGCCCTGAAAATGATTAATTGCAAAATCTAGTTATGTGGGAAACCACATTGAATTTACCTCAAAAATTCAGTCAGTTTTGGAACACTACATGCCCATTTAGGGTAAATACAAACATGGACTTCAAACTGAAACTGCTGGTCAAAATTAGGTGGGTATGCATATGCTGTGCCAAATCAATGATTTTGCCAGGATACCAGAATTTAATCCTCATTTTAGAATGCATCTTTTCTGAAAGACAATCCTAAAATCTAGCGAGAAAAAAAATTTCTTCAGCTTGACTTCTTTGGTGGCTGGTTTATACTGTGTCAAGGTTCCTGCAAAGCAAAGGTGTCATTCTTCTTTCCCACTCTCCTTGCTGATTACAGAGATTATTAGGCTATGTTTAGGGAGAGCAGCTTACTTCGAGGCACTTTCTAACTTCATCATTGAGGACAGTCTTGTCCACTGTAAAGGAAGTCTCTACATCCATTTCAACTCACCAGATAGGCACCTGGAGCTAGTGTCACAAGGAGGGAGGATTAGGGATGTTAATATTCAGCATGAAATCGTAAAATCACAGAATTAGGGTTGGAAGGGACTTGAAATATCATCTAGTTCCAAACGTTATGCCACGGGCTCAGATGCTACCCACTAGATCAGATTGCGCAGGGCCCCATCCAACCTGGCCTTGAACACTTCCAGAGATGGGGCATCTACAACTTCTCTGGACAACCTGTTCCAGTTTCTTACCACACAGTAAAGAATTTCTTCCTAACATCTAATCTAAATCTCTCCTCTTTTGGTTTAAAGCAGTTCCTTATTGTTCTATTATTATCTGACCTTGTAAAAACTCCCTGTCTTTGTTTAGGGCCTGGAAGGCCTCAGTGGGATATCCCTGAAGCCTTCTCTTCTTGAGGCTGAACAACATCAATTCAGTTAGTCCTCACAGGAGGGGTACTCCAGTTGTCTTCTTGTCTTCATGGCACTCCTCTGGATCCACTCCAACAGGCTCAGTTTTTCTTGCTCTGAGGACCTCAGACCTGGAGGCAATACTCCCTCTGGGGTCTCACATGAGGACAGAGTAGAGGAGGCAAATCACCTCTTTCCACTTGCTGGCTACTCGTCTTTGAATGTTGTCCAGGACACAGTTGGCCTTTGGGGCTCCAAGTGCCTACTGCTGGATCAGTTCCAGCTTTTTGTCCACCAGAACCCCCAAACCCTTCTCCACGGAACTGCTCCCAATGAGTTCTTCTCCCAGCCTGAATTCACATCTGGGATTGCCCCAATCCAGGTGCAGCACCTTGCACTTGGACTTGAAGCTCATGAGGTTCTCATGGGCCCACTTCTCAAGTTTGTAAATGGCACTATGTGGGATCCCATCTCAAAATTCCCAAACCCAGACCCTGCTTTACACAAAGAGGAAGAGCTGTGAGGAAGAATCAAGACTCAGGATACACCCTACACAACACAAGGCATCTACAACACGTCTGGAGGCTATGCATTAAAATCCTTGTCATAAAATAGACTGAAGGGCTTTATGAACCCATATCCCACAAATTGCAAGTAAGTGCTACAACAGCTGGACTCCTATGTAAGAGACAGGAAGACATTTCTTCCTGCTGATAGTTCCTTCAACATGCTGAAAGAACATCCACCAAGTCAGTCCCAGAAGATAAGGCAGTCAAGTGGATACAAAAGTGCTTATTGAAATCATAAATGTTAAGAGTAAGGGTATGAATAGCTGCATGCATAGAGGAAATGACAGAAATGTGGGCATCTGGAGACCACAGGGTTACAACTATCTGCCAAAAGTGGTTAGATTTTAGCATATGGTTCAATTAGGAATATAACTTCCCCCATCCTCTTTCTTCTTCTCATGTGAGGAAAGGGTTTTAATACTGCCAGTTGCAGAGGGAGTTTAGGATAATATTATAATAAGAAATGTCTACTGCTGTGAGATCATTACAAAATCGTGATACATAGCCAGTAAAGCTACTAACTGTGAGATAGGCATATGTGATCTATTGTTGTTTTATTTCTTGGTTTTGCATAACACAGGGGTTTTTTTTGTTTTTTGCACTCAAAAAAGCAATATAATAGCATGGTAGAGTCAGAGATCCACCATAAGAATTTACATGCAGGCTTATGAAATGGCTACAACAGGAGGAAAAATAAATTGCAGCTAATAGTAAGATAAATTTATATGCTAACAAAACCATTGTCAACAACAATGGATAGTGTTCTGCTTTGTTAAAAATTCCCTCATTTCAGTTTCTTTGCTTTTTCTTTTCTATCTCACAGTGGAAACATAAAAACATTTTAGAATACAAAATACAGAGAGTTGGTGATTTGGTAATTTTTTTTCATCCTCAATTTCAAAAAGCATGGCAGTTGATCTTCGGCTTACATAAGTCAGAACTGGATGATCTTGTTTGATCTCCTTCAGAGATCAATGGCCTCTCAACAGATGGCCAGATGAGAAGAGTAAATGTGCCTGAAAACATCAATATAAGCCCTGATTCTAAGTAACCACAATTCACCTGAATGCTGCTTGACTGCCAGTTCCTGGGTCATTTTAACCTTGTACATTTTCAAAGTTGGTTTTTTTGGTTTTTTTTTAAATAGCTGCCCAGCTCAGCTTGTTCCATTTTACTTCCATTTCAGATTCTATTCCAAATAAGTCAAAAGACTTTCGCAGAAGCTCAATAGCTGAAGTCCAAAATTCACTCCAATCTGTTGTTTGTATGTCATTCTTTAATTCTTTAATTTCTTGTCTGTAATCTCACAGTTGACAGTTTCCCATTTCTTTACAAGCACGGCTTCTATCTTACATTTCCGAGTTTTTCCAAGATATCATTTAAGAGAAAATTTTCACTTTAGAGGAACAAGTTAAAGTCAGTTCCAGTGTAGTTCTCAGCAAGTTTGGAAATATAGAACACGTGGTCTAAACACACAGGCTCCAAGGTCCTCATGGGCTACTTTTGCATTACTTGTTTGGTACCCAGTTATGCTGAGCTGAGATGAAGTGGTGTTCATGAGAAAAAAAAGGAAGGCTTGTCTGTAGAATGATTTTTTAAAGAGTAACCTTTATTCCTCATGATTTTCTTAAGGAAAATGAATAGTAATTAGATGCAACATGGATAGAATGCAAAATAATGAAAAGCAGAAAAGTGTCCCATGATTGTCCTGATTTGAATGCATGACATTCACCCATACTGTGCAAACTGACAACAAAGTCCATTAGCGCTAAAATATGATCCCTTCAAAGCACCTATGTGTTAACCATATGGCAAAGAACACAAATTACTATTCTGCTTTGGATTCCTCTTGCTCCCAAAAGATATTTGAGGAAATGACATTCATAGTATGATTTCATTATACATGATAATAGTAAGTGCATATCGTCTTTATTATTCAAACTGAAAGAAAGCAAAACAAACAAAAGACATACAGTAAAAAACTGATTCTTATTTCTCATACCAGAGATAATCAGGATTTGCTCTTCTGAGGATAGGAAGGTTGAAACAGTATAAATCAATGAAATAAGTATGGACATCTTTCAGCTCACCTGAGAGGAAATAACTTTAAAGCTATGCATATATTTTGAGAAGAGAATTTGCTGAAAGTACTTTCACTTTGCCATGACTTTCCTCCACTGTATCCTCTGTATTTCCCTTTATACAAAGATTGATATTAGATCAGTGGATTCAGTGGATGAGCATGAGAAACCCAAGAACTCAGTAGGTGTTTTCCCCTGGTGTTGCTCTGTTATATACAAGAGTTCAGCAATGCTGCTTACAGAATGTTTGTACACAGCCAGTAGCAGATACAATCTACTTGTAGAACTAAGTATTCAAGAGTGTATTTAAGGCTTTTGCATTTAGATAGACCTTGCTCATATCAGTGCTGTTCTATAACACTCAGAATTATGCAGAGCTATATCCTCACATGGTAAAAATAAGATTAGCTTTGACAAGTTTTGCCAGACTATAACCTAGGTCAAAGTGTATTATATAATCTATGCAGTGAACAACCAAAGCTCTGCAGATTTTGCTTTTTACAGGAACTCAGCATGAGCCAGTGGAAGTAACCCAGCACAGTAGAAAATGTGCTAGTTACATTTTTTTGACCTTGGTAAAGCAGACATGTTTCATGCCATTTGTCTGGTAATTAATCCACATAGTATGTGTGTTCTCCCACAGTGACTGCCTGGATGCATCCATTCTGCAGCTGTATTCTGTCTGATTGGAATTGCTTCACACCCCAGTAAAACCGATGTCTCATGAGTAGCTGTACCTGGTCCATCTGGCAGTAATTTAACAATGATACTTTTATTATTAGCACTCTATAATCAGTTCATTGTGTGATTGCCAGTCTGTCCCCCAGCCATTTTCTTGTGTGGTTTTTTGAATGTTTTCATAATTTCAATACGAAACCAGTCTTTTGGGCCTGATGCCTCGCATGTGCAACCAAGACTTAGCAAATGGAGGCTTACACAATGGGCCAAACAGCTGGCTTTGTGTTGCCTCAGTAGAAAATGTCTAATTACAACAGAGTATTCACACCACCATTGATGGCAACACATTTGTATTAAAGTGCCTTTGTTCTGGGGAGACTCCTATCATTTATCTAAATTACTATTATTTTCTTTTTCTCCTCAGAGCTTTTACTGAGTCTCTGAGCAATTTCAAGCCATTAGCCTCCAGATACAGGCTTTATTTAATAGGACTGCATTACTAGAGAATGGCTGTCTGCCTAGCTGTGTCTGGCACCAGTCAGTCATGTCAGAAATCCTAGATCCAGTGGGCATGGCTCATCTCGTTTTGATTGATGCTCCACTCCCCTAGTGTTGCTGCCAAGAGAGGTTGTAATTCATGCCCGGATGGTTCTGCTGTTCCTTATTTCTGCATAGAATATCTGTCTTTTTCTGGGTGCATGTTAATTTCTGGGGTTTCATTCCATTCCTGCCATAATCTGCTTGATGCTGGAGAGACTGATTCCCAATACAGACATACAACTGGGAGAAATGTCTATGTGGAGAAGGATGAGTGTGAGGAAGGAATGGGTACAGCTGGCCCTTATACATGCCTTTGCTCTTCATCCTGTGATAGGTGATGAACAGGGGACATCTGCAGCCATTTCTTCCCCAGGCTGTTCTCTTGTCAGAATGTTGACAGATAAGATCAATCACATCATCTGTGTTCTTCTCGTCTACTTAAATTAAGCTATTTGGGCTAGGGACTGCTTTCACCTGTAGATACTGTACTAGAGGTAGTGGGGCAAGCATTTTGACACTGTTGAAATACAAATATTCCCTAACATTTTAACTCATTAAATATCTGCCAGAGTGTTTTGAAAGCTACTGTAGGCACTGAATTTCTACCTTGCAGGGTCAAATACTGCCACCTCCAAGAGAGGTAAGAATTAAGAGCATTGAGAAAGCTGGGAAAGACTTTCATGCTGTGAACAAAATCTCTTCTAGAATAAACTGGAGAATGCAGCTAGAATTCCCCTTCCAAAAATGTAGAGTATACAGGCAAAACCTAAGGTTAGGGTTTGTTTCGGGGAAGGGGTTAGTTGAAGGCAAGACAAGACAGATGAACAGAGGGCTCGAAAGGTTTTTCGAAAATGCAGGCAGATCACTAGAATTATTCCACTGGCAGTAATCTAGGAATGCACATAGGCTCAGCAGCAGCTGGGCATTATGTCTCGAGTAAGGGTTAGAATTTGGACAATGAGAAAGCCAGCAAAAGGGTTTGATAGCCAAAAAGGATGAGACTTAAGCAAGAACTTTTCAAGGCCTCTGTGTTACCTTTTTTACCCTGGCTAAATAACCTAGCAGTAGCCTTAGCCTGCTGTGACAGACTGAACTCTCACCATAGCTCCAGGCTTTTTCCTTGTCAGAACCTCCACTGTTACTTTAAACCTTCCTGTGAACTGAGACATAGCTCAGGACTCCTGCCAAACACCTCCACCATTTAATGGCTTCCCAGGTGTAAGGTGAGGTCTAGACTAGGGTTTAACATTAAGCAGAAGTGAAAGCTAGAGGAGACAGCTTCTCCATTAGTAGAGTTCTGTGCCACAGTTCTCTGCAGAACAATACTTTGAAGGATTTAAGGGGAGGTTGCCCTTTCTTAAATATTAGTTTAGTTTAGGATTATGCTTCTGAGAAGACAAGCAGGACCTTGTGGTAATAGAAAACTTGAGTGTGGTTTTCAATTCTCCTCCTAGCATCATTATCTCGAGGTACTGTATTAAACATGTGTACACCTCACTCTCAGACAAGGAATTGGGGTGCTGAGAAACACCTAAAGAGACAGAGTTCAAGAGGCCCATGAAGGTGATATTTGGGTCTTGGACTCAGACATTTCTCCCAACCATACATTGTCAAGGCACTTGAAGACAGTCAGACCTAAATCCCTGATTCTATTCCAGGTTCAGGTAAAAATGAGGGGCTTAAGAAAGGGAAATCCCTGGGCAACACTAAGAACATGATTGAAAAGACCGGCAAAACCTAGGAGGAATTCCCAGTCCTGTTTCATGTGAGGGCTAAGGTTCACATTAGGAGCAGTTCTTTGTAGGAGAGACAGCAAGAGCAATGTTCAAAAACTGCCTGCTCATGAACCAAGAGCTCTTGTTAATGTCTCTTTCAGTCTGAATACTCAGGTATTATGTCAGGGCCTTCCATGGACCAGTCTCCAAGCATTTGGAAATTTTTGTCTACACACTGGTATGTGAGATATTGCTGTCTGACCCTTCTAGCCCCAGACCACTTCTTCCCTCAAGTCCACCCTCCCAGACTACAGTTAGCAAATTACATTTTATTTTAACTACTGCAACTAGCACACCAACCTGGTTTTCAATGGTCTTCATGTCTTCCCTCCTGTTTATTTAGTTACCCTACTTATTCTCAGGCTTTGCAGAGCTCCCTCACACATCTGCTACTTTTCTTACACATCCAAATTCTCTGCCCTTTCCTCATCTTATTTTCCTAGTGTGTGGACATGCTCATCATGAAATCTCTGCTCACTTTCATTTACAACTTTTTAGTCCAGAAGACTGATTTTCTATTTAAGAAACTGCTGGCATCATTTTTCTTGTCCTAAAAGTGGTTTTATGCTGTGTCAGAATTCTGATTCAAAGCACCATGTTTGCTTACTACTGCTATTAAGAACAATATGCACCAGAAGAGGATTTACTACTGAAAAATGACATTAATTTTCATTAGTCATATATTAATCTCTGCAAACACAATCAATAACTTAATTAGGTATGTTATGTTTACTTCCTTGCACCCCAATATGATTATATAATAAAGTCATGAACAGAAACACATTGAAAAATGTTTGTAGTTAGTTTTCTGCAGGAGACTTGTAATTATAAACAAGGTAAATTTCCTTTCTTAGTCCAGCATTTGTGCACAGTTCTTTCAGGACCTGCAAATAGTGTGATGGGCAAGTGATCAAGGAGCTCAAAAGTCCAAGACTGAGTCATAAAAGTGTGCAGTGTCATAAAAGTCCTGTGTGATCTTTCATCCTCAGAGATGAAATGAAAGTAAGAACATTCTGGTCTCACAGAGATGATATGGGACACTTGAGTACAGTTGCAAGAAGGGCCACAAAAGCATCTAATAGATTGGTAAATTACAGACAAACATAGTCACCCACCATTTTGTTTGATCTATTTTACAATACCAAAGCAGAGAGCTTTTACAGCTCTAAAGGGAAGATTAGGCACACATAAAAATAAGTTTTGCATCTGTAGTGGCACTAGCTAGAATGAAATTTTAATGAGAAAATCATAGATACTTCAAAAATAGAGATACAGAAGACTATTTAGGTCATCCAGTCCATCCAATGAAGGATTTCCCGTGAAATCTATTCCCCAGTATTTTTATCCAGCCTGCTTCTGGAGTCTTTCTGGCTTGAGGTAGAAGGTGATCTCCAGATGAGACATAAATAATTTTTTTCCATGTAGCAAAATAAACTTTCCTCAGCATGTCTCAATCAATTTATTAATTTCCAGCAAGAGACTCTGCCCTTTTTTTCCCAACAATTTGAAGCAGATGGCCTCATCTGAAAGCTACTAACCTGAAGATATGCATTTTTTTCCATTTATAGGTCAACCATTCACCAGTGACCTTTAAAAGAAAAAACTCTAAATGCTGACAAAATTTGCCTCGCATAAGGAAAAATGAAAATATTTCAAGTGACTGGTTCAAACTATCATTCTAAAATTACCCTGCAAATCAATTAAGCACTTAACAATAAAACAGCATTCTGTTTTTCAGCCCACAAGCCATCTGTAGCCTTATGTGACAGTTAATTCAGGCTGCAGCCAGCTCCTGGATTCCCTTTCAGGGGTCTGTCGGAGCCAACAGCAGTTTGCAAAAGAGAGTGAATTTTTCCAAAGTCAACAGGACAGCTTCCCCCAAGCATCTTCTCTACAGCACATTAATGTCTGCATGGCCACACAATGCAAAAAGGACCAAGTGGACTAAGAGATAGAAGACCTCCCAGAAATAGATTGTTCTTGCATTTCACTCCCTATCCTAGTCCCAAAAACATTCAAGAAGAGTTGCAGTTGTGAATGGGTTGTATTAATTACTTTACTCATGGCATCTAATGCATCAAAACCATCTTTTCAAGTCATTTCTCAAGTCCTGCTAACTGTAGACAGGCCCCAATACCGAAATTACTTTCTCTAAAATGCAAGAAAAGTATTATAAAAAATCAAGTGCAGTTTTCCTCATTTTATTAATGCTGACAATATTTCTTTGCTTGAAATCTCTGCCTGAAACTCCTTTGTGTTGTTTTACCATTTCATGCTGAATCCCTCTGCAGTGTTGATGGACTTTCACATCTCTGTTTTCTCTCTGCTGTGTGTGATGTTATTGCTGAAGCACTGGGAGGTTTTTTGCTTCTGATTTATTATAGGTTACTGGTGCAGATTCTCAGCTTTCTGAAAAACCCAAAAGCATGTTACAGTCTCTCACTGCACCGTTCAGTTCCAGCTGGTCTGCTTTCCAGAACAGTTTATCCAACTGTTTGTTGGCAGATACATTACCACAGGGCATAGGAAAAGTCCTTCTCAGGCGAATGAATAAAAGATGGGTAAGAAGAAGTAGCTATAAATGGTTAATTTTCACAATGGAAAGATATCAAAAGTGGTCCTAATGTTTTTCAAGGTATTTATGTGGCACAAAATGCTATCCTTAGGTCTAAACACCTTAAATCTCATCCAGTCCATTATGATTTTATGCTTAGCAGAGGGGATTTATCAGCCAAGAGCTCTCACCCTAAGGCAGAAAGCCTTTTTGTGGCCCTTCATGCAGAGTAGGCCAGGAGTTCAGCCTACAGAAAGTGCACAGGTGGGACTTCATGTACTATGTTCTTGATTTAAGGTTTGTGAGAGATTAAGTGGCCTCTTCCCATAGCAAACAACTTGTTTTGAAATAGATCTTTGACCAACTCTAATATTTTGGGATTTCTCATCCAACCAACCAGTTTTGCTTAGCAGTTTCATAAAGTAATTTAAGTACTTGGTTTCTATGGTAACATACAATGCTATTCTGAAATCAGTTACATACTCTTGAAAGAACATTGTCTTCTCCCAGCTTTCTGAAGAGTAATTTTATATGTAACTACATATAAAGTAATATTGTTTAATCATGAAGACTGTCTTGCATGCTTTTGTAAAATTGCATGTATTCTTCATAATCTATCAATACATCTCACTCTCACTAAAGGATGTTATCTGTATGGCTTGTTTCTGTATGACATCTGAATTGATGTTCATATGAACATCATTGATGAATTGATATTCTCTCCTATCTGAACTAGCATGAAAAATTAGCATGTGATACAAATTTATATTCTATTTTATTGTGTGTTCAAATAAGGAAGTGCTATCATCAGCAAAACCAGCAAAATCTGAATCAGAGTAATATTAATGACAATTTACAACATCATAGAAAGTAAGAATATAGATCTCTATCCAAATCAGTACAAATCCAGAGCAGTGTTTCAATCTGAAGGTAAATACAAACTGTTTTCAGACACTAAGCATGGTAAACAGACTTTTTCAACTCTTAATGTATTTACTTTGTAATATCTGTTGATTTCAGTATGTGATTTTGATAGATTAAAGCTTTAAGTAAGACTTGCAGAATGTTTTCAGCAGGTTGAGTTGAATTTCATTGAGAGATAAAAATCTACAGTTGTAGGCCTACGGAAAGTTGTATCATTACACATTCTTCTAAGGTTTAAAAGTACCAAAAATTCTATAGATACAATTTATTCCGTTCTAATATATATATATAAATAATATGCAATCCAAAGAGAATGTCTCTTTGAAATAAAGAACTAATTCCAGATACACTTCTCACAAGGCATAAATCCATGCTAGAGTCAATACCACAGAGCAGAACTCCAACATAAGTCACATTTCCATTTACATCAGTAGGCTAAATTTGCAGTAACACAAAGTATCTCCTTAAGGAAGAATGTATTTGCTTTTCTCCACCTAAAGTCTGCATAAGTGAAAAAAAAAATTACAAAAACCCCCAAAAAAGCAGATGCAAAAAGAAATATTTAATTTTTAATTTCACACCAGCCAGGGAACTTCCCAGAAACATTTTCTCTATTTGCTGTTACTGAACACTGGGGAGAGAAAGCTGCTGCTGCTGACCTTAGAGTCTCCAATTTACCCACTCACTTTTGTTGCAGCTTTCCCCATTACCAGAGGGTCACTGATTTACTAACACAGTGGTTCCTCTCTCACTAGTGGCACTTACTTCAAACATGTTGGTTATTCATGAATGCAGTATGCCCCTCAGTGCTAGGACTTGACCTCTTATTTGTTCTTTTTGTCCTGTGTTTGGACCAATTTATGATCACAAAATTGCTTTGGGCATTTTCAATCCTCCAGGCTTGTACATTTCCATTGCATGATTGCTTCCTTACATAATGGGATAGCAATCAGTAATTGATGAGTTATTATTTCCCTTTCCTAGCTAATTAGCTTCCTGATCACAGTGCTGCCATCAGCAATGTTCAGGTGCCATAGATTATTATACCAATCAGGGCTTTAAGCCAGGAAATATCCAGAGCTTTTAGTGCTGGTAGCTGTCGCATTTGTTGGAGGTTTTCTTTTCCAGATGTGATAGGAAGCCAAGGTTTCCAAGGTGCTACACTGAGTTACTAGAACATCATGGTCTCTCCAAACATTTTATCTTCTAACTCTAATTTATTCACAAAATTTCTTTTGCGGGTTTGGTCAAATAGACATGACACCTGAAATGAATACATTATATTCTCCCCATCTAAGCTAGTTTGAAGAATACTAGCATGTAATACAAATTTATATTCTGTTTTATAGAAGGGATAAAATGGAAGCTAAAGTGACTTTTGTTCAGGGATTTTGCAATCTGCATCAAAGGTTCTGTGATCCTCAGTTGACAAGTATTCAGTTTTAGGCACTGTTAGTATATTACAAAATTTAGACAATAAGTGAAACAAGAAGGAATTTAGAAAAAGTCCTTGTCAGTGTCACTCATAGAAGCTGTTATATAGAGAAGACCCATGGTAAAGTTACTGATACAAACTTTATTATTTCATCTACTAACTCCAAACTCTGTGCTCCCTGAACCTGCCCCATACTTCATACTTATTTATGTCTATATATGCACATTTAGATTAAGTACAAAAAAGGCAAAAAGTGACATACTCCAGAGGCGGACTATTCAGTGTGGATTTTTCTGAGCCAAGAATGAGTTTCCATGATTAATGTTTATGTGCAGGTTTTATACATCACAAACTCATGTTCTAGTGCAGCCATTTGAAAATTTGTCAGGAGTACAACAAGTAAAAACTTTATCAACTGCTAATGTGTTCCTACAGGGCTGGCATAGACCATATTTTTCAAATAAGTTACCAGATATATCTATTTATCTCCAAGAATTTTGCATTTTCCCAGTCTATGATACACATTTCCCTTGATGGACCAATGACAGTAGAAGAGATGTTTTTAAAATTCAGGATAGAAACTGATCTTTGTAAAACAGTCCCTGTTGGAACAGGGATTGTGTCAGACTGGTCATTAATATTAGGCAAAATTAATTACCTTGGTTATTGCTGCATCTATTTCTGTATTTGTGGGCTTTCACTTACAAAGGGAACTTGTCATTAATAAAATTTATGCAATCAAAACCAATAGAATTACTCTGGTTTTGATCATTCGTACCTTTTTTTTTTTCTCTAAATGTAAAGATCCTACTTCTAAAACAATTCTCATGACAGCTTTGATAACACTAACATTGATGGATTATCCTGAAAATCACAATATTTTACCTCCAAAACACACTGATACAAATTATTGTAGCATTAGAAGTTTTTTCCCATGAGAGCTGGTCAATACCCTTGATAACTTTCTTCGTAACTGTTGTTCAAAAAACTTGAAGTACAATCATTTGGAAAAGTAGAAGACTGCACAAAGGAGGCAATGCTCTGTATTTCACTTGGACAAATAAAATAGACACGGTAAGCAACAATGTGGATTCTAGTGGTAGCATTTCCTACAATAAATGGTCAATAATTTAATTCATTATAAAGGATTTTATTACATACTCAGGGAAAAAAAAGAAAAACAAGAAACAAACAAAAAAAAAAAAAACAAACAACTGCAAAATCTAGCAAAAAATCAATCCCGGCCTGCAAATACCATTCATCTATACTTCCTAATACCATGTGGCTGCAATTCCTGCTGGCATAGGTTTTGTCTTTCATTCTTAAACAAGCTACAAGATACAAAAAGACACCAATATAAGGGGAACAAAGACTACCTTTATTTGGGAAGATGTTGCATTTTATTCATTACATACACAGAATTAAATACCAAACAGGAATGGATTGACTTTTTGAAGGTTCAGTTTCGTACAGTGAAAACCTGTAACTCAACAACCTAAATCTAAAGAAAGAAATTAAATAGAGAATGTTGGGGGTTGGATCTGTTTCTTTTGTGTTTGTGGAATTTTTTCCACAAACACAAAAACTGGTGGTTTGCCAGGTAACTAATTGCTGGGTACTTATGGGTACTTGACTGAAACAAAAGGGGGCAGCAGGTTTCTCCGGGGGGAACAGCAGTGAACAGGACAGTTCAGTCCAAGGGCGCCATTCCAGAAGGACATCGGAGCACCAGAGGACGCTGCTTGTTTTCCACTGTATTTCTTCCCAGAGGAAGACTGGACTCATCTCGTCACCACTGGATTTTCCTACAGGACCATCTCCACTCCACAGAACTGCATCTATTACTCAAGGAGGATTTCATCTGGACTGCTTTTAACACCCTGACACCCAGGGTGTCAGGTCACATCCCTGACTCTGTGAGGGTTTTTCTAGGGTTTTGTTTGTTTTGCTTGTCTCTTGGTGCTATTACATTTACATTTTCTTTTTTTTTTTTTTTGTTTGTCTAATATTCCTAGTAAAGAATTGTTATTCCTATTCCCAAATCTTTGCCTGAGAGCCTCCAATTGCAAAATTACAATAATCTGAGGGAGGGGGTTTACATTCTCTATTCAAAGAGAGATTCCAGCTTTTGCTGGCAGGTACCTGTCTTTCAAACCAAGATAGAGAACGATAGCGGAGAACTATTTTACATCCTGGAAGATCCCAAAGGCACAATCAGGCAAGACAGAAAAAAAGTCAGTAAACTGGAATAAAAAGAAAAACACAGGTAATAGATAGACAGTTACAAATAAAATATTTATGTTTTTGTAAATTAATGTATGAGATCACAATAAGAGAAGAAAAATAACTAGAAATGTAAAAGTATGCATTTGAAGATGTAATTTGCATAATTAAGCATATATTAAAGTCTGTGAATTGTATGAAATATCCAAAATTTGATTACAAGGTAAACTTAATACCAAGCAGAAATTGAAGTGCTTCTTGCCAAATGGCAGAAGTTTTTTCTGGAAACAGAGTTTCAAAGTTTCAGAAACTCAGAACCCAGCTTTTCCAATAGGCAAGTGATGACAGACAAGAGAAACTTCACTTTCACTTGACAACTACTAAGTGCTCTTTTGTATTCATCCTTCCATTCAGTTTCAGCCCAAGGTAAAGCTTTAAAACAAGCTCATCTATAATACCTTCATTACTTTCTAAAGTAAATCTACAATGTACTATATGTTTCAGCTGAAAAAATTGTATCCTGATTTTATAACTAGCATTCACTCTTCACTGTATAGCTGAAAACTTGAAACCTCACACGAAGTAACAATTCCTGTTACTATGTATTCCTCTCACGTCATTAGAGAATACTCTCTTCAATTCCAGCTCTTGGTACCTGTCACAGCTACCAGAAGAAGTGCCAGTGCCATTCTCCCACTTTAACAGCTCTGTGAAATGAAGCAGGGAGAGAGTCCAAGGCAATCCCACTTAGATTCACTGTCTGCCAGAGTTGTACCTATAAGGTCTCACTTCACACTTTGTATTTTTACAGCACAGATCTGTGCTTTCTTTCTCTTACACACTTTGGGATCACACACAATAAAGTTCTAAGTTATAGGCGGAGGGGGCCGGTGCTCCTCTGCCCTTCTGTCTGCATAGCCAGAGAAGACATTGCAATGGGATCAGGCTATGAGCATGGATTTTTTGTGCAGAACCTCATGATTCTTCAGGACACGTGTGAAATCTAAATATGAAAACTTCAGCTCTTGGAGCAACTATCCATTGTCCAGCTGCATATGACACATAGAATGCTGAAGCAGAGGAGCTTGTATAAAATCTGTAACACTGCACAGCAATTGAGATTAGATTACATCTACCTCTCAGGGTTGGTCTCTCACTCAAAAGAGCACCAGTATAAGGCCTCTTAAACTGAGAGATGTCATACAGCTGGTCTATCACTGGAGGCAGTAGCAAGTAGAGCTCACACCTCTGTAGCCTAAAAGTACACATTTTTTTAGAATATTTTTTGCACATTTCAGCATATTAACTTAATACATAGAGTTCATTGTCATTATCACATTGTAGAACCTTCATACCTTATCTGTGTGTTCTCACAGGCAGCTCCTCATCATGCTGACTCCTTCCTGTCCCTGGCACAGCCACCTAACCCTTACTATTCCTCACAGTACACCCTAGCCCTTACTGCTCCTCTCACAACCACCTGACCCTTCCTCCTCACACCACAGCCAGTAAACACTAACTCCCTTCTCAAGGGGATAACCACTCTTATAACATCCATCCTTATTGGCTTTAGCCGTGACTTATTAAGGACAGACCTTAACTGGACATAGCTGTGGCCTATCCTGGTAATTGGTACAGCTGCAACTCCTTAGGGGTGAGATTGCTTACAGCACTATCTCTATTCTCTACACTCATCCTCCCACAGTTCATATTTTTTCTGATGTGAATTTCATATCTTTATCTCTCTTACTTAAAAGGGAAGGTGTTCATAGCACTTGGATGTCATAATTTTCTGTTGTAAGTATATTTTATGAATAGAAAATAATGGGAATTGAATTCCTAGAAATAATATTCCAGTCAATTAATATAACTTGTGCTAATAGGGTCTGAATTTGTTTAATTGAAGTCTCTCCATCAGTAACTACTGACCTGAATCTGGATTCAATTAATTACCTTGCAGTATTCCTGTTCCTTCTGTCCTACTGGTAAGGTCTCAGTCATAGCAGAGTTAATTTGGGAGTTCCAAAGCAGCAGTCAAAAGAGAGGGCCTGCCACAACAAATATTCAACACACAGGTAGAGAATTGGAATGTTTCTAGCTGAAACTGGTAGTGCCTTTTCACCTTCATTCTGAAGTAGATCAAACACAGAAAGGGCGATATCAGCAATTTTTGTGAATAGAATAATACTTTTCCCACTTTGGAGCTTTATTGATTTGGGACAGAAAACTGCAAGCCTTGCTGACTACTCCCTGGCTCTCCAGTTGCTCAATCATCTCATGGATGGGAGTCCCAGAGTCCCTGTTAGTGCAATATTGTCAACAGTGCACTGTTGTGGTAGTGACTGGTACCTGCTGTTCCTCACCCCTCAGCAGTCCCACAGCAGAAGGGCTCAGTCTGTTTTGTGACAGAGGCTGACTGGAAGCAGAAGTTCTTAGAATTCTTTATTCTCGGGGAAGAGCAAAAATCCCACTGTAAAAATTTCTACCCCACTTCCATCTTTTTTGAAGAAAAAAAGGATAAAACCCTATCTCACTTCCCACTGAAAATTCAAGATAGCAGAAGCAGCCTCTTTTGACTGGCTAAGTCTTGTTGTGTCATCACATTTCTTTGTATACCTCTGAGTTTCCTTTTGTGCAGATATGTGAAAAAAACCTTTCATATGAAAATGTTTTTGGAAAAGAAAATAGAAAAAAAAATGTCCTCAGCCAACTGAAAGTTGGTTTACTCCTTAATGAACTATTTACAGACTATTTTCCCACCTTGCTCTGAGCTCCAATTTTTAGGCAAAGTAGTGTCCCAAGCATTTTAAATTGTATCTATCCATCCAAACATTTATAGTGATATAAGCACTGAAGGCCATCCATGAGTCAGGATGGACAAGAGGAATGAATTAATCACATCTCCATCATTAAGTGCAGTGATATCAATACAGCCAGATGGCTGCTTGCCGGTGGTGGCAGCATCTCTGTGAAGTGTTAGTTTCTCTGACTTAATATTTTTCTAAATAGAAACTTCAGAGAAAACTGAGCAGATATGTGGAGTTTTTAAAACAGAATGAAGTTATGTATCGAGAAAAATTCATCAAAATCCCCTCTGTTTGCCCACTAAGATTTAAGAGAACTCTTGTATTCAACTGAAGGTCAGATCAATTAATTCCTTAAATAAGTACATAAATACATTTTTAAAAGCTAGAACTAAGAGAGAGATACCCAACTTCAATTCTCTACTTCTCTTCCTCCTGTAGAGTTTGTTACACTCCTTTTATTCAGACAAGTCACAGAAAACTGAAACGACAGCTTTTGTCTGAGACATACCTGTGGATAAATTCAGTTAATGTAGTTACTGGCTTTCTAATCACTCCTTCGAGACTCCCATGGATTCCTACTCACAGGTAACTGGGAGGAAATAAATTTAACATCTGCAGAAGTGTTTAAAAATAACTATTTTGAAATGTTACAGAGAAAGTTTCTACTCTCACTCCAGGTCCATAGACTGACTCCAGCGAAACTGACATAGATACTACCGATTTACACTTGTAGAAGCCTTAAAGCAGATATCAGTGAATTTACTTATTTCTCTCTGGAGCTTTAGTGTCCACTTTTTCATGTTAATGTCAGTACTATTGTTTGGGGATTTTTTTCCCCCATGTTTATTGAATTACAGCATAATTTATTCTTGGGAAAGCAGGCTCATCATTTAAAAGCTCTCCAGATTTCATTTGCATTTTTACTCCTTTGTTTCTGAATAAAATTTTGTTCTTGAAGGGTAGCTGGAAAGACAGTGACTACCATAGTCCTGAGAATACAGCCAAGCCTCACAGCAGTTCAGCTAGAGAAAACACTTCATCACAGGATCTGGAGCCTTGTCAGCAGCAAATAGCAGCATGAGATATTGACATGGGTCATTTCAGTGCTTCAGAGAGATGTGGACTGCTAATGAATGCACCCAGAAAGTAAATGTTTCCTGATTTTGTATGACAGAAAGGAACTGATAAAAAATTCTAATGCAGTTATTAAGGTGCCAGTACATGAGAGAAAGCTTATGAATCAGAAAGGGATACCTCAACATAGAATCATTTGAATATCTTTTATTAGAAACAGTATTAGCATTGGGTACCATCTTAAAATCTTGGAAAACAGCTTCACTGAGACCACAACATGCAGGTAGATTCAAAAACCCTGACACTGCAATCATGTTCTTGCTGGTGAAGCACGGTGTTTTGGTGAGGGAACGGCCTAACAACATGGACTTTCCCAACATCAAACCAAGGCCCACAGTGGTGGATAAATGGAGGAAATCCTGGATGTACTATAAATAATTAGAAGTTGTTGCTCTCCTGATCTACAAGTGCAACACTCATTCACATTATGTTCATTTGCAAGATGGAAAATCTGAGGCATTTCCTTTCAATTTTAACTTTTTTCCACTGTAAGCAAAAAAAAGACATAAATGCAGAAGAAAAACAATTAGAGAAATATTACTGTGAGTTTAAAAATCTCTGAATCAAAATTGCATGATGATTATTCCTTGACCTAGCAGTGATATGAACAGATTTTATAGAGTTGTACGAGAATTTTACTATGCATCTTTCAGTAGTGCTTGTGGAAGGCTGATTAAGTGTTCCCTTGAGATTCAGAGAGAATTCAGTGCGTTATTTTATATTGGCACCAAAATCTTTCATGGGCATTTGGGTTTTAGTTGTTCTCTTGTGAAAATTGTTTTCTGCTTTCTTTGACTTTCATTGAAGTTGTCACCAACTTGAAAAATTGTCATCACTTCAGAGAAATTCTAGCATTCCTGAAAAGTGAAGGATATTAAACGGCCTCTCTCCGAAGTTAAAATGAGATTCTCGACTTTGTCTTTTGCAAGTTCATTAAAGTACTCTGTAGCTCTAAGCAGCAGTGTTTTTTCAGTTCTGAATGCTGACATAGAAAAATGAAATAATGGTCATTATTACAGCTATCAGTCACTTAATGCTGAACTATGCCTTGAGGATGTTTTATACAGCACATGCAACTGCCCCTTGCAGAACATTTAAGCCTGTGCCGAATTCTAACTAGGGTTTTTAAGATATTTTTCTAAATTTTTTTTGTTCTTAATTGCTGCATATTAATTTCTCCCTGCTTCTCCATATTTACATATACCTTTGCTCTTCATTAACTCTTTCAGCTTATCACAATTCTTTATAAAACACATCTGCTGTTTCTTAGGGGGTTTTGCATTTGCATCTTTCTGTTATATGGATTATCCTCTGTTGCCTGCATGTGTCTGTTCTTTTCTTCATAATCACAGAAATGAGAAGGGAAGCACCGTGACTGAACAGTTCCATTGCCCAAGGCTGAGGGTAGGATTGAACTTTGTGACACACTTCCAAGACTGGTTTCTGGAGGCAAGCAGAGGTAGATATTGCACAGAGTGCTGCATCTGACATGCTGGAGTTGTACATAGAGCAGGCCAGGCTTCAGTGCACACAGATTGCTCTGTCTCTAGTAGTCCTGGGAAGTTCCTCATCTACACAAACCGAAAACTGACCCATGTGCTCCACTGTCCCTGCTCCTCACCATGACTGCTTGCATACCTCAACCACACTTTAGATACTTCATTCTCAATCTTCCATTCACCAGACTATGGATAAGGATATGCTTATACATCTCATTCTAGTAAAAAGGCCTCACCTAGTTTGATATTTTCTTCAAAACATACATCTCCCAAAATCAGAGGAATATATCACACTTGTATCTTGATAATGTAAGGTTTGGTGGTTTTTTGTTTTTTTGGTTTTTTTTTATGGGAGAATAACTTTGGACTCTCATCCACTCCAATTTAAAAAAAAAAAATGGATCCCTGAGGCATGTTACTATTATGATTTTTTAATTCATTATTTTTAAGACTATCTTATGATTTTCAAGGGCATAACTCATCATTCTAAGATTCCTGGAATTAACAATACCAAGTGACAGTAAAAACAAGGCTCCATCATAGCATAAGCCCTTAGGCAACACTGTAGCAATAAAACAAACTATCTGACTGCTAAGAAGCTATTTCTAGGTCCCTCTGGGTGTCAGCAGGACTTAAGCAGTGCATAAAAAGAAGTGAATCTCACAACGCATCTAAGTGTTTGTGATAAAATAGCACAGCTTCTGAGGAATTAATTCTACTCACAGGGAGAATTTTCCACATCTACTGTACAGCAGACTTATCTAATGAACAGTTTGACAGGGCAATTTTCTATGCAGTATCTACACCTTTCTTGTCACTACTGTGACTTCAAGATATTCTCTCCCCCAAAAAATACGGTAGTGTTTTGTGTAACATTATGGAAAGTGAATTGTAATAGAAAACAGTTTTGTTGCTTGATAAACTAAGTATCATTTTGAGTTCTTACAGTTTTAGTTAAAAACTCATAAACACATGTTTGTTTTGCTAGGACAATGAAATGCAATTTAGCTACTGAAGTGCCAATTAACTAAAATTCTTTGCTGTTGCTTCTGATGTAAATCAGGCTATTAGATAGGCAGTGCAAATGAAGATGCAGAATTGGTTGCAGCCATTAAGCTGCTGATAATTGAGATGAAATGGAAGGCAACACATCGAATTTAACACTGTCTGTATAGGGAGTTTAGTAGTCTTTTTTCATTGCAAGAATTTATGGACCGTGCAGTGATAGCACCAGTGAAAACATGACAATGTAATAGCACAACGCACTGTAATGCTTTTCCTTTATTGTAAAACAATTGGGAAATGTGGAGGTGATGGAACATTACCGCCCAGATTTTCCAATGAGCCCTTAGATTCTGCTGTTTCTCACGGGACTGCTGAATCTGAAAACACTGGAAGACTTCCCAGGGAAATCTGATCACAGGGAAGGGATCATATTATAGTCACTAATAAAAGCACCTCGAGAGTCCAGATTTCGACAGGGGAATCTCCGTGAAGCACTATTTACCCGATCCATTTGTAGATGGCTTGCCTTTCAGGAACACATCAGAGCAAAAACGCCTAAATAACACACAGAGAAATAAAGATACCTGAAATTTAATTCAAGAAAGTTGATAAGTCAGATGAAGAAAGGCAGAACTCAGCTGATGAAAACTATTAGGGAAGAAGCTACTTAGGTTGCATCCCAGAGAGATTTTAACATCTGAAGGGTTTTAACAGCTGAAAGGCAATGCTTCCCCTGACTTGTGTCTGAGAGCTGTGAACTTTCTTGTAGACCCAGGGCTTAAATGCAGTCAGTATTTAATTTTAAACTAGAAATCAAAAACATCCAAAAACATCCCGTATTCCCATACGGGGAATCTGGATCAGTAACATCATGAGAGTTTGAAGTACAGCTTTCTCCCTCCTCCACTGAAACGTTCCCATTTCATATCAACAATATTAAGGTTTGCATTAATGGTAGCATGAAAATGAGTGAGCAGACCAGTAGTCTTGGTTGGTATTTTAGGTGTTCCTGGATGCTTAAACACAGCTGTTCCCTGGCTAAGGTTTATGAAGTTAGGTCCTTCCTAAACATTCATTTCTGAAGTTAGGTGTGTGAAGATGAAAAAAGGAGGTAAGGAAAGCCATGACCTCCCTCTAGCTGTAGCTATGCCATTTTGCATGAAGCTGTTGGGTCAGACAGAGAAAAATAACTTATGAAGCTTAGGAGACTAGTCAGAAACTAAAGATAAGAATAGGAAAACAAAATCTATTATCCATTCTAGTAAAGAAAACCTTTTGTCAGAAAATTATTCTCACAAAAGTTGAGGTTCTTAAGGATTTTAGGCTGTAAATGAGAAGGTCTTTAGCAAATCATAATTTTCAAGGTAGTGCCTGTATGTTCATCTCAATGCACTTCTGTGATAATTTCCCATAAGCACTTCTATGATTTAATTTCTTTGAAATTAATATTATATTAAAATATATGTGTTAGCCTGCATATCTGAAGGCTTGTACAAAAAAAATAAAATTCACCTTCTGCAAGCATTTATATCTGAAATAAATTACAGTCAACCAATCATAAAGTGAGAGCACTATAAGATGACTCATGATCAGACACATGAAGGTGATACATATCCTTCTGAATTGCAAACTGGCATAAGCCAAATGGTTGAACTGCAGAGAAGCACAGGACAGTCAAGAATGGTCTCCAATCAAACAGGATTTTAATGTATTTTTATTCATATTAATTTGTTATATGTTAAGATGCTCATCTTTCAACAAGAATTTTTAAAGAGTGAAATTATCTTTGTGACAAAATGAATTGAACTTTGCCAAGAGCCTGCCCCACCACTTATTCTGTGTTCCTGCTGGGTAAAGTACAAGAACTGAAAATGCTAAAGTGCTCATTCAACAGGGTAATGAGACTTTTTTATGAAATGGGAGGCTTTCTTTGTTAGCCAGGGAGAGTTGTAAGCAGAAGCCCCGAGGTTTACGAGATGTCTATAGTTTAAGAATAAGGACCTAGAGTAGTAGATGGCTGAGTCTGAATGAAATAGTACTCAGAAAACTGAGGACCATGTACCTTTGAGATGCCCGATTTTCCCCTCTCCTCTCAAGATTTGATCTTGATGTAGGAGTAAACAAATTTCCATATAACCTTTCCCATAGCTTACTGTTAAGCACGCGGTGCTCAGCATTAGGAACCAGAATCCAGGATAATTACCAAGAAAAAAGGCTTCAAAATCATGATGTTTGTTTATATTTTAAATACATGGGCTCCCAGTTTGAATCTGAGTCCTTATAGGCA
>WBNO01027832.1:0-10088 GCA_013400575.1 Peucedramus taeniatus
GTCCAGATACACACAAACACTAAAACGATTCTTTTGTGAAGGGACTAAAAACTACGACAGGGAGGTACAAACTAAGTTACACAACTACACAGCCCTTGCTGTGTTTCCTTTCGCTTCCCTGTGTGGGTGAAGGGATGAATTTTTCTGAGAGGCCCTGCTTAGTTACTCCAAAGGTGGCCCTTCCTTCCCAGACAGTCCAGATACACACAAACACTAAAATGGTTTCCCCTTTTTGCACTAAGAGATCATTTGTGAAATTCTGAAGACAGAACCCTCAATTGAGTATGGGGATGCTTTTCACCTAGGTGTGTGCAATTTGCTGGAAATTCGAATGCTTGCTTTGCTTTCTAGTTCCGTTCAGCTCTTTTGGGGTGACGGACTAAGTGCAGCTGAAGCGAAACATCCCTCACCTGTTACAGATTACACACAACCTTGCAAACCCCTCCATCTATCAGAATCCTGTCCGTGATGCCAATTTAATGTCACAATCCGCTCATACAAGTGGGGTCGTGATGGTTTGTTTTACTGATCTCAGAGTGCAAAAACAACACAGAGGGGATTTCAGTATCAACCAAAACAAAATGCACGTTTATTGAATGACCACAGCAAATGGGATAGAGGGACTAAGGGAGAGGGAAAAGACAGAGAAAGGGGAAGAGAGAAAGAAGGGGTTATAGATACCAAACGTGGAGACGAAGTCCTTCGTAGTCCGGCCGAGGATCCGCCTGTCACGTCGGGGAGATCTCAAAGTCTCTAGTTAACTCAGGGGTTTTTATTATGGTAATCTGTCGAGGGGGGGGAACAGGTAATGAAAGGTAAGTCTATTGGAATTGCCGGGGGGGAACAGATACAATAAAGAATAGATGTAGCAGGTAGTCCATGTTCTCAGCAGTAGGCGAGAGCCATTTTCTTCTTGGTCCAATGGCCACACCTGCAGGCAAACATCTCACTTTGGTCAGGTCAGCTGCCCCCCTCCCCTGTGTTAGGGGTTTCAGTCTCAGTCCTTGGGAGGGGGGAGCTTCGATCTCCCTATAGGGGTCTCATGTCTCAGTCCTTGAGAGAGAGGCTTCTTCCATCTCAGTCCGTCCATCACGGTGGTTGAAAAGCAGATGAGGGGTCTTCCGTGGGGGACCACCAAAAGTTACCCCAGAAAAGTCCAACCAGGCCAAGAGGTGGAGAAAATCCTTGGGTCATTGTTATGAAGCAGAAACCATGAAGCATGTATAAGCATTCAGGACAAGTCACTCCTGTACCAGGCCCTGCTAGGGGCAGTGTTCCATGGCAGCAAACGCACCTGCAAACAATGGTTTGGCTAAGGATCTTTGGCAAGCAACCACCTCCAGCAGGCCAGGATTCTGATCAGGGTTTTTCGGTGGTCCCAGTTTCAGTTCTTGCGATGGTCGTGAGGCAAACGAGGGAAACTTCAGACCATCCCTATCAGCAGCGCGCTCAGTCCTTGTCCCAAAGGTCCAAACACTTCCAAAGGAACCTTATGTTCACTACAGGATTCTAAGATGACTGTGGTGGCGGTACGTACATCCACCCCGGCAGAGCTGTGGGTGCTGCCTCCAAGCTGGCTGGGCAGGCCTGAGCTGGTGCCATGCTCTAAGGAATCACTTGTGTCAGAGCGCAATTCCCCTGTGCTCTCATCTTCCGGTTTCCTGGGCCTGCCAAAGGCTGGCCATTGGCATGATATTTAGACTTACGTTGGTTTGAATAATGACCTGCCCTTAGGCACCTAGAGCACAAGAAAGTGGTACTTGGCCCTGTTTGTTCGCATGTTCCTTGCTTTTTCTTGCCCTTATTTTTGCTCTTCTTCTGTTATCCGCCCCCTGAGGATACCTGGCTTGGCTGTAAAAGTAACCGTCAGAGCAGACACTTTTTGGCCTACAGAATGTATCTTGGCACATGCTTTGACCATGTCTGTCAACGTTGGGTCGCCTGGAAGAGCATCTATGATCTTCCGGCACTCACTGTTTGTGTTGTCCTGAGCTAACCACTTGCATAAAATCTGCCTTAAGGTATCATCGTCAACCTGTTTCTCCGGGGCAGCTGCAAGCTTCTCAACAAATGGCAAAAAAGGCTGACCCGCTCCTTGAGTTATTGACGTATACCGTGGTCTGGGGGAGGCAGTCTCAGTAATTTTTAACAATGCATTAAATCCTACCATTTGACTCTGCTCAAGAACGGCAGAGTCCCAGGTAGCCTGAAAATCAGGATTGGAAAAGGCCTGTTCTGCAAGGAGAATGTCCACCCCCATGTAAAACCTAGGATCTCCCTGAGGCAAAAGCCTGTTGCCTGCTGCAACCCCTTTCAGCGGCTTGTCTCCAGTTGTCCAGAAAAACCCCATATTGCACGGGCTGGAACAGTGCCTGAGCAAGTCTGAGTTTAGCACTCTGAGAGCCTGCATAACTTTTACGGAGACAAGGCCATATTTTGCAACCTTCTCTTGCAAATCTTGGACCACCCGCCAGGCAATCACATCCTGCCTGTCAGCTTGTCCTGAATTTGGGACACGGAACATGGTTCCCCTGAACCACCTGTGTCTCCTCCACAGATGCTGCATGGACTGTTTGACCGACATTTGTGGCCCCTTCCCCTGGATCTAGTGTGATGTCAGCTGAACACTGTGGCCTTCCCACCCTGTCCAACAGGTCCCAATCCCCAGTTTCTGAAGCTCGCATCTTAACTGCGTCCCAAAAGCTGCGAGGGTTCTTGGGGCGCACGGTCACCCGACAGGGGGGCAAAATCCAGAGATTACGCAGGGATGATGACGCCGCCTGTCAGAGCCGGCGTTCTGCCACCAGGGCACGCCTCCACCGGGGGGCTGGCCGTTGGCATTCATCGCTGTCGCTGTCCCCATCCAGGGATGGGGAGGACAGCCTGCAGGCAGCAGGGGGTGGTGGGTTGGCCGAAGGCTCTGAAGTCGAAGGGCTGACTGCGAACTGCGAAGCCAAAGGATCGGTTACAAGCTTAGACGCACGGGGGCCGGCCGTCTGCTGTGCCGCGGCCGGCGGCACTACCACCGCCGCGGGCTGCAATGGTGAAGCCGCAAAAGACATTAAGTCAACCAAGTCAGTCGCCACGCCAGGAGGAGGAGAAGGCAGCTGTTCTGCAACCAAAGGTGGGGGGGCGAAAGGGGACACAGCTCCTGTTGAGTGATTTACCGTTCGGAGAGACGGCGCTGGTGCAGCAGTCACAGCTGCTGTCGTCTGCGCAGGCGCTATGGAAAAGGAGAGGGAAGCCGGTGGGGGGTGTGACGTCGCCTGGAACAAACACCCGTCGGGAGGAGCTGACAATGGACGTGGCCGGTACAGCTGTGCAGGCTCCGTGGCTGACGACAAGGGAGCCGACGGAGCGACCAGTGTGGTCGTGATGACCGCCGACGGCAGAGATGGCTCCGCCCTCACCCGCGATGGGGGGGGAACTTGAGTCGGGAACAGCAGCTCCTGCCGGCCGCGAAAGAGTCGGTCCCCGGAGTGTAGGGGGCATGAAGGCCGACGGGGCCGAGCGGCTGGTGGGGCAGGGCAAGGCCATCCCCCAGCTCCCCACCCAACGGAGGCGGGCACTACCGACGACTGGAGCGGGGCCGGCTGCCGCAGTGGTTCGCCAGCCGCTTTTCGCAGGACAGGGGAGAACCGACCCATCAGACTTGGTGGTGATAGTTTCGGCGCCGCCAGTGGCAATGAAGGGGCTGAAAGCGGCGCAAACGGGGAGGGGCCGCCCCCCGGGCTCGGCCGAGATGCGGCTATCACTCTCGGCGGTGTTGGTTTTGCGGGAAGAGGAGACGGCGGCCTCACAGAGTCGTAGGGACAAGGATATGTCGGCGGAACATAATCTCCAGACGAGAGATAGGTTCCGCGGGGAGTCCCCATGCCTGCCGCCGGCCCACGTGGAGCCGGAGAAAAGCCGGCAGCTGTCCGGTCTGGCAGTCTTCCTCCCGGGGTGTCGGCGCCCCCAGAGGCAATATATTCGCCCTCCGAAATCCCCATTTCCGACTCGCTGTCCCCCTGGGTATGGACTTGGAAGGCAAGGGACAGGTGTCCCCATACAAGCATAAGTCGAGGCACGGTGGAATCTCCTTTAGAAATCCCTTCCAAGAGCCGGTGTCCCAATGACTCCCACAAGTGCGGACTAAAAGCGGCGTCCACATCCACTAGAAAGTCATGAGATTTGGCCCAGATTAACAGAGCGCAGAGCGAATCATCCGACACAGAGACTTCCATTAAGGAAATCATGTCCCTCCATACAGTAACAATCGCGCGTTCTTCTTTAGAAGCGTGATTTCCCATTGCAGAAACACCGGCCCCTAACCCCCAGCAAAAGTATGAACTGTCCGCTGCGCTGAGGAATTCGTCCCCGCCTGCTCTTCTAAGCTATCAGGGCAAAACTGTGATCCCAGTCCCTTCCAGAAGGACGCGGGGAAAGATTGTTACCTCTCTGGGGGAACAGAGGGTCTCCAGACGCGGGCGGACCACGCGGACACCGCTGGATCCCAGCGGAGGTCCGGCGGGGGTCCGAAGCATCTCCGTCCGTCCCGCAATCCACGAGGGGCCGATCAATGCGAAACACGGTGTGGTCACCAGATGTCGCTGTTGAGTAAGAAATGACAGACTCACCAGAAGGCTGGTTTGCACAGCATCTCGCTTTACTTCGAAATTCTCTCTTGTTATTCACTGTTCCGATACAGATAGACCAGATTGGTCAATTAATCAATACATCTCACCTGCTTGGCTAAATAACAAAAGGCCTTTCTTATAAACAATCTTTGAGAAAACTAGGAAAACAGAGAGTAGGAAAACAACACCTGCAAGTTGTTTATAATAATAAGCTATCGTTGTTTATCTTCAACTCCCTAAAGTCTCACAAGCCGATTCTGGGAAAAGGTATCTAGTTTTCTCGCTCTCTGACCAGGCTGTCACACCCACAACTGTATGCCCTAATTGGGACCACAACAACCTTGGGGGTAGGCAGAACATGGAGGATTATAGAACATTAATTGTACGGGGTAATGAAAAAGGTAGTGTCTCGAAGACAGAATGCTCATAAGGCATTTTATGAACAACAAAAGAGGGAAGAAATCCCAACAGAATGGCTAGAAAGAATGAGGAAAAATATGAGGCAGTATTCAGGTATCAACCCTGATACAGCAGCCAGACAGACCTTGCTAACAATATATTTCATCACCCATGCATGGCCAGATATGCAGAGAAAATTAGAAAAGTTGGACGGTTGGCAAGAAAGGGGATTGGAGGATCTTTTAAGGGGGCAAAAAAAGTGTACGTCAGGAGGAGTCCTAGTTTAGGGCAAATTTGGGAGAAAACCCCCAAAGGGGCCACTTCAGAAAAGCCAACCCACACGGCCCCTCCCCCCAACCAGGGTTCGGAACAAAATTCCTCAGAGACAAGTGGAAAGAACCTGTTTATTTAACAGGCAACACACCCCCCAACACACAAATGAACAATACTGGATGACAAAACTCCTTCACCATTCTGAAGAGATCTCAAATTCAAACAGTCTCTCTGGGGAGTGATCGCTCTGTTATCGGCCTCTCTGGTGCTGGGAATGGCTGCTGCAGGGCAGGCCACAAAGTGCAGGCTGTTGGTGTTTTCCAGGTCCCAGTCCAGAGCAGGTTCGTATGGTTCCAAGGAAAAAAAAAAAAAAAAAAAAAGACAAAAATGAAAAAAAAACAGNCAGGAGGGATGAGGAGAAAGCAAAGGAAAAGGCCAGAGTAATGTTAACTGCCATTAGAGAAGGACACATTTGTTTTTATTGTAAGAAAAATGGACACCTCAGGAGAAATTGCTCTCGAAGGGAAAGAGAACTGAAGGTTTATAAGACCAAGCGAAGAGGGGAGGCAGAAGACTAGGAGTGTCAGGGGCTCTACCTCCTGGGGACAGAGTACCATCAGGAGCCCATGGTAACCTTAAAATAGGTCCCTAGGAGGAAGAATTTGAATTTTTGGTAGACACAGGAGCTGAAAGAACTTGTGCTTGTAGAATTCAAAAGGGATGTGAGAAGAGTCAAAATACTGTGCAAGTGGTGGGTACAAAAGGGGAAAGGTTTAAAGCGTTAATTCATAATGTTAACCCTGGAGACTGAGTACTGATCAAGTCATGGAAAGACCAGCTTCTAACCCCTCAGTGGAAAGGTTCCTTTCAGGTACTGCTAACCACTGAATCAGCTGTGCAAACGGCAGAGTGGGAATGGACTCATGTCAACAGAATTAAAGGCCTGGTGAAAGAACAGAAAGAATGGACTATAACATCCAGACCAGGTGAGACAAGATTGACTCTTAAGCAGAGACTGAGAAAAAACCAGAGAAGCACCGGGATGTTCAAAAAGTAGAGTTAAGCTTCCACCAGCCAGCTCGAGAACTGTTTTAAGTAACACTTTGGGCCGGTAATTTGAATCATATCAGTTATTTATGTAATTGCCCTGTTTTAATGGGTGGGGATAGCAAGTGTCTGTTGAGGGGAAGTACACGGGGAACAATGAGAGATGCTGGGGTGGTTCATTTGGGAAATTGATAAGTGGAGTAAGACAGGAACTAGAGGGCAAGATCAGGTTGGCCCCTGTGCTCGCCACCGAGAAGAGTATATAGACCTGCTGCAGGCAGCAACCCCGTAGGCATGGTGAGGTGGGGGCAGAAGCTATACTGGGCCTCTGTCATTCCTCAATTGTCTTTTCCCTCCAGAATCCAATATGAGTACAATTGACGAGTGCAACAGGGACTAGAGGGCAAAACAGATTAGGCCTCTGTACTCACCACCAAGATACACCCGCTATGGGTAGCAACCCCATAGGCACGGTAGATGGGCGTAAAAGCCATACAGGACCTTTGTGACTCCCTTTCGTCTGCTCCAACCAATTCATGTCACCAACTCCACCAATCATTTTGCTTAAGGAAAACCTGAGTTTTTTTTCCAGTTCCCACTGTCCTCACCCACATCAACAGATGCTATTATGACTCATCCAAAATTAAATTTGACTCAGGAGAAGTAGGAGTGGATCATCGAAATCGAAAATGAGAATTAATTGCTCGAGCCAAATGATTTATATAAAAGGAAAAGGGGTGTCCTGGGGTGACTTCATGATGCTGAATTATATCCCCATTTGCCTGTTTAGCCCAGAAATAAGTTTTGCACCTTTAAGACTGGTTCTGAGAGTGAAGGAGGGGGAAGAGAAGAAGCACACAGTTTATTTTCACAAACTGCACTCACTCCTCCACATTCCTGCTCCTGGACTGTGTTGTCTGCAGAACGGACAGATGGCAGGAGAGACCTTTGCTTTTAGTTAGTTTTTAGCTAACTGAGGCAGAGAAGTTCCCTAGACTGTAGTTTTTCTTTTTTTTTTTTTTTAACTGTTCAAACCTGCTCTAAACTAAAAACCCCAAAGAAAACCAGGAGCTCACACCCGTGGCCCACCGGGTCAGGCCTGGGCCGCGGCATTTCCAGCACCAGAGGGACTGATAAGACACTGAGTGAGCCAAGTTGCAGCCCACAAATGGGACTTTCTGAGTGTCATCTCTTCAGACCGGCAAGAGATTTTATTGTTTAATATTGTTCATTTTTTGTGCTAGTGAATGCTTTGCCTGTTAAATAAACAGGTTTCTTTCCACTTTTCTCCAAGGAAATATTTTCCCAAACCAGTTAGGAGAAGAGCCACTTGAATCTGCTTTCTAGAGGAACCCCTTTAGAAGTTTTCTCCCAAATTTGCCCTAAACGAAGATAAATACATTTTTTGGCACGAAACACGTGGCTCAAGAGAGCAGAAAAAACCTGTACTGGTTGCATTTTGGTTGTACTTACTCTGTATTGGGATAAAGCAGTCAGTAGCCATGTTACTAAAATTCATAATGTCTCTCTGGATGGAGGCCTTCATATGTTTCTGGTCCCTAGGCTTTTTTTAAGTTATAATATCTTTCTGGTCTCTAGGCTTATTTTCTTACCCGGAAATAGCTCCAGTATTATCCCAAAAGCATAGCTTTTACAATAGAGGGGCATGGATTAAAATAGCTATTCTGCTGGGCTCAGTGATAATGATTTATAAGGCATTTACAAAGGTACTGGAGTCTGTTCAAAATATATATAGTTTATGGTTTCTTCGTCCTACCCTGCATTCTAATTCCAGTAGCATGTTTTGGAGCTTTATTAGTAATTGCACCCAGTTTATTAGAGGAGGAGCAAGAGGTGAGGCTTTTCAGTCTTTCCTTTCCTTCTTCTCCTTTGAATCTGTTAAGTCACTTTTTAAAAATGTTCAGTTTCCCCTAAATGTTAAAGATACCACCATCCTAGTACTTAATCTAGTAAGCTTCCTTTATATAGTCTGCAGCTTGTCTAGAATGAGGGCTGAAATGGCCAGAGGAGCTAATGAAACCCCTGACCCAGAAATAGACCCAGGTGTAGAAAATTCTGAGTGATGGGGAAAATGGGAAGATATAGGCCAAACTCTAAAGGAATTTTCTAACCCTATAGCCTGGGATTTTCCACGTGAACAAATTCAGAACCCAGCTGAGGTGGGAAAATACTTAAAAGTGCCATGATGACTAAAGAGAAAAAGCTCATTACAATAAGCTGGACCCTAGCATATACTTATAGAACACTGCTAAATACTATAGGGCAGTAGATAAAGGCAGGGGGGCAGGGAGATAAATCAGCAACTACCCCAGTCACTCAGGCTGCAGCCAACACCCCAACTACTCGGGTTGTAGCTAAACCAGACAGTGAGCCTAAGACACTGACAGTCGCAGCAAGAAAGAAGCGCATAAGCAAAACCAGTCAGCCAGTGATCAACAATGATAATCCAGGGGAAGGACCCTCAACGCAAATTCCTGACACAAAATTCAGTCAAAGCAACTGACACAAAATCAGAAGCCAAAAAAATTAACACATGAGCAGAAGTCACTATTAAGTCCTTTTCCCTGAAAAACCTTTGTGGCCTTAGAAAAGATTGCACTCAACGACCTGATGAATCTGTAATTAATTAGTTAATCCATCTTTAAGACTCTGCAGGTGAGGCTACAGTTCTAGACGGTACTGAAGAGAAGCATTTAGGATCCCTGTCATATGATCCAGTTATCGACCAATGAATTATAGGGGGGGGCTAACCCTCACAGTCTTCTGGGCACGGGTCCTGGGAAGTGCAGCACAATGATATCTGTTTACAGATGATCTCTATATGCAACAAACCCAGTGGAAGTCCATAGAACAAGAGATTCAACATTTGAGAGAAATGGCAGTGGCAAAGATTGCCTTCTCAAATGAGCTAAACACTGTAAATCCAGACTTAGTACTATATATATTTGCGATGTGGTGAAAACTTGTGCAACTTGGGCCACAAGAATACACTTCTGGTTTAGCAATAATGAAGCAAGATGACAGAGAAGAGACCATGCTTAATATGGCAAAGAAGCTCCAAGCATATGCAGATGCTGTGCATGGCCCAACACATGCAAAAATTAGAAGATAAGATAGAGGAGAATCACAAGAAACTCAAGAAAGAGATTAAAGAAGACCTCCAAATCTCAGCAATACAAATGAGAAGTTCTAGTACCAAACACAGACGTCCCCCAGACAGGGAGAGAAGGTACACCCCACAAGCTGAGCTGTGGTTCTTCCTGTGTGATTGTGGAGAAAACATGAAGAGATAGAATAGAAAATCTACTGCTGCTCTAGCACAACAGGTGCTTGAACTGAAAACCAGCAAGACTCAGAAAGAAAGTTTCACCAAAAAGGAAGCAGCTCCAGTAGCCCATAGCCAAACTGTCAGGTATGATGATAATGATGACATATCTAATCCCTTTAAAAGAACCTCCAAAACACATGCCCAGGGAAAGAAGGATAACCAGGTTTAGAGGGGCCCTGCCTCTAGCCAAGTAGAGGCTAGAGAAAACCATGTTTTTTAGACTGTGTAGATTCATTAGCCTGACATCAAAACCACAAAAATATAAAGCCTATTATAAGGATAAAACAAAAGTTTTTGTAAAGTTAAAATATATATTAGTTTTAGTAATAAGCTAACAGTATAAAGAAAAGAGGTGGAATGTCCTAAGGTAAGTATGATGCTGTCATGGGTTGCAGAGCAAG
>WBNO01027833.1:8473-19899 GCA_013400575.1 Peucedramus taeniatus
TTCTCCTGCCAGTATTCAGAACAGGCAAGCAGTCTTATCCACATTTTACACTGTCACAGAAGTCACATAATTGACTGAAGAAGAAGAAACTTTAATGGAAATCTGTTGTAGAAATTTGTTTCTTCTACTAATTTAATGCATTTTTCCAAAACTGGTGATAAAAATTTTCTTAAAACTCTTTTGTGGTCCTTGTGGACTTTTATTTCTCAAGCTAGTTGGAGTTCAGGCCTACAATGACCATTACTGCCTGATACCACATTCACAGGTATCCCAAATCAACACATCTTCATTGTCCTAAATTAGAAACTTGGAAAGAATTCCCCTGGAGTCATTTATTCCAAGACGATCTGGTTTCTGCTTTTAAATATTCTAGTATTGGCCACTTCTGTTTCTGTTCTGACTGAAAATGTCTGAATCCTTTAAACAGTGTTTGTAACGAATGTAAAATTTCACTTCAAGTAGTGATGTCACCTGATCCCAACTTTTATTTTTCTGCTCTTCTGTAAAACTCTGCTTTGAAACATTCTCCTTAATTAACAATGTAATCCTTTGTTCTGAGATGATTTGTATCTTCTTGAAACATCAAAATTACTTTTTCCTAAGATGATAGTATTTTAGGTATTTTTCCATCTGTATGATTTTTGTGTCAAGTCTACTAGTTAATTGACACAATTTTTAAATCTGTCACCTTGAATTTTACTTCCCCCAATACTTTTAGTGAAGATGGCATGGCTCCACCATTACCCCCCAGACCTTCTTCATCTCCCTTAAATTTATAAGATGAAAAGAGCTGTCAAATTTCATTACTCCCATATCCAATCTCTCACTTCACCTGCCTAGATGACCATAATAAATACATCATAGAAGTAATCCTTGTACTTCTGGACTTTGACAACTGGGAAGACTTACTCACTTTCTGCTCAGGTGCAATCTTTGTCATGTACAATAACAAGTTAGAGATGAACTACAGCAGAATGAGAAAAATACTAAGAACATCATCTGAGACCATTCTTGTGCAGAGACTACCACTTCTACTAAAACATTGAAAAGACCAAGACATCTCTTGTGACAGAATCTTCATTTATGAGACCAAATTTAGTCTGTACTAGACAGAAAAAATTTCATTTTCTCTTAGGTCAATTTAGCTAACAACCAAACAAATGCTACATTATATGGAAGGAAATATGAATCCAAGCCAGAAACAGTTATTAATCTTCAGAAACAGATTTTTTCTTCCATTGAAAAATAGATTATAGTCCATTAAAAATTATGGTCTATTTTTATTATTGATTTGGCCTGAAACTTAAAATCCAATTAGTTCAAGATTTTGGCACAAGTGATTATATTTTTTGAATATGTGTTGGTAATACAACAGTTGGATTTATTAATAGTTTTATGATAACAGGCAAATAAAAGTAAAAAAAATAGTAATGATTTTTTTGTTCTTTAAAAACATTAAAAATGAGAAAAATTTCAGAAAAAGCTTACTAATTTTGGGAAGGCAGGATGCTGATACTATGGTTTCAAAGTCAGGACTAAGCAGTGTTAAATATTCTTGTGTGTGTGTGTGCACTGTTTATGTCATAATATCTGAATTATCCATAACATTAATTTTGGGATCAGGATTAAGCAAGCAGGATTCCTGTACCAATTTAAGATTTAAGTTCTCAGATTTTCAGTTTAAAAAGGTTGACTGAATTTCAAAATTTCTGTCAAGAAAATTTTGTGTAAATTACGCAATAAAACATGCATGAATGAAAGGGGTGATATTTGCTGAAGATACTAAAATATAACCATACATGCAAAAAGAGATGCATATAATAAAAGATAAAGACTAGTTTTTCCACATCTCCTTAGGAAAAAAAAACTTTAAAAAATTGTATGTATAGGAAAACAAAGAACAAGAGAACCTTTGTATATTTGCAATGCTGTAGCATCCAGAAATGCAGTGAACAATGTGCCCCTTGATAGCCTTTTAGGGAGAGAAAAATTGCAGTCCAGTAAATTTAGCAGTAGCTTGATATTTTATAAAATTTACATTGGAACATCCTGACACAAGTATACCCCAAGTAGCTTAACAAAGATCTGCTAGCACAACCTGAGATAGTTCAAGTTTGTGTGCTATTTTCAAGTTCATGAAATCATACAAGTTTCGCTATTAAGTATAGGATCTGGTCCAGTAAAAAATCTAATCTAGGCATTAAGTATCATGAATCATAAGAAATAAGCCTCTTTGAAATGAAAAAGAGCATGGAAATTAGCAAAGGAAAGAAACCAAGGTTTTGAAAGAGGATATAGAAGGCAAATCATCCTTAGTTATAAAGAAATCAGTATTTTATGTGATTTCTCCTTCCACTGAAGTAGCAGTAAATTGAAGGAATTGCACGTTCATATTTTTTCACATTATAAAAATAAGCTCATGATCCAGTTCATCATTCTATGTTGTGGATATTTTACTTAAGAAACCTCAAGAAATTACAATGCTTCAATTATCAAAATTTTTTTCTCAAATATTCTAAAAATTTTGCAAAAACGAAGCCACTGATGGAATTTGTGATTTTTAGCCTATGATTTGTCAATGAGAGCACAGTAGTCAAAGTGTACACATGCACACAGAGTCGTCAACATCAACAACCCACAGTCTGGGGTTGTTTTTTTTTTTTTCCAGAAAATGGTAAAAATACGCATTTTAATCCATCAAAATTCAACCATCCTCAATTGTAAGTGAACATCTGCTTTCATCTAGGAAACATTTTAAACTTCTTGACAGTTAAAAGAACTGTAATCCCTAGAGACAAACAATTTCCTTTTCAGAGAAAATTCATATCATGGATGGCATTATGGTAGGAAACTGCAGTATGCTGTATGCAGTTGTAAGTGAGCACACAGCATAGTTATCTCCATAAGTTCACTGGAACTTCAGCTTCTGACTCAATAGAAACAAAACAGCTGAAAAATAATTAAAACTGCTAGTTAGGTTTCTACAAAATTTCTAGTCAGATTATTACCAGTATTTCTAAAACAATAAATGGGTAAAGTCTACTTTCTTTTTCATGGATTTATACTTATAATCCTTGTTTAATAGAGTTTGAAGTCAGCTTTCCCAGGTACTAGAGGATAGATAAGATCAACCTATCAGTGCAACTTACAAAAGCAGGAAGGTGTAAAATATTCTATCTAGGTTTTTAGCCATTCTAAAAACTGTGTTTTTTAATCTGTAGGTTTCAGTCTACTGTCACTTAGTATATCACCTGAGTTACATTTTGTATTGTATTTTGAACAGAAACAGGATATAAGGTGTGGGTTCACTGTTGTTCGGGCACCAGGACTATGATATTTTATTCTTCCCAGGTGTTCACCAGAATTCTAGGAACCAGGAACTCCCTCTGCCCTTGTCAACAAGTCCTAGCTCATCTTTCATGTTGTATTCAAATTATATTTTCCTTTTGTCCTATAATTCTGGAGTTTATCTTGCAGTGAAATTCTATTGCCACAATGCAAACCAAAAATATTTTAATCATTTTTTGCATGTTGCGAGGCAGGATGTAAACACAACAGCACTGAGTTAAAAGAATGGCATTGGTCTAAGTGATCACTAGCAAAAGAAGGATTCAAATGATACAGTAATGAGGTTTATTTTTATAAGTTCCTGTAGACAAGATCCTTAGTGATTGAGTTGCTATTCTCCTTTTCACAGGTGTTCAGTACCTCCAGTTCTTATTGAATTTAATGAGAAGAGAGCTCGTTCGAATTCCACCAGTGTCTCATGTATCTTATGAATAGTGCTAGCATATTCTGATTTACTGAATGCAGTTAAGTTAATTTCATTAAAATGTGCAGTAAATCAGGGTAGTTATATCCATAAGGCAAAGAAATAAAAACTCCTCTGGAACATGTATATCAAAAATGCTATGTTTTAAATTTGTCCATGCCTTATTATCTTTATTAGTAATTATTTACTCTTGAAGCAGATCTCTGTATGTATATTGGTGAGTGACCAAATCCAAACGAAATATGAGTCACACAAATCAGCTGAGCTGCTGTGATATTGTTGATGTAAGGATCCTAGTAAAAGATATTAGGACTTAGACATTAGACACTTACTAAACAGCTTTTTCAGTTTAGGTTGCCACTTCCTCCAGCTTATCTGTCATGTCCAGGAATTATTCCACAACAGACCTGCCAAAATGGAACCTGAGCACTTTGGTGCAATGTCTACCAGGCTGGGCCTGAGAGTCAAAACAGTTAGTTAAACCAAGAGGCACCTCAACACATTTTGTTTTATTAAATTATTTTGTTGTTGAGTACATGTTAGTTAGCTACTGGTTCCTTCCCATATCTGAATCTTAAGGTAATGGATTTCATCTCACATTTGAGATATCAACTGAGTTCAGCTTAAAGCTGTCTTTTGAGTTGCTTGGATGTTAGATCCTCTCCTCACAGCCCCAGACAAAGTTTTTTACCTTACCTGAAATATAGAAATGTATTTGGGAATTTAGCAACTACAGTTAACGATTCTGCTTAGGAAGTATGATGGATTTTCCAGTTTTGTCAGAATTCTTTAATTTTCTTCCTCCCTCCTTAGGTGTTAAACATTACGCCATTTCAAACAATCCCCTTGGTGACATAGAGAATTTTTCTCATGGGTTTTCTGTTCTTCCACTGCCATATGTCCATAACAAATTGTTTTACATGGGCAATTGCATCTTACAAAGCAAGAATGCACAAGAACAGTTCTAAAGCAGATAATTTCCTGAATTTCCTGAAATTTCCCCCCTTCTTTCAACCCCTATTTATTTTGCCCATTCATGTGAATGAAAAATTCTGAAATTATTCTTCATATCCCTGTTTCTAAATTTAATTTGTCATTATAACATTGTATTCTAGCATTTATTTTTAAGATTAAATTTCTGCTACTCTCTGCAATTTTCTTCTAGAAGTATACACACAGATAATTCTCATTAAGGGAAAAATGAAAATGTCATAATGAGAGAAATGCCTCTCTCCTCATTTGTTTTCTCTGACATGAATTGCAGGAAATACAGTTCACTGTGTTTTGCAAAACTTGAGGCTGCATACTGGGCATAGCTATTAATGAAAGACAGTTACAGTGTAGACAGAATGACTGAGGCCAAGATAAGTGTAAGCACAGATAACAGACAAATGCAAGAAGGTGGTGTTTGCAACTTGTTAGTTTTGACTATCAAGAGTTAGTTCTGTAAATAAAATTAGCCTGCTTCACTCTCTACATCATGCAAAAACATGTGCAAGAGAGCCCAAGTTTCATTTGTGGCAGATCATTTAGTGTCTGCTGAAACTATAGCTCCTGTCTTTGCTGTTTTGCTGACTCGCCCCAAGCAGCATCAGGAAGCTGGAAGATAAGGAAAGGTGTGCCTGCTGAGCTAGCTCTACATGCATACATACCTGCACTCCCAACAAGAATAGAGAAAAAAATTACATAAAATTAAAAACAGTCTTAGAAAAAGACACCAAAATTATCCAGAACTAGCCAAATAAGCAGCATAGTCCCCATAGCTGTAGAACAACCTTGTGCACTTATATATTCTAATGAAGAGTGTTCATCTACCACACAATTTGCAAGTGATCATAAAGCTCTATTAACCATAGACATGTTTCTGCCAAGTACTCCTCTTTCTTGCCTTTAGCTCAGCATTTTATCTAAACAGTCCAACACAGGAGGAATATTCTTGAAAATAATATTTACCATAATGCAATGTCATTTTTTTCTGCTTTTTTTTTAAAAACAAAAGATATGTCTTTACTGCCTACCAGAAATTATTTGCAATCTCTGGGCATTATCCTCTGTTCATGGTTCTTTCAATCTGGCCACTGCTGTGAAAGATAACAAATAGTGTTTTTATAAATACATCCACAATCAAAGTAGAGCCAAGGAAAATCTCCATCCTTTAGTGGATGTGGTGGGGAACTTCATCACTGAGGATGAGGAACAGACTGAAGTACTTGATGCCTTCTTTGCCTCAGTCTTTAACAGGAAGATTGGTGATTATCAGGGCAAGTGGCCCCCTAAACTCTTTGACATGGAATGAGGAGCAGAACACACTCCTGCAATCCAGGAGGAAGCAGTCAGTGACCTGCTTGCCACTCAGACAGCCACAAGTCAATGGGAGCAGATGGGATTCACCCAAGGGTACTGAGGGGACTGGTAGAAGAGTTTGCCAAGGCACTCTTCATCCTGCATCATCAGTCCAGTCTAACAGGGGAGATTGGCAAATGTGATACCCAACCCTCAAGAATGGACTGAAGGAGGATCTCAGGAACTACAAATCTGACAGCCTGACCTCAGTGCCCAAGAAGGTTATGGAGTAGATCATCTTGAGTGTGACTGCAGAGCAGGACAACCAAGTGATCAGGCCAAATCACTACAGGCTGAGGAAAGGCAGGTTCTGTCTGACCTACCTGATCTCCTTGTATGGCCAGATGACCCATCTGGTGACCCATCTGGTAGATGAGAGGAGGGCTCTGGATGTTGTCTATCTGGACTTCAGTACAGCCTTTGACACTGTTTCCCACATCATTCTCCTGGAAAAGCTGGCAGCCCATGGATTGAATAGATGCACTTTTTGCTGGGTAAAAAACTGCCTGGATGGCAGTGCTCAGAAAGCAATGATAAACTGTGCCACATCCAGCTGGAGCCAGTCACCAGTGGGGTTCTGCAGGGCTCAGTTTTGGGAACATTCATGCTTAATATCTTCACTGATGATCTAGATGAGGCGATCAAGGGTGCACTCAATCAGTTTGCGAATGACACCAATTTGGTTAGGAGTGCTGATCTGCTGGAGGGCAGGAAGGCTCTGCAGAGGGATCTGGACAGGCTGGATGAATGGGCTGAGGCCAGTGGTGTGAGGTTCAACAAGGCCAAGGGACAGGTCCTTCTTTTGGGTTACAACAGCCCCAGGCAGTGCCACAGGCTGGGACAGAGTGGCTGGAAAGGACCTGGGGGTGCTGGTAACAGCAGCTGAACATGAGCCAGGGTGTGCCCAGGTGGCCAAGAAGGCCAATGGCATCCTGGCCTGGATCAGCAATGGTGTTGCCAGCAGAATTGAGATGGTCATCCTCCCCTTGTACTGGGCAATGGTGAGGTCACATGTCAAATCCTATGTCCAGTTTCAGACCCTTCACCCCAAGACACTGAGGTGCTGGAGCAAGCCCAGAGAAGGACAAGGGAGCTGGTGAAGGGTCCAGAGCACAAGTCCTGTGAGGAGCAGCTGAGGGAGCTGAGGGTGTTTATCCTGGAGAAAAGGAGGTTCAGGGGAGACCTTATCACTCTCTGCAACTGCCTGTATGAGAGGTTGTAGCCATGTGGGGGTTGGTCTCATCTCTCAGGCAACCGGAGACAAGACAAAGGGAATTGGCCTCATGCTGTGCCAGAGGAGATTCAGGTTTACATCAGGAAGAATTTCTTCACAGAAGGGGCTGGCAGGCATTGGAACAGACTGCCAGGAGGTGAGGGAGTCATCTCTGGAGATGTTTAAGAAAAAATTTTGTGGCACTTATTGCCATGATCAGGTTGACAAGGTGGTGATTGGCAAAGGTTGGACTCAATGATCTCAGAGGTCTTTTCCAAACTAAATGATTCTGTGATCCTCTGCTTCTGTGATTCTTCCCACTTCCCTAGATTACTCTAGTGTAACAATGGCTATTAAAAAAAAGAACCTGTCCTGCTCACCTAAGATTATCTAATCTTTTTCCCATTCAATTAAGATCATTTCTGTTTGTGATATGTACTGATTTGTGGAGGTGTTTGGAAGTGAGTTTTGCATGATTTTGTCTCTTGAGCTGAAATAGCATGTCTGATAAGACAGAGATGATCCATGGATTGAAATCTGGATTTACCACCTGCAGCCCAGTTTCTGATTAGATAACAGAAATCACAGAGGATACATTTAGAGCTTTACTTCTCTATTTCATTCCATAAATTGTGATTTGACACTATACCAAACCAAACCACATCAAACCACAGTATTCTACACTATGCTATACTGCATCAGACCACACTATAATGCGCTACATGGCACAATACATCACTTTGCTTCACTAGCACCATGCTGTGCTACACCAGACTATACTGTGTTGCACCATTCTGCACAACACTGCACCAGATCATGCTACAAAGCCCTTGAATTTCCCTCACTGATTTGTTTTGCCAGAACCAGGTGGTCCAGTGACTCTCTGTACAAGGCAGTGGTAACAGTATCTGTGTTTGCATGGCACATGGAGTACTCTGCACTGATGCAGAGTACATGTACTGATTTTCCAGCCATAGGAGAACCTCAGCACAGGCAGACTCAAGCAGGTGACATTGCCAAGGTGCAGTACACAGTGTGGACTGGTTGATAGCCTTAAAACCTCCAGATGCAAAGTAGCATACTCAGTAGATAGTGATTCACCCAGCCCTTACCATTAGACAAACTATAGTAGTTCTTGTTTAGTTTTTATATATATTTTCTTTTATCTAGTGCTGCCTTTACACTAGGAAAAGCCATAAGACACAAAGGTCTCATAGCACTGCTTATTGCTTACTTACTTTAATGTTACCTACACAGCATCTCAGACTCAACTTAACAGGAACCAGCTGTGTCAGAGCATAGTGATAACTTGGCCCTCAGTAGCTCCCTGTGGAGCACTGAGCCATTGATGTACTCCCAATCAATTCCTACACAGTTACAGTTCAGTGAGCTATTTAAAGAAAAAGATCACTGTGTAAAGCAAGAGGGATATTCAAAGAGAACATATTGAGAAATAAAGAACTAAAAGCAAGGCAAAACCTTAAGTACTGGAGATAGGCCTGGCACAGAGAAGATGGGAAAGAAGAGGGAAGGAAGAAAAAGGTATGAAAGATACAAATCTCTGTAGTGGAACTCCTTATATAAATGAGAAAAAAAGTCACATCAGCATTGCTATTTGATATTTCTAATGTTTTTAACGTGGAAAAGCACTTAAATTCTTTAATTTCTCTTCCATGCACACATGCAAACTTAAATCATAGGGATAAGTCAAGTGCTCAGAAAAACCATTCAAAAAAAAATATACAATAAGTTTCAGTGATTAAAATAAGATATCTAATCTTTTCAGTGAGAATTTCTGCTTTTAACTTAATGACTATATTACATATGTAGGCTGGTGATGATTGATTTTAAATAACTCAGCCAGTCAAATGAAACAAAACATGCCAGGATATTCAGATAGAATATTAATAAAATCTCTGTTGATTGTTTCAATTTCAATATAACTGTAAGAGTTAACTTCTTGTCCTTGGACTATTTTTATAATATTTCTTAAGCATGTATTTTTTACAGAGACAAAATAAACTTTTAAAAACATATATATCAGTAAAATTATTTCCATTCCCTTAATACGTTTTCCATGGATAACTAAAAAGGCAAACCAATGATTTTTTGGTTAAAATTCAGTGCCTGAAAATAAAAAAAATTTTAAAGATAAAAATGGAAATAATTTTAATTTTTCTTCACGTAAACTGAAATTTATTTTCATTTAGTAAGATTATTTGTGGGATTAGCTTGTGCTCTTGTTTCCATCCCAATATTATCCATCCTTATATTATCACTTACAAATATTTAACTTAATTAGCTGCAATGTTAGAAATGCAAGCAGTCTAGAAACTTCCTCCAAGTAAGCCAGTGAAGAGCTGCTTTCAGGAACTGCTCTAACACATCGCAGTTAAATTCTAACTCCCCAGTTCCAAAATGTAATCACACAAAACATATACTTTCACTGACACAAAGAAAAAAAGCATAAAGAGCTCAAGATGGAAAGGAAAAAAAAAACCAGAATTGTCGTTGAATCGAGCATATCTTAAATATCCATAGGTTTTTGAACTGCTTTTTAAAATGTCCAAATGGTAACACCTGCAAGCCACAGCCTTTTAAAAACATTTGGGCTTCAGTTTGAAGAGGTTCTGACAGCAGTGCTTTAAAAAAAAGGATGCAAGATAAAGGCTCCTAGTACTGCTGCTTATGAGAAAAAAAACCATTCTCTTCCAGAAAACTGTAGTTTAACAGAATCCATTCTATATACGTTAAAATAGAGCCAAAGTTCAATTTAAAGTGCTGTTGCACACTTTACCAAAGCTCTTGACTTCAAAATTTTTTCTCAACTGGGCTTACAAATCCTGTATCTGTTGACCTTCGGAACAGGGTACAAGACCATTTATTCTCTCAGCTTTTTGCCTTTGTGTGTGTCTGAACAAGGTGAAGAAAGAGGAAAGAAGAATCGTCTGGGGAAGTCACTGGAATTTAAGCCAGAGGATATGGACAAAAAAATTCATCTGAAATAACTGGAGAAAGACAGATAGGCAGAAAGCAATTAGTCAAATGCTATTAGCAAGACTACCATAAAATGAGCTAATTTTTTCTGCTTCTCACCAGTTCATAACAAGCACAAAAACCCAATAATATCTTTGTTTGAAATAAAAAAAATTCCATTTCTGATGCAGTTGGGATTTACAGTCTTCAGTTTCTTTAACTGATTTGAATTGCTGCTCATGAAGTGAAATAATTGTAATACATTTGGTAAAACATTAACCATTACAAATTGATTGACCCAGCATCTTGCTAATACAGACAAAGCACCATGACTGAAGCATTCAGTAAAAGTATCAATTAGGATTTCCTTGCTTGAGTTGACTCCTGCAAAACCTCAAGAGAATATTCTTTATCTAATATTGTAGGGCCACGTCATAATAATGATCCTGAATTTTAATTACCTTTAAACTAAGAAATTAATACCACAATATTGCTCCAAGAATTCTGGGGTCATACATAAAATTAAGGACAGTTTTCTGACAGGCTTTTGCTTGAAAAGCATCACAGACTGATATATTGTGTTTAACTATGCCAAGTAGTAGTTAAAAAAAATTAAAACTGCTTTTCTATCTATGAAAATAGAATTTAAAATGTAATATTATACAACAGAATATCAAGTCTGATATGAAGAATTATGAGGTAATATTTTATTGTTTTAAATTACTACAGCATTTTTACATCTGTAATTTGACTCTGGTTGTTTCTTGAGATTCTTCCTGAAGGCTTTGGTTCATGATTCAAAATAAAATCAAGCTTCTTATACAGCACATAACTCAAAAAACCTGTTTCTTGTTACCCTACGTTTTTCAGAAGATAACATGAGTTGTCACAGCTAGAATTTCACAGATTTAAACTCCATTTTAAAAATATGCAGATGTATCTTACACATGCTTGACCTGTAAGGGAGCAGTAGTAGAAATTGTTCCATGGCAGTACCATCTATTGAGAAAGCTGTGTTCCTTTAAAGCACACAAACAATTAAGTGAGGAAAAGAGAAGTAATATGAATCAGTAGCATTGTAGTTCTTTCATTGACATCATAAATGGCTCCTCTGAATGTTTT
>WBNO01027834.1:2475-14471 GCA_013400575.1 Peucedramus taeniatus
GGGAAGCTGAGGCTGATTTTGCATGTGACTCACTCTCACACTCTCACACACGACAAGACAACAATAAGGTACCTTTTACTTTCAAATAACCTGTCACAATTTCAGATGTTACTGGCCAGCCCTGGGTGCTCTTGGATATCCCTCAACCCAGCTGTGTTGTCCAACCCCAGATGCTCTTGGGCATTTTTGTCCCTTAGTCCAGCTGTGTTGTCCAGCTCTGGATGCTCTTGGGCATATCCTCAATCCGGCAGAATTTTGTCCATCCCTGGATGCTTTCAGGCACATTTATCACTCAGTCCAGCAGGTTCAATCCTCTATGTTCTTGGGCATTCTTATCCCTCAATCCAGCAGAATTTTTAGGGGCCCCTTCCACATTTTTTTAAAAATTATTTTATTCCACTTTCCCAGTGGATTATGCCAGGAAAACCCTCGTCTCGCTCTCTCCAAGGGGTCCCACCCCTTCCCTGAGACCCAGTCCCAGTTTCCCTGGAGGGGATTCTCTCACTCTTTTTATCACTCCCTTCATCTCTTTACTGGCCGAATTTTTCGCATGGAAACACAGCATGGGAGACTCCTCACTCACTTAGCAGGTCTGGGATAAGCAGCCCACCTCTCAGCCACACACCCATTCATCCCCCCCCCCCGTACCTGCCCCAGCCGAAAAAGTGTACACTTTAGTCTTAGGGGCCAATTACCACAGTCTTAGGGAGCCTTTTCCCTTTTCTTTGTTTTATTGTCTTTTTTTGTCCACTGGTTGTAACCTGCATCTACCGGCTATGCCAGAAGAAACAGCGAGGCTGCCAAACTGGGCAGGGTGCGGCTTCCTCACCCGGACACGCCTGGGGCCCCGGCAGCAAGGTGTTAATTCCTGGGTTTCAGCACCAAATTGTGAAAAATGCCAACCACTTGCTTTAAAATTTTAAAAGTTTTATAGTAATCAAATGGTTATAAAAATATTAATAAAAATTAGAGCAATAAGAATTTGGACAATCAGAGTTAGGACAACAGAGGACAATAAAAAGCAAAGAAATACGGACTGTCTGGATGCTTCCTGGGCAATTAAGCCCCGAAAGTATACATGCTAACAAAGGATTAACTCTTAAAAGCAATAGCCTGTTGCATATTCATATATCTCATACATGATGCAAAAATTCTTTTCAAACAAAGGGTGTCTTCTGGTTATTGTCAACTCCCCCCCCTTCATCTTGTTGGCTTCTCAGAGTCTGAAGGAGGTAGAAGGAGCCTGGTCTTTCCCGATAAGGAAGCAATAATCCTTCTCATGGGGATTTTGGTGTCTTGTTGCTGTTATCTCTGTGCGAAGAATTTCTTGATTATCTCATCCCTTTCTTGAGCTAGTTAAAAAAAGTATCTTACATTGCATAGTTTCTATTTTAACATTATGTCATAACCTAAACTGTATTTACCACACTACTTTAAAATGGATGAATACAGTACTACTAATTAATACAACATAACAAATATAGTATTCCTTTTCATATCTGTGAAGAGCCAATCATATAATATGCACTTTTCATACCTGGCTTATGTGCTTTGCCTGAAATCACAAAAGGAGTAGATCTGTAGGAGATCAAAGCGTATGACTACTTTTGACATTTCTCTGGTTGGGCAGTGTGTAGGCAAAATCAATGCTGCACATAGCAATATGTAACAAAGAAGCTGTTTAGAATTTCATTTTTAAAATCAGGAAAATATTAAAACTGGCTATGATTGCATTTGAAGACTGAAACTCAAGTGTGTTGGTTTTGCATGGCCTGGTTTTTGGTTGTGGGGGGACCACGGAAGGGGGGCTCTGTGAGAAGCTGCTAGAAGCTTCCACCATGTTCAGCAGTGCCAATCCCTGATGGCTCTGAAGGTGGACATGCCACTGGCCAAGCCTGGGCCAAATAGAGATGATGGTAACGCCTCTGTGATAACCTATTTAAGAAGAAAATCAAAACAGGGTGGGGTTGCAGTCTGAATTCCAGCTAGAGAAGAGGAGGAGGGAAAACAACATGGAGACAACCAAGGTCAGTGAAGAAGGAGGGGCAGGAAGTGCTCCAGGCTCCAGAGCCGAGATTCCTTTGCAGGCTGTGGTGATGACCATGGTGAAGCAGGCTGTCCCCCTGCAGCCCATGGGGATCCACAGGGGATGCAGTGATCCACCCGCAGCCCGTGGGGGAGATGCTCACACTGGAGCAGGTGGATGCCTGGAAGAGGCTGTGATCCAGTGGGAGACCCAGTAGAGAGAGGGGGCCCCTGCTTCCAGGCTGAAGCAGCCTGTCCTTGGAGAACTGCACCCCATGGAAGAGTGACCCATGCTACAGGAGTTTTGGGAGGACTAGTGCTTGTGAGATTTGGAACCATGTTGGAGAAGTTTGCAGAGGACTGTCTCCCATGGGAGGGACCCCACAGTGTAGCAGGGGAAGGACTCCGCTCCCTGAGCAGCAGAAGAAAACCTTGAGTGATGAACTGACCAAAACCCCCATCTCCCTGTCTGTCTGCGCTGTCAGTGGGAAGAAAGAAGGGGCTGATGGAAGACAAGGTGTTTTTAAGGGATTTTTTTGACTTCTCATTATCCTTCTCTGATTTTGTTAGTAATAAATTCCTTTTGTACCTTTAAGTTGAGCCTGTTTTGCCCTTGGAGTGTTGTCTCCCAGTCCTTATCTCAACTCCATGAAGCCTTCAATAAATTTCTCTCTCCTCTGCCCAGCTGTGGCAGGGGAGGGTGAGTGAGTGACTTTAGTGAGTGCCTGGCGTTTGGCCAGTGTCAAACCACGACACCAGGGAATAATTGTTTGGATATATTCAAATCTGATTTTTAACATAGACAACATTCACATTAAGTCCATTCTGCTTCCCATGCTCCATTACTATCTTGTCTCATTATAAGGCAGCTAGATACATCCAGCCAGTTAAACAATTAACCATTTAAAATTGCATTGAGTAATACAGTATTTCTTGAAATAATTCATTAGGTTTGTAGCTGTTCCTGGTAGGAAGAGGGGAATTCAGCCCCTCTTGACTTACATGCAATTTTCTCTGAGGTTCTCCATGGGAGTGTGTTCTCTATTATTTGCCCATCCTCTGACATCCTGAATCAGGCAGGTGAAAGCACACCAGGGCAGGAATTATTTGCTGAGTGCTTAGCATGCTGGGGCACCATCTTGTTGAGGACCTTTGTGTGCAGCAATATCACGAGACCATTGCCAGACAGGATCCGATTATGGCCCTGATCATGTCTGCAACATGTATTTCATTTGCTCCTATATACTTCAGTGTTACTCCTGTCTTATTGGAAGCTCTGTGGGCTTCCTTGGTTGTTGTCTTGTCACCTGTAGCACTCACCTTGAAGCAGCACTTGGAGCAGATGTTAAATGGCCCAGATGGAGTCAGCAGGCAGAACAGGCTAGTGTGAGGCTAGCCACTTGCTTGTTGAGTGGATTTATCTTCTTTCTTTAAATTATTTTAATGTCATAAGGGGACAAAGTGCCTTAAAGATGAAGTGTCAAGGTAGATAAGAAAGGAGGGGTGAGATGTGCTCTGTTGGTTTGCACGTCCAGTCAAAGAGATGTCCCTCATGCTGTACAGAGTAGTATAGTGGTATCAAAAGGATCCTGGACCCCTTCCCCACATACACACATGTGCCACTCCACATGCTCCTCTTCTGAATCAATGTCCAGAATTTTCTAAAATGAAACCGGTCAGCCAAGTTCCCCATTGCATCAGGTTGACAGCACAGCTGTCTGTTCTCTGAGCTTTCCACTGAAACCAAAGTTAATCCTGCTTAGCTCCACTCAAGCATGGAGAGCCAAGTAGATTACCCAGCACAGCAACCCTGCTAATGACCAGACAGGATCTTCAGACTCTAAATTAGGCATACTTCTTCATGTCAAAGGCACATGCAGGCTACTTCATGCCCTCTCAGCCTCCTCTATCTTGTTTCTTCAAGGAAATGTCTGTTGGGAAAATTCATGAAAAGCCAGCAGGAAGCTGTCTCTCCCCAAACTGTACTGGCCCTGCTGCCACTGCTAATAATGGCCTGTTGGCTCTGCAAACCATCACACCTGTACTCAGTGTGCTCAGTCACCCATAGCCACTTCATGGGAAGGAGGAGAACAAACCACATGGATGTATTTTGCTAGGTACAATGATAAAAATTAGAACAGCCAAGTAAAATGAAAACTAAAGAACTTATTTCAAACACTTGCAAATATCATGTAAATAGCATCATTTGAGCACTGATACTTGTTATTTCTTCATTTGTTCTTGTATGTTCCTTTTCCCCCATATTTTGCTGGGAGTGACTGTTAACAACCCTTCCTCATTCTTCTGGTGCCCAAGAGTTCCCCTGAGTTAGCTAGTTTAATAGGGTCAACACAGACTTTTCCATCAAGCTGTGTAGCCTTCCTGGAAGTTCATTGCACATAATGAATGCTGCAGGCAGCACAGGCAGTCCTGAACCTGAAGAGTCTTTTCATAGCCAGAGGCAGAAACTGCCAAGTGCTGCCTATCCTCTCTGATGGGGCCATGCCCCCAATAAGCAGTGGCTTCAAGGCTGGGGAAGACATGTGGGAACGCAGTCCGGTGAGGAATACTTGATTACTATACTGGAGTGTCTGGAATTACTGAGAAGGAAAGAGCATCTTAGCTTTTCATGCCCTGGGAATTCCCCAGATGCATAGTTCCCAGGTTTCACACAAAGGTTAGCACAGTTGGGTCAATGGAGGGTTGTGATCTTGGGATTCATGCTCATTTGGGTGTATTATCAGCCAATATGGGGCAAACTTCAAAGAAAAATGCCATTTACTTATCGAGGCTACGTTGTAGTTCTTTCTCTCACCTTCTCTTTACTGTGTTGGTTTATGTGTTTGATTGCAGCTTATATGACAACTGTTTCAATTTGTGAAATCACAGATTTTTGTTAAAATCTCAGACCCCAAAAGTCACATCTTCAGAAGTCCCTAAATCAGTCACATTTCTAGAAGGAACTCAGGTACTTAGAGTTTGGGGCCCTGGCCTTCAAAGAAACATCTGGGGGCCAAAACCAAAAGAGTTGGAAGCCTGGGAAAGACCTCACTACCTAGAAATGGAGTTCACAAACTCCACCTGCTATGCCAGGAGGAAGTACTGAGCACAAAATGGACACTAAAAATTTCATTCCCCCATTTTGATGGACCTGATGGTTGGTGTGATGGATTTTATAGACCAGAATTACTTCAGGACATTGTCATCCAAACAGCTTCTTTGGGTGATGGTGGAAGTAGTAGTGGTTCATAATATTTGTAAGGCTCAGAAAGATGGTTTCCTTGCCTCAAAGCCTGAAATTAATCATGTGCATCTCTACTACCTTCTAGGAGCTTGTCCCAACATCCAAGGGCTGCGGTGGGGTTGACCCTGTCTGGATGCCAGATGCCCACAAAGGTTGCTCTATCATTCCCCTCCTCAAGTGGACAGGAGAGAAAATAAAGCAAAAGGCTCATGAGCTGAGATAAAGACAGGGAGGGGTTGGACATGGGGGAAGCTTCTAGCAGCTTCTCAGAGAAGCCACCCTTCTAGTCCCCGTTAGCAAAACCTGGCCTGCTGAAGCCTACCGGAACCTGGGTTAGCTCTGTACACTCGGGTAGCCATGACAGGAGTGGGGAACAGCTGGGGACTGGGGTTTGCCCACAGTTGAACCTAAAGACCTGCAAGCTCTACAGTGCACACTGCTACAGTGTACTAGTTTGAAATCAAACCAGTGGGAGATCACAAGTCAGAATTATAATTTAATAGGGAAAAAATTAAAAGAAATAAATAAATGCAGTAGTACAAGAACACTGGCAAAAAAAAAAAACAAACAGGATACAACCTGACACCCAATGGTGATAGCAGTCCAAGCAGAGTGGTCCCGTTGAAGCGGTGATCCTGTAGCAAAATGGGTCTGACAATCCAGCAGTAGCTCTTATCCTCTGGGAGTCCAGTAGGCAAGCGCTGCTGTGGTGTTCAGAGTCTCAGCTTATATCCAGGCTGGAGTGCTTTGTTCCCCCCTCTGGGCGGAGCATCTCACAATGGGATGGTGATAAGGCCTGATGGGCCATTAAGAGGAGATAGTCCAGGCGGGAGTTATCTGTGAGTCATGGGTGAGGCATTGATGGGCCATTAACAGAAGATTTTATCCCTGGTCGTGGAAGAGATAAGGGAAGCTGCCCTTTGATGGTTTCTTATCAGCTGTCTTATCAACAGAAGATCCCCCATCCCAGTTCTAAGGGATGGTAATAGAATACACTTGGTTATGTCTTGCTCTGCAACCCATGACATACAGCCACGGCAGGGACTAGGCGAAGGAGGAAGGAGGAGGCTCTTTGTCTTGAGGTTCCACAGGGAAAGTTTATTCCAGGTGGAGGGAGTAGGACAAAAAGAGCCCCTCACCCTTGTTTGCAAGGGGTTTTGTTCAGATACAAGTCAGGGGGTGGATACAAACAGCTAACCAATGGGGAATCCTCAGGGGAGGAGTGAGGGGATTACATCTACACTGTGGAACCAATCAGGATAGGGGGAGGAGAGGGAAAGGTCACATGGGCCAATGTGGCATCGTGGATTAGGGGGAGTTCCAAGTGGGTGTTTCAATCAGGGATTGGCCCAGGGGGTGAGTGGCAGGGAACATTCAGGAAAAAGGAGCAGGGTTGCCTTGACAGGCAGGGAAGGAGGGCAGGGTTGCCTTGATAGACAGGGAAGGGACTAGAACAAAGGGAGGGGAATAGGTTGAGGGACAGCTTTAAGGGAGGGTACAACTTAGGGAAAAACCGACTTGGGGAAAACGTGGGGGGATAACAGAATGAACCATTCAACAATAACTTAATGAAATAAACACGAACTGCAACACTGGCCATGCAAATCCAATACAGATAGACTTCCATTCCTCCTGGTAGTCCTCACTTTTTGGCCACCAGCAACTCAGGATTCATAGCATCCAAGAGGAAGCTGAACTGTTGATTCATGCTTAAGATAGTTAGCTGGGGACACTGGCATGGATGCTCCTACCACACCTACATTGCTTTAGGAATGTTCAGTCCAAGACACCAAATAAGTGGAAAAAGGGGTTTAATAAGAAATCTCATATTATCCAGATCCACACATTGCAATAGCCCTCAGTAAGAGCATAGAAATAATCATGGGGAGATCTATTGGAGGAAAAAGACAATTAACAAAAGTCCAGATTCATTGACAGAATGAGAAATCTGAGTTAAAGAGCATTAGTGCTTGTACCGAACATTCAATAGAAAGCAAAGTGTGATGGTCCATTTAAAAGGCTTCATCAGGCCTTAAATATCTTGGCAGAAAATGAAACCTGTAACCTTTTTTTCTGAGTCAAGTGCCTTTTGTGAATTATATAGCCTCCTGAAGCACTGGCAGCTTGTCTCAGTGCTGTGTATTTGTGGTCAGTGTAAAAAATTACTCTCATTTTGTATCTCATGCCAGAGAGGTATTAGTTCGATCCTTTTCCTGCCAAGTTCAATGAGCATTTGTTCAACTCAGCCATTGGCAGCAGGAGAGCTGGGCAAGATTTGTAAGAGTATGTAGTCTTCTTTCCAGGTTCCTCAGTCATGCTCATCACCACAATCTCTAGGCATTTCTGATGTTTATTTGAGCGTCAAAAAGGTGGCCTTAGACGTGTCCCCCTGCTTTTCCCTGTGGGCAAAGGACAGAGTTGGCACATCATGCACTTATATATCCTGGTAGGCATGCCACTTTCCCAAGACAAGTGAGAAAAGGAGCTTTTCTCTCCAGAGGAAATAAAATTCACAACAGAAAAAAAAAACTGTATTGGCACATTTCACACACCACAGGGAAGCAGAAGCAAAACAAATGAATTAGTCAGGTTCCCCAGTGTCTAGGTTTCGAGACAAATTTCAGGAGAAAACGCCCTGGAATGAGTGTTTCCTCTAAGGAGAAAGGGCTTCAATAAATCCCTTTTCTTCTGCTAATGATAGAAATAGATACCAGGGGGTGAAAGTGGAAAAAAACCCCTGTTTATTAACAAAAAAAGGGTGCTCACAAGGCGCAGAAAAAGAAAGAAAAAAATTGAATAAATGTTAGATATTGAAATTGTGGACTCTTACCTACCCTGCCCCGCACCAGAAATCCCATAACAGCCTTCTCTTGGCGGCAAGCACTTTCCCCTTTGGTGTAGTTATGGTTGCAGACGACAGGGGCGCTGGTGGTTCCCAGACAGGCAGGGCAGGTGCGATGATTCTCCTGCGGCTGCAGGGGGCCCTGTGGCATGAGTTTTGGACATCTCCCTCTCACGTGGACAATGGTGGATGCAGCCAGCAGGACAGGATGGAAAAGGGGCTTCCTTTACGAACCTCCAGGGGCAGCCAATCACAGTACCCCCTATGGATAGCAAAAGGAGCTGTAGCAGGAACCTCAGGAGAAGCAAGCTGGAATGGCAGGACTTTCTGGAAGGCAGAGGGTGAAAAGCTAGTGTAGCACAAACCCAGAGCAGTGGCAGAGGTACGGCAGGGGTTGGGCATTTGCAGTCCAGCTCCCAAACACAGTAGGGAAAAGGGTCTTCGGAATTTCTCACCGGCGCTAGTTGGTCCCTAGGTCCGGGCTGTGCGGAGGGTGGGGGGGCAGGCCCCTGGTGGGAAAACAAGGGTGTTCCCGTGTCTTGGTGGGGCATGCACTGATTCTGGGCTTCCTGAGAGCAGAGCAGCAAAAGAAGCCAAGCCAGCAAGCTCAGTCACAGGGCAGAAGCAAAAAAATCAAAAAGATGGCAAAACTCACAGAAACAGCAGGATCTGTGGTCAGAGATACCAGCCACATGTGTCCATTTGAACAGCCCACACTGAAAGAGGAAGGGCAGTCTTTTGCCCCACCCCCAACTCCCTCTAGAAACCCCGACTTGGCTCCCAAACATAGTCCCAGAGCCAGGGAGGATGGGGGGTGGGGTGGGGACAGCAGTCACTCCAGGTACAAACAAAACAAAACAGATCAAAAACCCCAAAAATTGTATGGGATAATAAAACATCCTCAAGACACCCAGCCAGCAGTCTGGTAAACCCCTATGTGAAAAAGGCGTATTATATGATTGGCTTTTTGCAAATATTAATATGAATACTATATGTGTTATGTTGGAAAGTTATGCTGTATTAATCTCTTTTAAGTAGTGTAGTCAATATAGTTTTTAGGCTATAGCATAATATTAAAATAGAAACTATGTGATGTAAGATTCTGTAACTAGCTCAAGGAATGGAAAAGATAATCAAGAAATCCTTCACATTATCCTCTCTGGATAGAGAGAAAAGCAACAGACACCAATATCCCAAGAAAAGAATTATTGCCTCCTTATTGGGAAAGCTCAGACTTCGAGGAATCAAGAAGATTGATTTACAAGATGAGGGGAGTAAGCTGAAATTGAGCAGAAACACCCTAGTTTGAAAGGAATGTTTGAATCATGTATGAGATATATGAATATGCAATAGGCTATTGCTTTTAAGGGGTAATCCTTTGTTAGTAAGGTGTGCTTTGTGGTGGAGTGCCAGGCACCCAGACGTCTGTAATTCTTTGCTTTTTATTGTCTCTGGTTGTCCTAATTTTTATTACTATTTTCATTACTATTAAACTTCTAAAATTTTAACAAAAGTGAATGGTGTTTTTCACACCTATTATTCAGGCATGACACAAAAATAGTTCCCAACATTTTTCACACTCTGGAGAATGTTTTTAACTAGGCCCTTTCCTGCCTTACTGTCCCCATGTTTGGCTTTTCCCTACAAGCCTTGTCTAGCACTGCTGAATGAGATTGGAACAGTTAGCTCAACTTTTGTGGTTAATTGCTAGCTCAACCCAACTGATTTCCCACAAGAAACAAGGAAGGACTTTCAACCAGAAAACTGAATATCAGTTTATATGATAACCAATCATACATGGGCTCCTATCCCTACTGGAGGAAGGAACGTAATAATGCATCACAAACACTGCGTACCTGCAGAAGGCTTAACCTTTGGACCTGAATTCTAGTTGTGAATCTGTGGTGAGAAGTTATTAAGAAAAATAGTCTCTCCTAAATGAGAAGTTAATTTAAATACCTCTTGCACTGAATAGACAAAGAAAGCTTGATGTACTGTACAAGTTTTAAGGTGCATTTCAGCAGCAAGTAGAACAAGCTCTGAAAATTTAAGAAAACTATACACTATTTAAAAATACATCTGCAAAATGTTTCATTCCCCAGAATCAATGTGAGATAAAAGAGAAAGACACACAGGACGCATCATAGGTTTCCAGGAAGAGAAGCAGGGTCAGCATTTTCTGTTGTGAGGTGTGTTAGTCTGTTGAGTTGCAATAAAGGGAAACAGTAATAACTCAGGCCTGGTGTCAAGCTAGGCTGGGCTAACACTAAATGGTGGCTTGTCTTGGTTTACAAGACAGGTGTCTGCTAAGGAAGGCAGAAAGCCTCCCTTGGAATGGAGAATGTAAACCTCCTCCCTCCAAATTATTATAATTTTGAAATTAAGGGCCTCTCAGGCAAAGATATGGGAATAGGAATAATAGTTTTTTACTAGTATGCATACCAAGGCAAACAAAACAACAACAACTACAGCATCAGTAATAAACAGAATCAGGAATCCAGTGACAGCCTTTTCGGCTGCAGCACTTTCTCCTTTGGTGTAGTTAAGATCATAGCCGGCAGGGGCACTGGCAGGCTCCCAGTGGACAGGGCAGGTGCGGTGATCCCCACGTGGCTGCAGGGGGCGCTCTGGAGCAGGATTGGGGAGCATGTGGCAATGGCGGCTCGGCCAAGACAGGAAGAGATGGAAGAGAGGCTTTGGTTTACAAATCCTGGGGGCAGTCAATCTCCATGCCCCTAGCAGGACTCTTGGAAGCAACAGGCTGAAACAGCAGGGATGAGCAGAAATCTCGGGGCGGTGGACAAGATGTATCAGAACTCCACGGCAATAACTGGAACTTGTGGGATGCCCTTGTAGGGCAGGGAGATGAGGGGCCCAGCAGCAGAAGAAGGGTTCCTTGCTGGGTTATGGTGGTGGCAGCAAATTCCTTTCCCTAGGCCGCAGGTCTGATCATCCTTTTCTGAAGCCCAGCAGAGAGAGAGAGAGCGTCCCAAACTCTCCAGCCCTCGTCTCTTTACCTGCCTCTCTTTTTGTGGTATCTTTGTCTGCCCTCCCATCCCAGCCCAGGAAAACTCCCCAAAAAAACCTCAGAGGAGGTCCCCCTCCCTGCCATCTCAAGCACACAGCTATCAGTGCTTCTTAGCAACTCAATGGGAAAAAATTCCACAAGTAACAGGGAAAGAAAAGAGAAAAAACCCATCCCCCAACATGGTGATGCTTTGATGGACACACTTTTCTGTCCCCACTCAGCCCCTCAGTGGCAGCCTCAGTAAGAGAAAAAGTAACAGGATAAATCCCCTTTAGCAGGTTTTAAAGCACAGATTTAGAATCCATGCAGCAACCAGGTACAGATAGAGGCAAGGTCTCTACCCCAGATGGTTTTTATCCAGAAGTTTTATGACCATCTTAGTGTGTGTTGTCAATAAGCTGCTGTGAGTTGGGGTGTAGCAGGTTGACTTTGTCTGGCTGCCAGGTGTTCACCAAGTCACTCTATCACCTCCTTTCTCAGTGGAAGAGGGGAGACAATAAAATGAAGAACAGCCAGCAGGGTGAGATAAGGCAGTTTTATTACAGTGAAAGTGAGTTGGTGAATAAGGACTTTACAATTAAAATTGTAAAGTAGGTATGTTTTATTCCAGTTGGGACACATGGGAGATATTTCTGTGAAAAATGTTTTTGTAATTAGTGTCAATTGGCAATGGAATCAGCAAATGCTTGTATCTGCTGTGTCGAAAGTGGACACGTTTCCTGGGATAACTACAAAGAATGGTTTTAAAACTTTCTGACTAAATAGCCAAATAAAGCATCGAACAAGAAAATAGAAGAAGTATAATAAAGAGCTGAAGTAGCAAAAATGACTCATGCTGTTCTGGTTTGAGAAAACGA
>WBNO01027835.1:8116-104804 GCA_013400575.1 Peucedramus taeniatus
CCCCCAGGTCCCTTTCTGCCTGGGCACTGTCCAGCCACACCGTCCCCAGCCTATAACCATTGCACGGGGTTATTGTGGCTAAAATGCAGGACTTGGACTTATTAAACTTCGTCTTGTTAGACTCTGCCCATCCATCCAACCATTCCAGGTCTCTCTGCAGAGCCATCCTACCTTCCAGCAGATCAACACACACTCCCAGCTTAGTGTTGTCTGCAAATTTACTCATGAAAGACTCAATACCATCATCCACGTCATCAATGAAGATATTGAACAGAACTGGCCCCAGCACAGAGCCCTGAGGGACACCACTGGTGACTGGCCACCAGTTGGATGCAGCACCATTCACCACCACTCTCTGGGCCCAGCCATCCAGCCAGTTTCTTAACCCAGCAAAGAGTGCTCCTGTCCAAGCCATGGGCTGCCAGTTTTTCCAGGAATATGCTGTGGGAGACAGTGTCAAAGGCCTTGCTGAAGTCCAAATAGACAACATCCACAGACTTTCCTGCATCCACCAGGCGGGTCACCTGGTCATAAAAGGAGATCAGATTGGTCAAACATGACCTACTCCTCTTAAACCCATGCTGGCTGGGTCTGATACCCTGGCCATCCTGTAGATGCTGCATGATGACACTCAGTACAAAATGCTCCATTATCTTGTCAGGTACTGAGGTCAGACTGACTGGTCTATAATTACTAGGATCCTCTTTCCCACCCTTTTTGTGAATGGGTATCACATTGGCCAGCTTCCAGTCATCTTGAACCCTGCCAGTGAGCCAAGACTGTTGGTAAATGGAGAGTGGCTTCACAAACTCATCTGTCAGCTCCCTCATCACCCTGGGATGGATCCCATCTGGTCTCATAGAATTATACAGGCATCTCAGAAGTTCTCTGACTGCTTCCTCTTGGATAATGGGGGGACCATTCTCTTCCCTGGCACCATGAACCAACCCGAGAGGACAGTTGTCCTGGGGACAATCCATTTTCCTACTAAAGATTGAGGCAAATAAGGCATTAAGCACTTCTGCCTTTTCTTCATCTGCAGTTACTAAGTTCCCTCTTTCATCCAGTAAAGAACAAGGGTAGGTTTTACCCTTCCCTTTATCATTAATATATTTGTAAAAACATTTTTTATTACCCTTTACAGAAGTTGCCACTTTAAGATCAAACTGAGCTTTGGCCGCCCTAATTTTTTTCCTACATACTCTAGCAGCCCCCTTAAATACTTCCTAATTCTCAATTTTTTTTTAACTGCACATTATACATTATGAAAGACCATGACTTTTGTCTTAATCTTCCATTATTGCATGTACAAAAAGGCCACCATTGAGTGCCTATATCCTGTTAAATTTGATCTATTCCCTCCGTGTATGCAGTTGGTTTCTATGCCCATTTTATAAGACTCCCACTCTGTGACTATTCTCCCAAAAGAATAGCAATTATGCATTTGATTTTAATAACTGGTATAAACCCATAAGTCTCCAGGTACTTACAAACAGTTATATAGGATTTTTAACTTCTTGTATGTGGGCTGAATACAAGTATTTGAAAATCATTACTGCTCAGGAACACAAGCTCATGCATTTTGTGTCCCCAAAGGAGTAAGAAACAGCCAGGGGCAAACCTCATGTCTGTGATAGGATAAAGTTCATTGGCAGCAGAGTTAGCATGTAGATAAGCTATCAGGTGTACAATGAGGACATGAACTCCCTAGTGTGACGTCGAGAGTCATTCTTCAAGAGCTGTCTGCTTGCAAAAACCTAGTTTGTGGCACCGGCTAAGGCAAAGCTAAGAACAGTGCTGCAGGAATCCTCAAATCCTTCTACTCCCGCAGGTATTTGGAATGTTACTTCAATCAGAGATATCTGCAGCAAAATTAGCTCTATCACTTAAGCCAGAGAATATATTATTTTCTGTTTGTCCTGCTTTGTGCTGAAATAGCAACACACAGGAGAGACTATCCCACATTCAGTTTTAGGAGAGACAGTTTCACAGAATAAGATAGCACTGACCAAAGTAGCAGAAGCCTTACTTTTCACTACCAAAGAAGGTTTGTGTTGATTTCAAGCTTAAAAGCTGCCACCCAGTACCTAATTTATAGCATTTTGTTCTCAAGAAAGACTCAGCACCATTATTGAAGTAGGAATTGGCAAGGTCTTTCACTCTATAACTACTTCAAAGGGAAATATTTTGTCTTTAGTGCAGACTTTTCATGTGAGGTATAACAACACAATTTTTTTCTGCACAGTGGACTATATTAATATGACAGTCTTTTACTTGCGAGATTAGAAATAAATAAATAAAAATAAAGTGCTGCATCTTGTGGGGTCTAGTTGCCTTCAGCATAATATGTCATGGAAAGAGAAGATGAGGATGGAAACAACTGAAGAGATCACTTAAAGGAGCCCATTAAGCAGGGAAATGGAGGTTTCTGTAAGGAATGTAGGGGAAAATAGAAAAATAGGAAAATGTAAGGAAAATTAAGCAGAAGAGGATCAAGGAGAAGGAGAAGAACAAATGAAAGGAAAAGCAGAGAAAATAACTTGACCACTTAGGAAATAAAAAGGCAGACTGTCTAGAATAAAGTAATGGAGAAGCAATTACTGAATGTTTTACTCTTTCAGATATGCTATTCTATTTGATCTCTTAGAAGAAATCCTCACTTTGGTTGTCTTAATGGAACAAAACAAGCACCAAAACCTACACTCTCCTTCATACAGCACATATGTGAGGTAATCCAAGACTGCTTTCCTCCACATCTTCTAAACGGGAAGAAAATAATCTGGATCTTTTCTCTGACTAATAAATAGTATTTATAGGAAAAAAAAAACCAAAAACCACAGTGCAAATACTTCAGCAGTATTTTTACTAGTGCTCTGGAACTCTTGTCTATCCTTCTGTAATGCATCTGAACATTGTCCTCATTCCAATGCCAGCAGCAGCCATTTTGCTTTTAGCTTCCATTTACTTCTTCTTTTTTTAACTTAAATCTGAACTGAGAGGCTTTTAATACTTCCTACTTGATTTCTTTAAATAAAAAAATAATGTTAAAAGTGATACATCCCTAACATGCATTAATCATGACTAAAAGCTGTGACCATGGCTACATGAATAAAACAAATACGTTAAGGGTTTCTCTGATGCCCCTTCTTCTTCCTACAGTCTGGATGACTGTTTTTTTTTTTCCTTTACTCTTAAGAGGTCACTTGGGGTTCAACTGTGTTAAAAGACATCAGTATTTCTTACATGCTTGTACCACAACTTATTGTTTCTTTGGCTCAGCTTCTACTAAAAGAGGGTATTTTTCTCCCCTTTTTCAGTTACATCAGTTGTAATAGAAGATCCTTGAATAAGTGACAAAAAGATGGCAGGAGCAGGAAATAAACAGTAGTATATCACACCACTCCCCCATGATAGAGGTATAAGTAATGGTATTCTATTTCAGTACATGCTGTTAACTGTAACACAACTATGGGAATGTGAGTTTCTTTCTATATTCCTGGAAATCAGAATAAATCTAATCCCTCCCAATGCTTCGACTCAATCACCTCCCAATGCAGGAGCAAATAACATTTAGGTAAGTTTAACATTGTAACAAAAAAGACTGTTGCTTATATTTACTGCTGAAATAATTAAAATTTGCCAGAATCAGAAATGCAGTTGAAAAACATTGCAAAGTTTTTTCATGTAGCTGTATTTCTCAACAGCCAAATTCGATCCCCTCAAAAGGATGTGGCACATATGGGCATATATACTGTCTTACCTCAAAACAATGAAAACCTGTATTTCCCAGGCCTCTGAATTATATTGAAATTAAGTATTCAGTATATTAAATAGTAGAAAAATGAATCTGAATTTCTTCATCTCTTGGAAATATTATTAGTTTCTTAGTGAAAACCATAAAGGTTTTAGCCATTATACTGGTTGAGGGAAGAATGATCTTCAAAAGGGACTGCCTTTCCAGCTCAGTCTTAGGACACTTACTTGAGACCTTTCAGTTTCTGACTCTATCTAACCTGACAGCCAGTTCAATTGAGTTTCCTTCTCATCCAAGTGATGGAGCAAATTTTTGACAAGAAATTCTGAAATATGTGGTCAATACATGTTTTCAAATAAGTATTATTGTAGCGAAAATTGACATTAACTGAGGTAAAAAAACATTTCCAGAATATACTGTCTGGCCAGTTGCACAGATCCCCCCCATCACACTCTACACACAGCTGTTACTCTTGAAAATTCAGGCCTGACTGGAACGTATAAGCAAGTTCACTGGGTTGACTAAAGCAATGCCATCCTACTATTCCTTTAAAACCCATTGGACTACCTAGGAGTGCATAATTACTAATTGATTGGAGGAATAAAGCCAATTTCAGTTTTCCTGGGTTTATCTGTTAATTTATTGCTTGCATGTGTGCATTTACAGAGCTGGAGACTAAAGTCTCCCACTAAGATACAAAATGTTATTAAATGGGCACTAAATTAGAATCATAGAATTATTTAGCTTGGAACAGATCTTTAAGATCACTGAGTCCAATGGTTAACCCAGCTAAGTCCAGCACTAAATCAAGTAACCAAGAACCACATGTATACATCTATTCAGCACCTGCAGGAATGGTGACTCAACCATTTTCAGGGCAGCCCATTCCAGAGCCTGAATATTCTTTCTGTGAATAGATTTTTCCCAATATCCAAATCAATCTCCCTTGGAGTCCCTTGAGGCCATTTACTCTTGTCCTGTTTCTTATTACTTAGGGAAGAGACTGACCCTCAGCTGGCTACAACGTCCTTTCAGGCAGTTGTAGAGAGAAATAAGATGTCTCTCTGAGCCTCCTTTTCTCCAGTCCAAACACTTTCAGCTTCCTCAGCTGCTCCTTGTAAGACTTGTGCTGCAGATGTTTACCAGCTTCCTTGACATCCTGCAGACACTTCAGCAACTCAGTGCCCTTCCTGATTTTAGGGGCTCAAAATTTGACACAGGATTTGACGTGTGGCTTCACCCATTGCTGAGTATAGGGGAACAATCACTGCCCTTGTCCTGCTGGCCACACTATTGCTGATACAGGTCAGGAAGACATTGATCTTCTTGGCCACCTGGGCACACTCTGGCTCATGTTCAGCTGAGTGACCCCAGATCCTTTTCCAATAAGCAGCTTTCCAGGCACTTAACTGGGTATTAGGCTAGATGGGCTAGCCTAAAGAAGGAAATGTAGTACACCGAGATTTGCACCCACCCTGAGGCCTATTCTGTAAAGGTTTGCCAGTATGAGTGCTGAGTATTCAAATTCTCTGTATAAACTTTGCTATGTGGACTCTTGCTTACTATTAGCTTGAATCAGACTGTCAACAAAGCAACTTTTTGCTCTCAGCAAAGAGCTTGCTGGAACTATACATCTCCATCAAATTTGACAGATTTGAATTACTGACCTGGAAAGTAAAACATTCATATTTCTTTACTGGCTCCCAAAGCAATCCCTTTTTTTTTTTATTATTATTACTACAATTTTAACTAAATGTGATGCAGAAAGGATTTCAAGATTGGGTTCACTCCATTACGTCCATTTTTTTGCCTCCTTAAGCGTGGATGGTTTTTAGACTTAAGGTGCTGCGAAAAACTGCTTCTTTTTATAAGAGCAGACACCATATATGAAAGTCAATGGAAAGAAGGAGACCTAGAATATAGCAGAAGACAAAAGAATCCAAGTATCAGTCCAGAAAATTTAGAATGAAAGCATAATCTGAACCTTGCAAGGTGAAGCTTACTGAAGAAGACAACAGATGCCTATTTCTTATCATTAAGTTCTTCACAGGTGGTGTCCATTTTTCTAGTGGACAATGAGGGTAATTAATTCTTCATAACTTTATTTAACTTTGCAATAGTAACTATTGTATTGTGTTGACCCTGGCTGGGTGCCAGACATCCACCAAAGCCTCTGTATCACTTCCCTCTGTATCACGTCCCACAGGACAGTGGAGAGAAAACGTAACAAAGGATTCATTAGCTGAGATAAGTACTGGGAGAGATCACTCACCAAATACCACCATAGGCAAACCAGACAAGAATTAAAGATATTAATTGAATTTACTACTTACAAAACCAGAGAAGGATAATGAGAAGTAAAATAAGACCTTAAAAATACCTTCTCCCCACCCTTCCCTCCGTCCCATCTCTACCTCCCCAGCCACTGGTGCAGGAATGGAGGATAGTTCATCGCACATTTTTTCTTCCACAGCTCATGGACAGGAGTCCTTCCCCTGCTCCAGCGTGGGGTGTCTCCCATGGGAGACAGTTTTCCATTAACTTCTCCAATGTGAATCCATCTCATGGGCAACAGTTCTTCATAAACTGATGCAGCATGGGTCATTCTTCCACAGGATGCAGTCCTTCAAGGACAGGCTGCTCCAGTGTGGGTCTCCCATGGGATCACAAGTCCTACCAAGAAACCTGCCCCAGTGTGGACTTATCTCTCCACGGGTCTGCAGGTCCCTACCAGGAACCTGATCCAGCAGGGGCCTCCCATGGGTTCTCAGTCTCCTCTCAGGCATCCACCTGCTTCAGTGTGATTCTCCTCCATGGGCTGGAGGTGGATCTCTGCATCCCCATGGACCTCCGAGGGCTGCAGAGGCAAAGCTGCTCCACCATGGTCTTCACCAGGGGCCGCAGGGGAATCTCAGCTCTGGCACCTGGAGCACCTCCTGCCCCTCCTTCTGCACAGACCTGGTGTGTGCAGTTGTTTCTCTCACATGGTTTCACCCCACTCTTCTCTGGATGCAATTTCAACTTCAAAATAACTTATTTTTCCTTCTTCTTAAATATGCTATCGTACTACAAGGTGGCATCACAACTGTTTCTAATTGGCCCAGCCTAGGCTAGCAGCACGTCCATTTTGGAGCCAGCTGGCATTGGCTCTGCTGGACATGGAGGAAGCTCCTGGCAGCTTCTTACAGAAGCCACCTCTGCAACCCCTCCGCTATACAAACCTGACCTGGTGTTCAAACAACTTAAAAATCAACTAAACTTTTGGAAAATGGGTAAAATTCTGGCAACATTTCCTTGGAATTTTTTAGAGTTGTTATTTTAACATTTTAAAGTAAATATCAGATTAAGGGTTTTTATAGGAAATGCTTAAATTAGGCAATTTTATGACTAATAGATTCTAAAATAGGCTTAATGTCTTGACAAATTAATCATTAGGAGATGAAGAAAAATAGAGAAAAAAGTGAATAAGAAAAACAAAGTATCTGTGGTCTTATATAATGCATAACCTTAATAATTAGCTACAGCTAACTAAATTATCAGCTTTTTCTTGATATTCAAACTTTTGTAGTAGGCCAAAAAATTAAAAATACCCCTTGGTTTAGTAATAGTGTAATTATATGGCCAATAAGTCAACCAGAATAGTTTTGTCATTTGCAGAAGGTGTTGAGAACCACCTTACTAAGGATCTTACATCTAGGAATTCGTTATTCCCAAGCACATACAGACCCTATCATCACTCTTGTGCTTCACGTGGGTAATGATGTTACTGATTTATAAGAAAATATTTCAGTTTTATCCAGCTTCCCTTTTTCATTTCCAGCTGTATTGAAAACATCCTTTTTCTTATTACGACCAGAAAAAACAAATCCAATATGAACATACTTTGTGAATAAATACATAAAATATAAAATATAAGAGCCATTCCCACTATGGCTCTATATAATATACTATATGTATATCATATAAAATACACTTCTGTTGTACTTTTCAACTACACCTACATATATTTCAAATACAAACACAGATTTTTTTTTGTCACCCTTCAGCATTGTATATTCTGAAAGTCATACTTAGAATTCTTCTACCACATTTCTTTTCTGTTGTTCTGCAGGTAGTTGGCACTTTCAACCTTAATTTTTTTGCCATTGAAGCTTGGCAAGAATGGGATTTCTGTGTTCTAGGAAATTCTACTGATGGAAAGCATTTCCATATTTAACCAGACATTTCTTCTACTGGAAATATTTTTTTTTCATCTTAAAACATGACAGGTTGTCCTGGTTTGTTTCCTTGTTTTGTCATATTTGGTAATTTAAAAATAAAACCAAAGTGATTTTAAAATGAGGTCTTTGAATTGTTAATTTTTAAAACTTCATATCAAAACCTTAGTACTCTTCAGAAGTTAAAACTGAACCCTAAGCCACAAGGATGGCCTTCTGAAAGTTAGGTGCCTCAAGGGTCCTTTTTCTGTAATCAGGGAAATGAGAGAGGCACCTCCGAAATAAGAGCAATCAATTACCTCAGGATGGGTTGAATCAGGCTTTGTTCACTATAGGCAGAGGCATGATACTTGCCTGAATAATTGCTGAACTTGTAAATAATTAAGAAAGAATGTCTCGAATCTAGATTTTTCTGCCAAATTCGGGTTTGATGCAGCCTCATCTAAATATCAGTAAAATGATTTGATTTTTGCCCCAAAGTAATTTCAGTTCCCCAAACAGTCCAAGATAGTTAACTAAATGTGCAGTAGTTAGTATGGCACTTTCAGCTTGTGTGTTATGTTTGTGTACATTATGTCTGCATTCCTCTGAAAAGGCGTATGCTAGATGGAGTGATTGCTCCTTCTGTAGGAACAGCCAAGCATCAGTCACAGAAAAGGCAACCAAACCAGTAGCTCTGGGAAAGGCAATAGGGAACAAAGAGTCTCAGGACATTTGACACTTGTGTATCGATGGTACTACTGACTCCCATCCCTGGGGCAGACCACAAAGATGTCAGAAAAAGAACTCTGCAGAGGCCAAAAGGGACCTGGTAGAGTTTGTTCCAACTCAAGGCCACTGACGTGATAGACAAACCAATTTGGAAGTAGGAATGTGCCTGCAAGGCCACAGTGGGAGAATATCTTATGAATTGCAATAATTTCTATTCTATCTAATCAATCACTTGCAGCTTTTTTTAAAATTTCTGCAAAAATTTTTTTCTTACATCTTTTTCAGCTTTAAGGTTTTAGAAAACTGTCTACACAGAAATAGTCTGGAAAAATCCAGAGTTTTGTCATTTCGGGAACAGGAAAAACAAAGTTATGGAAAAAAGCTTAGATGTAAGTTAATACTATTGGAGTTGAGTTGACTTTGCCTGGTTGCCAAGTGCCCACCAAGCCACTCTATAACTCTCCTCCCTCAGCAAGATGGGGGAAGAAAATAAGATAGAATAAAACTCATAAGTTTAGAAAAAGAGGAAAACCAAAAGAAAACCAAAAAGTCATGTGTTTGCATGCAAAGAGATAAAGATTTTATCCTACTTCACATCAGCAAGCAATGCCCAGCCACTACCTGGGAAGCAGGACTTCAGTCCTGCAGTGCTCTGGAAGGCCAACATATTAATTACTGAATGCCCTCACTTGCTCCTCCTTTCTCTTTACTTTTATATCTGAGCTGACATCATATATTATGGAATATTTCATCAGTCAGTTTAGGTAAGCTGCCCTGGTTATGTTCCTTCCCAAGATTTTAACCACGCCCAGCCTTCTGATGAGGGTGCAGAATGCTGAGAGACAACACTGGTGCTGTGCCAGCACTGCCTAGCAGTACCCAAAACTCTGGTGTGTTATCAACACCTGTCCAGCCACCAATGCAGAGCACAGCACTGTGAGGGCTACTGTGGGGAAATGAAATCTAGCTCAGCTGGACCCAATGCACCTACTCAGCAGTGGAAAGGATACTTCAATGGTTTCTTAAATTGATTCCAACCTTAGCAAAACTGACCTGTTGAGGGAAATGAAGCAAGTCTGACTAGATGCCTGATTAGATTTTACAATGATGGCTGAACTGAATTACTGGAAAGACGCAGGAGAAAAAATGGAAAGGAGTAAAATTAAAAATGCTGAAGGACAATAAATAGGGCCAATACAATGCTCAGTAAATGAGTTCAGGGTGACTATAACAGCAATATCCTGCAATGACTTCAGAGGAGCAAGGCTGCTGTAAGGAGGTCTAGAGAACAGATGTTGTCATAGTTAATGTAGGCAATAATAAAAGCTTGCACAAATGTTTTGACTGCGTGCACAGTTGGACTGACAAGGTTTGAGAGAAACCCAGTGAAAGCATCCCCCTGGAGACAGCAGGAGTTTAAGCTTGACATTAGTGAAGCAATTTGGAGAACAGTGATGTTTCTGCCTAAGATGGAAAATGAATTAGTGAAATGTTTTGAAAGAGAAGATCAAGAGATTCATTATGGCCATAATGAATTTAAAATAGCAACTGGATGCAGTTATTTGTGAAAAGCAAACCAAGATCCTTGGCTGGATGAAAGGTAATAGATCTTCCACAAAAAAACACATTTTCAAGTAATTTAAATATCATTCTGATACATTCTTGAAAACTAGTGATCTGTATATTTACTGTAGTCTGGAGGTCAAAATAGCTGTCAAAAGGTCATGAAAAACAGAAAAAAAATTAATTGCAAGATGTTGATAAAATAAGAGAGTCAATGTTATAAGTACAAGTAAAAAAATCACTTCTGGAACATTTATTTACACCCAGTTGGAATTATATTCAAGAGATTCACTAGTTAATTCCCCCAAACCCTTTCAAATGTCCAGCTGTAGCCTGCAATACATCTAATATTATGCTTTAAATTTATACAAGTTTACAGGTCTAAAAGGTCTGCATCTCTTCTATAAAAGAAGAGTTTCTCCTTCTAATTGTATTTTTCTTCTTCTCCCTCCCACTTCCACACTTTACTGGGAGGCAGTTTATCTGTTGAAATACATTGAAATTTTATATCTAAAATAAATATTCATAATGCAAGATTTTAATAAACTGTAACAGACATTTTTATGGTGCCACTAAAAAAACAAGTGAATTTAATTAAAAAAGGAGATGAAAGAATGTGAATTGACATAAGCTTGTTTCATACAGAGTGCCATAATAGATTCAAGAGCCACAAGAGATCAAGGAAAGGGAGGGATGAGAATGGAAAGCAATTTTGCTGGAGGGAATCTCTCTTGCTGGAATTATAGTGAATAGGGAGAAAACCAGAAATAATAATAAGAAAAGGTTCAAGAGCCTCCATAGTAGATAACTGCACAGATAAACCAGGGATTTTTATTTTTTAAGGAATGCTGGCCTCCATATATTTGAAGCTATCTCCACTTCCTCAAATTTTATCATTGCTTTAAACTCCAGATCATAAAAACAGAATCTTCCCATGGTTCATGAGTTTTCAGTCTTTCTCTTTTCCATCTCTCTCATATAGAGAAAAAAGCAGGACATCTGGTTTTGCAGTTTGGAGTTGTGCCCTTGGCTCTTGATAAATTAACATATGATCAAACCCATTTGCACCTGTGCAAACTGGTAGTCTCTAGCCAATGTTGTTTTGTTGTTGTTTCTTTTTCTTTTCAGTTGATTCTGCAAAATTAGCTAAACTTTGAAAAGTCTAAAACTAAAGCAAAAAAGAGCTGTCTAAATACTGACTCACTGTATGTTTATTGAACGCATTCAAATTTATCTGTCTATTTGTATGTCTTGAAACCCAAAAATTTTCATAAAGGAACACTGTAAGTTAATAATTTCTCATCTTCACAATCAAAAGATGTGAACATTAAGGGTATTAATCTTCTCAGCCACTGAAGAGAGAATATTTGAAAGAAATGAGACTCACACAGACTTTATCCTCCTTCACATATTTTCCTGTAACTGAGAAACACCACATGTTTGCCATACACTTTGCAAATCTATAAAAATATGACTCTGTAACCAAAATACTATTTTCTTTAAAGCCAAAACAATGCCTCACAAAGACATGGATATTTTTGCTTGAAATTAAAGACCAACAGGTGATTTGGATATCCCAAGTCAAAGTTAAGGATCGTTATCACTGACAAAACAAAATGTTTATTGTTATAATCAAACACAAAGAAGATTATGGCTGTTACAAACTGCCGTGTTTCAGGTGTTTCTTGAAAATATTTCTTATATAAAAGACCTGCTTATCTCACTTTAATTAATTCAGCCTTGTACTCAGTCTCTAGTATATGCCCTTCACACAATACATTAATATTTATTCATTCATATATAAGGTCATTTTATTTAAAACTTATTTAGTTGCAAGATGGGCATCTCAAAGCCTCCTGAGAATATGTTCAATCCAAAAATTGTTGTAATGTAAAGCAAAGATTTCCTCCATCTATCAATATTAGAACTCATAAGCTCTACTTTTTAGACCAATAGAATATATTTACTGCAGCAAATATAGAGTCATTGTTCTTTCTTCTTTGTTTAGGCACACAAATGCTCAATCAATTTACAATGGTGTACTTTGGAAACAAGTCTTCTGAGGACTGTTTATGCTATGTTTATTTCTTTAGAAACAGTCAACTACTAAAGTATTTGGTCCAGACAAATAATTTATGGACTTTCCAGAAGTTCTAGATGTGTCTTTGCTTTCTATATTTCAGCTGCTAAAACAGATTCCTAGCCAGCCTAGTAATTTCTTGTAAAATAAATTTAGAGAAGGAAAATCAATAATTTCAACTTGTTGCAAACACAAACTCCATGCAACTACCCTCTTTTTCATAAGACTACAGCAGTTATCCTCAGGCCTTTTCTATTCAGGATGATTACAGTTTAATTGCCTGTCCTGTCTTCTTTAAATAACCTTGTTTTCAGCTGAGTGCCACAATCTCAACTGCATTGCTTGAAAAAATGCACGGGATTAAAGGGGAAACAAGTTCATTTGAATAGTCAGGATAAAGCCAGATGGCATTTAAGATCGGTGTAATTTATTAACAATAAAATACATTGTATTTCCCTGATTTGTTTTCCTATTATACACAACAGATCTGTTGCAGCTATAGTAGTACAAGTGGGCTGCAGAATTTTTATGTACTTTTGTCCATGTACATTGAAGAAAATAGATTTTTGATCAAACCAGAAGTTGTGATGTATGAACTCTTTAGGGAAATACCTGAGTTTGCGTATGAATATTGATGTGATAGATGAGCTTCAAATGTTCTTTCCTACTAAAGATGCAGTCATTCAATCAGAAAGCAGTTTCTCAACCGTATGAGTATGAAATGGTGGGGGTCTGTTCCAACCTGTGAATAATGAACTTCAGAGAGCTGAAGACATCTTCAAAGTGAACACATCAAATGACTTCTAGCCTACCATATGTTTGTACCTAGCCTTCAGTTAATAACTGCAAAATAATAACAATCTGAAGCTGCTTACATATAATTTGCAGAAAATAAAAAAGCCAAATAATTTGTTAACTATAAAGAAAGATTTGATGGACAAAACATTAGCCCTTTTGCAGTAAAGGTTTCTCTGACAGATAATTCAGAGATTTTATGAGGGGTCTGGTAAAATAAAATTACTTCAGCTATTTCCTATAAGACTACTAATACATTTTAGAAAGTACTAAAAATAGAATGAAGTCACAAAAGAAAACAAAAAAGGCAGAACCCCACCCCTAAAAAATCAGTTACTTTTCTGTCTCAGGATAATAATTTTATGAAAACAGAATCTATATTTGCCAAACAAAGGATGCACATAGGAGAATTACTTCGTAGCACAACATATTGCAGGACAATACTTCCGTAATATGGTGTGTCCTTCATGTTTCTAACTGCCTTGCAATCACATTTCTATGTATTTATCTCTCTTACCCTCATAAATCTTTCAGTTCCTCTCCAGTAGGTTGCTCCACGGCTGCCCCAGATGAACAAGTGACAGCATATGCTGTGGCCGTGTGTGCTGCTGCTGGCCAGCAAGCATGTGCGTGCTGATAGACCTAACAGCTGGCAACACAAAACTGGTAATTGCTGATCTCATAACACTTGCTGGAATTTAATTATGTTCATGACCTTTAATCCTCTGTGAATTTGGCTCAAATTGATAAGTCATGGAAAATTTCTTGAAGAAAGACCATGTGATTACAACACTGTCTTGTGTCTAAAAGATATCCTTGGAATTTTTTTCAGAAGTAACCTCAGCGAGATGACAGCAATTAAAAAAATTGAGGATCAAGGTCTCTCTAACATCTTTGATGGCAACATGAACAGTGCAATCAAGTGGGAGCAAGTTCAGTGAAAACACCAAGCTGTGTGATGCAGCTGACATGCTGTAGGAAAAAGATGGCATCCAGAGGGACCTAGTCAGGCTGGAGAGCTGGGCCTGTGCAGACCTCATGAAGTTCAACAAAGCCAAGTGCAGGGTCCTGCACATGGGTCAGGGCAATCCCAGGAACACCCACAGGTTGGGCAGAGAAGTGATTTGGAGCAGCCCTGAGTAGAAGGACCTGGGAGTGATGGCTGATGAAAAACTCAACCTGAGCCAGCAGTGTGCACTCCCAGCCCAGACAGCCGATGGAACCCTGGGCTGCATCCAAAGGAGCCTGGTCAGCAGGTCAGAGGAGGTGATTCTCCCCCTCTACTCTGTTCTGGTGAGACCCATCCTGGAATGCTGCATATACTTCTGGAGCCCCCAAAATAAGAATAATATGGAGCTATTGAAGTTAGTCCAGAGGAGGAACACAAAATTGATAAGAGAACTCAAATCAGGGCTGTTCAGTCTAAAGAAGAGAAGGTTGTGTGAAGACCCCAGAGCATCCTTCCAGTATCTGAAAGGGACCTACAGGGAAGCCAAAGAGGGACTCTACATGATGAACTGTAGTGATAGGTCAAGGAGTAATAGGTCAAAACGGAAAAAGGGAAAATTCAGTTTAAATATAAGGAAGAAATTCTTTAGTGTGAGGGTGGTGAGGCATTAAAACAGGTTGCTCTGGGAGGTTGTGGATTCCCCAGCCCTGAAAGTGTTCAAGGCCAGGTTGGGTAAGACCTTGAGTGAGCTGGTCTACTGGGATGTGTCCCTACCTGAGGCATGGAGGTTGGGTCTAGATGATCTTTAAGGTTCTTTCCAAACCTTAACATTCTGTGATGCTATAAAGGTCACAGTAGTTTTTTAGTCAGGGGATGGGTATTAGCACCAACATTGAGGCTGATGTGCAAGTGAGATTATTTTAGTCTTCTTTATTGCAGAGTCTGAATAATCCTCTGGAAACTAATTACTAGCTATCAAAACTATAAAAACTACTGCAGGAAAAAGTGATCCTAAACATAGATAAGTGCACAGAAAGATATGCCAAAATGCAAATTCTTTCAGTATGAGACTAGAACTCACCATTAGTGACTAGTATGGTTTAATTTCAGAATAATTTATTAGTCTATCACTGGGCCTGCTGAAAATCAGCTGCTTGAAAAATAAAGCAAGACTGGAAAATTTAATGGATAAGGGGCAGAAGGAGGAGAGCAGCAGATAGCTTATCTTCAGAGAAATTTTTATAACAAATAAAATTTTGCAAATTCAAAAGCTCTATGGAATGTTCTATTGAAGGCTCTTAGTTTAGGTGTCGAACAATAAGCCATAAAGAATAGAAAAGCATGCATTAAATCAAAGTAAAGTGCTACCTAATTCAACAAAAAAACTGTCTGGAATGTGTAAACAACTATTTGTCAAAAAATTCTAAACAATTAACAAATTTGTAAAAATCAAAAAGAAGGAAAACAATATAATGAAAAAATATAATTGCTATTGACAAAGTCATGTTAGAGTAAGTTCATCCATCTGTAAGTCTGAAAAGACAAAAACTTATAGTCAAAATATTTAAAATGCATAGCATCATGAAAGATGATCTTTAAGAAGGTGAAAATCAACACAGGGCATTGTTCTTGAAGGTAGCTTGTCTGCATCTTTTATACTCAATGAATCTATTACACCAAAACTAATGGTCACCGTAAAACCCTTAAGTTTCCATTCCACTTCTGCAATATCACTTGTTCTCACTCTTTGTGAGACATTCTGACACACATTTTGGCTGCACAGATTCATAATTACGCTTCCAAAAAATCAGTACAAGTTAAATCTCTTTTTTTCATCATTCCTCAGCAGATTTATTGGTAAGAACTTACCTTTTCTTAGTCTATATTGGTCTTGATCCCTTGGGAGAAAAGCAAGCATGATGGCCTGGAATCAGACATAGAAACACAGCCAAGATATACTTCTCTGATCATCTATTTTGACTCAAAAGGAGATTTTCTTTCACACTCTCTAGTAAATATCAAAGTTAACTAGGATGGAACACCTTTTTCAGTAGCAGACAAAGGAAATATATGCTCTAGGTGAGATAAGCACCGTGCATTATTATGATTCAGTGCTTCTCTTGCCTTCTCAAAAGTGTGGATAAATGCATAGGCTATACAAAGACATTCAGTGAGAGAATTTTAGCTACAACACTGTTCACAGAAATGTTTTCATGTAGGTCCAAGAGGAAAAAAGCCTTGTCCCATTATTAATCTATCAAGTTCAAAGACTCCCTGCGGAGCCAACCTGATGACACAGAAAATAATATATTACAAAAAAATAGGGTAAATTAATACTTCAAGTTAGATACAAATCCAAAACAGCTCGAACACAACACATTACTGAACCCAAGCATTTGAAATACTCTGGGATTGTGAACACCAAGATCAGAAAATCTATTATTAGGTTGTAAAATGTAAAAAGGTTGAACATATATGTATATAATTCTTCCTCTTATGACCTACCAGAAGGTTGAAAAATGTTAATGACACTAACTTCGGGTCAATATCGATATACCTGGTGCCTACCTATTTCATAAATTAAGGATTATAAACAGAAATAATACAGTTAAAGATGAAAATCAGCAAACTGTATGTTCAGTTGTAGGAAAATCTTAGAAGAGATGCATATTTAGTAGGAGACACTAAAGACAACGATGCAATTTTTCTTATAGGCCAGTTATCTGTACTTCCATCCTACAAAAAAATTACAAAAGCGAATATAACAAACACAGATACAAAAATAAATCAATGGAATTAGTAATGGTTTCAAATTTAAAACTATTTTCATACTCTGGAAGGCCATCCCTCGAACTTATAAGAAAACCCAAACAAATCCAGTGGAAGGAACTCTCCTATATGGTCTGTTCTTCTCAGACCTTTCTATGACGTCCACTCTTAGTGATCAATAATATTAACCTGGTGATACAAACATATCATAATATTCTACATGGGCTGTGTTCTGTCCTGATTTTGCTGACAGTGATGATAACAAAATAACTCTATCTGCTGTATTTTATTTACACAATAGGAAAATAGCACTAATTATATTAGAAGTGGTTTTTACATTATAGAGTGCACTAAGGAAATTCAATACAAGGTTCCCCCTAGGTATAATCGTAATAATCTCCATACCTATATACTTACAGTTGGTTTTGCTACTCTGTTTTATTTCTAATTGAGTCTTGAAAAGAATCAATTCAAACTAAATTTCAAATTAATTGAAATTGACTCAGAAACATTATCTGCAAAATGGTTGCTCTCAATCCCTTGGTAAACTCATGAGCTCTATCCAAAATTTAAATCCAAAGACCCTGTTGTTATATACCATTCTCAGGAAAAAGAAAAAAAAAACAAAAAACAAAAAACAAACAAACAAACAAACAAAAAAAAAAAAANAAACAACAACAACAAAAAAACCAAACAAAAAAAAAAGAAAAACAAAGCAAAGTCCTATATAATGGTAAGATAATTCCAGAAGATGACCATTCAGTGTTCCACGTCAAGATGTCTAAGCAGCATGGCACCTTTTTATTAAGAAAGAGCCATTTTCATTACACTTAGGCCTTTAACCTTGATAATGTCTTACTTTTATCTTCGTGCCTGTGGAAAACAGCATTACAGGGGCTCATTATCGGAAAACTGCAATTTGGAGGAAGTACATCAGAAGAGACAGTCAAGTGCTACATCTTAGAGACTACCAATTAGTTCTGGTTGGTTTTGTTTCCTTATGTTAGTAGCTGTAACTTTGGTAAAAAATGCATACAAAACATATACAGATTGGGATAATTTAAAACTGAAATACTATGGCAATTTCAAATTATTTATTTAATGAATATCTTAGTCTCACAAAATCCACATATATTAAAAAAGCTATGAACAAGAGATAATTCAAGTGCCCAAATAACATAATATGCTATTACGATGCAACATTCATATTTATTTTTCCATTACAGAAACACTATCACATATAGATGTTAATACTAGTATTTCCAACAAATCAAACACAAGATTTAAAATTTTCATTCTAAGCACCAATATCACACAAATGCAATGTGAGCTGCATCATTTAGTTACAAAAAAACTCCAAACATTTCAGTATGACTTGCATTCTATTTGGCAAGTAGAATTTAGCTTGATCTTTCTCTACACAGGATCAGCTGGAAACTGAACAGTGCAGTCCATGATGCACTATATGGGCATCATGAGCAATCATGCCTGAGATAGCAGTGTTAAGCCTGTCTTTTATTCAGGTTTATTAGTTTCTGTTTGTTCCTGTGATAACTTCTTTTCCAGAAGGCACATTTCAATGTAGACTACAGTCAGACCCAACCTGTCCCGATGGGTGTTTTGTTGGGTTTTTTTTGCAACACACTTAAAAGACAGTATTCTAAAGCTACATGCTAAGGCAAAAATCCTAAAACTCCCATGCCCTATAAGTCCTGGTCATCTGGAGGTCCCAAAGCTAAAGTAATAAAATAACTAGAAATTTTACTTCCTACTTCCTTATTTTCAATTTATCATTAGATTATCTGAAACATTTCTTATAATTTCAAGGCTGGTCATTAAGGACATGAATATCTCTAAGTATTATGTTTTGCACAAAACACATTAATGAGATGTGAGATTAATATCTTAATTGAGCAGGAGCACTATAAGATTTTAACACCAGACTTAGTTGAGGTTGTTATCATAGAATATGTTCAGTCAGAAGGGACCTATCAAGATCATTGAGTCTAACTCCTAGCCCTACACATGACAACACCCCAGAAGTCACACCATGTGCCTGAGAGCTTTGTACCGATGCTTCTTGACCTCTGTCAGGTTTGGCGCTGTGACCACTTCCCTGGGGAGCCTGTTTCAGTGCCTAATCACTCTCTCTTTCCTGATATCCAACGTAAACCTCCCTGATCTCAGCTTCAGGCTATTTCCTCAAGTCCTGTTACTTGGTCATGAGAGAGAAGAGATCAGTACCTGCCCCTCCATTTCCCCTCATGAAGATACTGAAGACCTTGATGAGGTTTCCCCTAAGTCTCCTCTTCTCCAGGCTGAACAGACCAAGTAACTTCAGCTACTTTTCATACGGCTTCCCCTCAAGGCCCTTCACTAGCCTCATTGCCATTCTTTGGACGTTCTCTAGTAGTTTAATGTCTTTCTTACATTGCAGCACCCAAAACTGCTTCCAGCATTGAGGTAAGGCTGCCCCAGCTCAAAGCAGAGAGGGACAATCCCCTGCCTTGACCAGCTGGTGATGCTGTGCCTGATGCACCCCCAACACAATTGGCCCTCCTGACACTGCTGACTCGTGTTCATCCTTCCATTGATCAGAACACCCAGGTCCCTTTCAGCAGCACTGGTCTCTCACTCCCTAGTCTATACATAAACCAGGGTTGCCCCATCCCAGGCACAGAATCCAGCACTTGCCCTTTTTTATGCTTCATATGGCTAGTGATTGCCCATATCTCTAATTTGTCAAGGTCTCTCTACCCTTGAGGGAGTCCACAGCTCGTCCAATTTAGTGTCGTTGAGAAACCTACTTAGTATTTCTTTAAGTTCTTCATCCTAAGATGTTAATCATGTTGAAGAGTAACAGTATGTTAAACAGCATCAGAAAAATTTCATAAAAATAATCTTTACAATGTTTTAGTGTACCAGTGAAAATTTTCATCACTTAACCAAGCTTGAAGTAACAGGAAGCCCAGTAGCAGAAAACTGAATATTCTAATATTTTTACAATTCTAAAAATGATGTTAATTCCTCATTTATTTCATACATCAAAACCTAGGTGTATGACTTCTTTTTTTCCCCAGATATCTATTCTATGGTAATGAATTATAGTTTAGTGCATAAATTATTCATGACCAAGTTTGCCCATATGTAAATGTGCACAGAGAGATTTGAGCAGGTGCAGTTTGGTGCAGTAGGATTTCTAGTCTCAGAATCAGTAGGTGTGCTGACAGAAAGTCATACACGTGCAAAAATGTCATCAGTTACATTATCTGTGGTTCCAGAACTAGTGTGGTGCCTGCCAGCTCCAGAGTCATCCTGCCTACTCTACTGGGTACTGTGGACATGTCCTTAGTAGTGTGGGTATGCCAGTTGTTGAGATTCTAAACATAAGTCTTATGATAGTTTCTGTTTTTCTGGAAGATCCTAAGACAAGAATTCAAACCCCACATGAAAACCTCAGCCTGCATGCTAAAAATTTTGCTTGTAATTCTTCAAGTCATGGAAAAAAGCTTTGAAATTTCTCCAAAAAGGTACCTTAAAGGACAAGAAAGCTAAGAAAAATGCAAACGCCCAAATCCTTTTTTTTTTTCATTCTAAGTAGTCAAATGTTTAATGACTCTAAAATCTTGAGATATTTTTTGGTTTCCAGGCACTGAAAAGTTCCTAAAACAAAAGAGAGGAAAAACCAGTCAGAATGGAAGCAACACAATGGGTATTTTACGCCACATATGTTTTATCCATAGGAAAGCCAGAAATTTTTGGGAATATGTATCTTCCAAAGGATGACCTCACTTCACTGCATCAAACATAGCTACTGATGTGTGCTATGTGTGCCATTATTACTGTCTACCTTTTAGACAGTCAATAGTAAATCTAAACATCACCATTTCCTGAGCACAGGATCTACCTTTCTGCAAACTACTCTTAGCATCCATTATTTCTAGCACCTATTATTTCTAGTACCAAAACTTCATATTTTGAACCTGTCTTTTAACAAATTTTATTTAACCAACCATTTGTTTGGCATATCATTATACCAAAGAGGCATCATGAAAACAGTAAGCAGCCAATGATGCCTTTAGCAGTAAAATGTTTTATTGTGGGCCTACTCAAGGTATTTAATGCTCTTGATTTCTCTAAACTCATTGGAAGGTTTATCACTTTGTATGATGTTCTTACCACTCTGGTTATACAGAGTTACGTCCAAGGTTTGACTTTATAAACTAAAAAAAAACCTAACATCAGGGTCAAACAGTCTAGAAGATCAGCAGCAAGGAGTGTGAAATTTAAGGAGAAAGACAAGTATATTGGAAGCTTCCATCCCCACTGCCTGTTTTGTGATGTTATTTGTCACCCAATAAGTGCCCACTAATAAAAAAAAAATTGTCATAGGGGAAAAAAGAAACATTAAAAACATGATGCTGCTAAGTTCAATTTACAGAACAGGCCAAATTAGACAGAGGGAGAGTCAGGAAAAGCTTACCCTTGCACACACACACAATTAACTGAGACTGCGCCAGTTATTTCTGTGTAGTGACCAGCACAGCTCAGCCATGGGAACATAACATTGACTCAGGGTAGTCTCAATGTCTAGTTCAGGACAGGAGGTCAACACCCACATGTAACTTTTTCGTCTGGGCCTTCTGCTTCTTAAAGGCATTGGATGTCCATGTAGCAACACTTTCCCCAATACTAAATAGCAAGACTACATGCCATCAAATCATTATCATACTGTAACTTTCCATCAGTTTCAGCCATTGTTCTGTGTCACAAATGAGTACTTTAACATCACTGAAAAAAATCACCAGCAAAATTATCAGCAAAACCAGGTTTCATATAAAAGCAATAGCATGACAAAGTTCATTTGTAAGGTTTGCTCTACTACTTACTAGATGGTTAAAGCACACTGAGATAAAAAGAAAAAAAGAAACCAAAAACCATCCAGTGTCAACAAATCCTAACTGAAATAAACCCAAACCCTATCTATGTGGAGGTCAGGGAGGAAGCCAAAAGGATAGGAAAGGGTAAGGATAAAAAAGGAGTATGGACTAAAGGCCCAAGAAAACTTAACTGGTAACTTAAGTTAAAAAAATTTCCAAAGGAATAGTATAGAATTTACTGCACCACAACAGAAACTTATGTACAGGCGTAACTTAATCTAAAGTATTTAAGAATCTAGGAGGGCAGCATTCTGAGTACATTTACTGTGGCATATTCACACTTACATGCACACAGACATAAAGAGTCTGAAAAGGTACCAGAGAAAAATTCCACTCAAATTCAGTGAAACAGTCACTTCAGATGCCTTTGCATCTTCTGGACAGGCAAAGGGTTGAACCTTAAGGAGTGGAGGGTATCAGCCCAGGATCCATTGTTCCTGTTTGGTGATCCTCCAAGTAACAATCTTGCAAGTTCACTAGCTCCAAGTGGTCCCACTCAAGAGGGAGGTTGCTGGTCACAGCCTGCTGTGATCCAAAAGACCTTAAATAGTCTCATTTTGGTCCACTGTTTATCAGCCACAAGAAAGCTGGTTTAAGCAATTTTTCATCCTGGCTCCAATTTGGGTCGGTAACTTTCTTTGAAAGTTTAATAACATAAATATTATTCCACTTGAGTTGTAATTCAGGAAAAAAAAGAGGTGTCCAAGGCTGTTCACTAAAAAGAAAGCAGGTGCTCATTAGGAGAGCATAAGTTCCTGGGAACAGATAGTGTTTCTGATGAGCTCAAGAGGAGCTCAGCCCAGGTGCTGTTTGTCAAGGCTGAGGTGTAATAAGTATTTCTCAGATCATAGTGGGGGGGGAGGGGCCACCACCTGCAGTCACGTCTTAATCTGTACAAAGATTCATCACACTCTGTTTTGTTTTCATTATCCTGACATTCACATATCATTTTATTCAATTACTCAACCCTCGATCAAACCAACGTCATGAACCTCCTGTGTCAGGAGTAAAAGAAACTTTTTTTTTATGTTTTAGCATGCTCATTCATAATTAAATTAAGAAATTTCCTGAAGAATTATTATGCATATTTTCTCTATTTTTAGGGAAGAAAATGAACACTACTTAATGGACCATATGCTCAGCTGAAGTAAATCCTGGTAGCAGGACTGACTTGAAATATTTCTAGGCCTAGAAAAGGGCATATTCTGATTTCTCAGTTCATTTTTTTCGCACAGCACCACCTCTCCTGCATTTCATATCAGTTAGACTATAACTGATATGAACAATTAACAAAATTGTTATGATATGAACATTAACAAAATATTAATAGTGATTTAATGTGAAAAGAAAAACTCCTAGAACAACCAAATACTCTATCCCTGTTCAGAATTACTTGTTTGTTCTGCCATTTTGCCTGTCAGGTCCTTTAATGTACACTATTTTCATAGCATCAGCTGATTTCTTCTGAAAAGTAAAAAAAAAAAAAAAAACCAAGAAATTTTTTTAAGCTTTCTTATAATTTGTTCTGTTTGGATAAGCAATTTATACTTAATAATCCCTAACAGACACTGTCTTATTCTGACCGGCCTATTCAGATAGCGTTGAGAAACTGAAACTACATTTCCCTTATTTTCTTTCTTAGGTTAGATTCTGCTCTCATTAAAATATGAGTGTTCCAAAGAAATAATGTTGTTTTAACCTCTACTTCCAAGACTTTCCTGCAAAGTGCTTGGAGCTACTGATGGGTTAAAAACTGGACACGAGCTGGCTATGTGCACTTGCAGTCCAGAAAGCCGCTTTTATTCTAGCCTGCATCACAGCATATGCGGTCAGAAGACCAAGGGAGGTGATTTTGCCCTGCTAAGTCCAGCTCCAGGGTCTTCAGCACAGAAAAGACAAGGACCTGGTAGAGTGGGTCTGGATGAGGGCCATTAATGTCTGGAGGGATTAAACAGCTTTGCTATAAGGAAAGAGTGACAGAGTTAGAATTGTTCAGCCTGGAGAGGCGAAGGTTCTGTGGAGGCCTTTAATGCAGCCTTTCAGGCTTAAAGGAGGTCTATAATAAACTTTTACGGACAAATTTTTCAGCAGGGCCTGCTGCCATAGGAAAAGGGTTGATGGTTTTAAACTGAAAAAGGCTCACTTTAGACTAGATATAAGGAATAAGTTTTTACAATTAGGGTGATTTTCATAGTTTAGGAATTGCATTCCCACTTTCCCACCCCCTCCGTGCCCACGCTTCTCCTCCCAACCCAAGCCAGGCCCCTTCCTTCCAACACCAAGAGACAACCTGAAGTGGTATGGAGTAACGACCTAGAGACATCCTCACTGCCACTACAAAAAACTAACCCTGTCCTTGGGTGAAACCAGGACAGTGATGAAACATTGGCATAGGTTGCCCAGAGAGGTGATTGATGCCCCATCCCTGGAAACATTCTAGGTTATGCTGGGTGGGGCTCTGAGCAACCTGATCTATTTGAACATGTCCCAGCTCCTTGCAGGAGGTTGACCTAGATAACCTTTAAAGATCCATTTTGACCTGAACCAGTCTATGATTTTCAGAAAAAAAAAAATCACATTTTTGTGGCAGCACTTCGTACATAGGGTGCCACAATAAAACTACGTAATTATTTGGGATTTTCTTGTGTTGCTTATGCTTTTTAATAATGCATGGCATTAAAATATCTAGAATAATATATCTTTATGCATTTAAATTTAATTTTAATTTTTAAAAAACCCTAAAAAACTAAAATTGAGTGGTACCTTTGCCTTTGCACTTTTCATAACCTGAATGATGTTCCACATTGCGACACTTCATGATGCTCAAAAGAGCTGTCACAAAATTAAATTAAACATGACTGTCACCTACTGTGTTTTCAGAGAAGAGGAATCTCAAAATGTACTTTAAAGATATTTATTTTGGAGAAGGTTTTCAAATATCAGATTCGTGGGACGCAATATGAAATAGATGGATAGGATGGATGGATGAGTGGATGGATAGATACAAATGGGATGTAAATTCTACTTTTTCCAGTGAGTTTATAATACTTTTAATTTATGGGGTGAATTAAAAGGTTGTAGAATTACTATTCATGCTTCTTGAAAACAAGAGAACATTTAATAATTAATCATTAATATTTTTTATGTATGGATCTTTCCTCTTGTCCTTCAACAACTTTTCCTACTGGTCTTTGCATTATTTCCAATGTAGTAAGGATTTCTCATTGTCATGTTTATAGAGGCAGGTAACTATCTTGTCTTTGACAGTATGAGTGAGAGTTGATTGCTCCTAACCATCTCACCTTTATAATTTTAAAAACTGACTTGGAACTATTCTACCCTTTTGGAGTTTCCTTAAAACTTTCTGAGTATTAGTAGGCAAATCCTAAATCCTCTTTTGAAAATCAGGCTCTTTCAGAGATATCTCAAAAATGGGCTCTCCAGAAACAAAAGAACCCTAAACCACTTCTCATTTTTGAAAATGTAGACTGCATCTTGTGGGAAATAGCATTAAAAGAAGCTCCCATGCACAATCTATAAATCAATGTGTAAAAAATGGAAAATCCTGTACTGGTCAAGAGTAAAGAAATTGTAATACATGAAACAGATAAACTTTCTTTCTGTATCCCACAGTGTGAGATGGTTTCTTATCTTTATCTGAAGGCCACCAGACACATGCTGTTTTGTACTTGGACTTTGAGAAAAGGATGGAAGTCTGAAAAAGAATAGACATACTTCCAATGCATTGAACATGACTCATACCATACTTCTATCTTAGAGGATGCAAAGATCTGCAAATGAAAAATATTTCTTTTAATATATTTATATTATAAACTTAGCTGACATTCCTAAGCTGTCCTAACATCCAGTCATGTTTACAGTTATTTCTGTAAAACAAAATGATCTATTCACAAATTTATTATATCCTAGTCCAAGCTTGAATTCAGTCTGCCTTTTTTTTTTTAAAGTGAGCACTTAAATGGAATTGACATTTTAAAACATGTCCTAGTCATGCTGTGACTTTTCTGTCATGCAAGGATAGCAGGCAAACACAACAGCAAAGGGAGTATACTAGACATTATATAGAGTAGCTTGTAAACTAATAAAAAGTATTATTTATAACCTAAAAAAAAGATGACATTACAAAAATTTGGGTATACTGGGAATAAAGGTCAGAGGAATTTGAAGCTTAGAATATTTGAATATGACTAATACCAGTTTCTTGTAGTGTCACCATTGTATATACCTCAGTTTTTCCACTGTTCATATCTATTTCATACAGGTTTAAAAACTAGGCACCAAGAAACCTCTCCTTAAGACCAAAACATGTAATCCAGACTTTGGTACAGAAGAAAGACACAAATAAACACACTTGCTACCCCCAAATATTTTTTAGGAGGATAGAAATGCTCACATACTGTTCAGCTATTACCAGTATAGTATTCCTTGCAGAAACAAAGGCAAAAAAAAAAAAAACGCCACCTGAGGGGAGGTTGATAACAATCAGTACATTCTTCTGTCAACTTTTCATGTTTCTTCTCTGCAAAGCCAGCAGAAGAAACTGTTGCTTGGCCATTTTACTATCCTGAGGCAAAAGGAAGACTATTACAATATTAACTTCCTGACCTCTCAACATTGTAAGAAAACACTCATTACTTTTCCTTATTGAATTCAACTGTCCTTTCCAGCTACCAGCGCAGAGATGATCAGTACAGTGCTTCTCAGATAGAATTCTTGGCTCTTGATTCTGCTCAAATAATATATAAAATTGAAATCAGAAGAAGGAGAAGAGTTTATTAAGATAGTCCCAAAGTTTTATGCAGTTACTCAGATGTCCGCTAAAATGTCAGAAAATCACCATACCAACCTACCCCTCTTCCAGTTCTTCTCCTCAGTTAGCGCTAAAGTAGCCATTCTCTCTCTCCCTATTTTAATTTTGTATTTGCCCATCTTTTAAAATTCTAGTAAGAATTTTAAGATAAGAAAGTAATTCACAGTATATAGGGCCCATACTTTCAGTTTAAATATAAAATGTAGATTTTGTAAACACCTCCATTAGTGTTGACATTACATTTTAATTAACAGGCAAAGCCAGCTCTTTGTTGAAAACAAACCACAGTGCTTTATCTATCATGTAGACTCATCTTGTTCCAAGCACATACTGATAACAAGTACAAATACATTCATTATTGTTAACACAAGGAAAACTTCATTATCATTCTTTACTCTAATTCCATCCCTGTTCCTTTTATATTATTAAAACATATACAATTCAAAGCATAGGAATGGCTTTACATCTTTATAACAATGCGTCTTTTAAGACAGTAGTCAAAAGTTTCTTTGGCTTTCAGTAAAAGTCGATGGACATTTTTCATATCACTTAGCTTCATCTTTTGATCATAGTCCCCTAGAATTAAGCATAATAAGAACTGTCCAGCCTAGGGTGTTGGATTGGGTTTTTTCCAGAAGCAAGAAGTGACCCAAGGACACAGACACTCTAAATACAGAGCAATAATACTCCTGCATATGTAAACAAAATCACAAAACTACAGAACTGTGAAGTTGGAAGAGACCTCTGGAGATTTTTCAGTCCAAGCCCTTCCTCAAAGGAGGGCCAACTATGGCAAGTTGCTCCAGGCTGTGTCCTCAGTAACTACTTGCATGGAGACTCTACAAACACTTTAGCTCTCTGCTCTAATGTTTGACCACCTCCAGAATGGTAGACTTTTTCATTATTTCTAATTGGAATTTCCCGTGTTGAACTCATCTTTTTACTTCAACCCAGTTTTTTAACTAGGGCCATTAAAACTTATCTAGGAAGTGACTAAACACAGGGACACAGGGCAATGGTGGTGTCTTGGTTCCAGCCAGGACAGGGTTAATTTTTGCAGTAGCAAGAAAGAGGCATGGCCAGGACCTGGAAGTTATTCTGTACTACCTCATACATTTTCTGGGGGAAGGGGAAAGGGGCTCTCTCCAGGGAAGAAGGGATTCTCATCTGGCAGAGGATATGCAGCAAATATGCAGTACTGTCTGTTTCGGGGGTGTATATCAGAATTGATCTTTCTGGTACCCTTTGTCATTTGTATTGTTGCTGTTACTGCTCTTTTTCTTATCTCATTGTTGTTTCGAGTAAATTGTTCTCATGTCAACCCATGATCTTTGCCTTTTGTGCTTCCAATCCTCCTCTCCAGCCCACTGCAGGGAGGAGGGGAAGGAGAAATCTGGGGAGCAAGCCAGCATTGCGTGGTTTGGAGAGTCTTGATGGGGCAATTGATTTGGGGAGTACCATTCCTAAATACCAACAGGTGCAGAAGAAAGCATACCTTTTTTTTGCACCTTGCTTTGTCTTCAGAGTTCTTGAGGATTGATCCCTATTACTAAGGAGCTTTTTTCATATATACACAGAACAGTGTTTTCACAAATTTTAAATTGTTAATAAGTACATTATAAAAAGACGTAACTGATTTTTTACTGAGTACAGGAGATGCTGCTGTATTTGCAATGCTTAATCATAGCCAGATGAGAGCCAGGAAATAAAATGAAATGTGAATAACAAGAAAAACTATTATCCTTTAGAAGAAAAATTGAGATGTTTTCTGGCATGACTAAATATACTCAAGAACTGTATTCATTCAGTGTATTTATGCAAATAAAGTAATATTTATTTGCTATAATATTTCTATTGCCAATCAAAACAAGAAAAAAAATTAAAGGGAAGCACAGATAATCACTGAAAAGAGATTATATAATAATAAGGAACTAATTATCACTTTCCAGATTTGAGTTTACAGCTTCACGTACTGACATAATATTGACAATTATTCAGAGAAACTGTACTCCATTTCATGGGGTCTGTATCCTTATTATATTTTGTGGTAAAAAATTCTGCCTGGAATAGGGATTTTGACATTTAAAAGAAGTTTGTAAATGCTAATAGTTTCAAGGACATGCCATTTTGTGCATGTACTTTTCATAATAAAAAGGATTTTTCTGAAAATGAGACTTCAAAGACTCCCTTACAACTTATCCAGACTCCAGGTTCATGGAAGAATGTTCTTCTGGAAAATTCCTCTACCCCACAAGAGGACAGTTTTAGGCCTTGAATTCCATATTACCAACCTATCATAGCATGAATAAATAGGTGGGCTAACAGTAAAACGCCTATCTTTCCTCTCCATTAGCAAAAAAACTTAGCAACTGGTAAACATCCTCCTTTCTGAAGTGTCCTTGAAAGTCTCACAGAGGTTAAACCAGCCCATCTCTTCAGAAAGACACAACACTTAGCACAGGTACCCTTCTGACTATTGGATTGAATTTGTAAAGACTAGAGGAACAATTAGATTTTAAGGAGTTTGACAGATGAGCTCCTGTGAAGGGTACATTGGCTATTTGCTTTAATAACAAGAGCAGTTAATCTTTAGCTTTAAGAGGATATGCGCTTTTTTTCCCAGATTTTGGGTATCATATTTTATTGTCTCTTGAATTTGATATAGTATGTTTCAGTTGACCTAGCAAAATAGCTTGAAAGCTCTGCCCAGCAGTAAGTGCCTGGACCTGAATTACATGGTCCCATTTAGATGGTCCTCTTTACAGAAAGCATTGCTAACTGCATTAATTGTGAAGAAAGGGTCATTTTGCTTCATTTTAGAGACAGCTTAGCACATGCCATTTGCAATGCCCTCAAATTAACTCTTAATACAGCAAAATTTTTGCAGGAATACTCATAGAAGCAATGATTCATAAATATGGCACTTGTTTTATAGAGTCACTTTTTGGAAAAGAATTGTATTTTATACTGCTAAAAAGAACTCAAGGACTATGATCTGCTAATTAAGCTGGGGTGAGAATTTGTCATTAGTATTGATACCCTGTTTGAACTTAGCCAAATCACTTACAGTCTGTCCTTTCAGAGCATTAACTTTGAAAATGTGTATAACAATATTTTTGTTAGCTAACAATCTTAGTTGTGCTACAAATGTTTTGTAAACTTTAATTCATATTTGCAAAGCAGTTTTGATGTCATTGCAAAAGAAATCACTGTAATCATTGTAAAAATGCAAAATAATTTTAGCTAAAGTATACACATTTTCATAGGATGTATCTTCATAAAAAGTAAGCTTGAAGAAATTAATACTAACCATTGACATTTAATAAATCAGGAAGTGTATATGAATATTTATGACAGAAATGTACCAGCAAAGAGAAATCTTTGAAGCTGTGGATCTATTTCTCTGCAGAGAACACCCAAACAATAGTAAAATCAACTGTAAAGCCCAGGTCCTCACTTGGCGAGTTTATTTAAAGGGGCTTAGGCTTTTTTTTATACCCTGAAATAGGTGCACAAGAGAAACCCACAAATGTACTCAGGAAATTAAACAAGAAACTTCTACCAGCAAACTTTAGAAGATCAGGAACCCAGCAAAATTTAAAGCAAACATTCCATCAAAATAAAGCATTTCACAAAGCATTGACTTAGCAAACTCTAACCCTGGAAATGTTAAATTACCCAGATATCAAGAAGAGGAAATCAGGAGAAGAAAAAAAGAGAGAGGGAAAAAAAAAAAAAAGAGCAAGAGAAAAGTAAGATATAGCTGCCATCCTTGGAACCAGCATGGTCTCAGCTGGCATAAAACCCACCGACAATAATGATGTGACCATATGCATCTTCGTGCAAGGCTTTTATCTGTTCTGGCCTCCTCTGGCCATACCCCTAGGGGGGGCTTGCAGTCTGACAGCCACTCTGGGGCTAGACTGGGGCTNGGGAAAACAGGGAAAAAAAAAAAAAGAGAGGGAAAAAAAAAAAAAAAGAGCAAGAGAAAAGTAAGATATAGCTGCCATCCTTGGAACCAGCATGGTCTCAGCTGGCATAAAACCCACAGACAATAATGATGTGACCATATGCATCTTCGTGCAAGGCTTTTATCTGTTCTGGCCTCCTCTGGCCATACCCCTAGGGGGGGCTTGCAGTCTGACAGCCACTCTGGGGCTAGACTGGGGCTCCAGGGTGTGGGACATTGCTTCTGGTGTGCCAGAGACTGACAGCTGGACCAGATGGCTCCAAAGGGAGCAGGATGTGGGGTACCATCCCACTTTCGCAGAACTTCCCCTGACCTGTCTCACACAAACACTTTGGCAGGTTTGAGCCAGTAACCACTTTTCTCAGTTGCTCATATTAACAAATAATTACAGGATAGAATATGTACCTTAGTAAATGACACTTCTCTTTGGGGGAAGAAAAGAAACAGAATTGATTAAGTATTTCCAAGTACAGCCCTTTTAATATAACTGGATACTTTACAGTCATATTAACTAAAGTTTAAATTAAGTGGATTGGAGTAAATTATGTAAGAAAAGATGGCTTTTAAGTCATTAGCATAAAATCAGTCAATTTAATGAAAAGAATCCAGATAATTCAATATTATTCTTTTTACTTCTTCTTAACCTTGTTAGCTTTTCTAAGTGTAAAACACCCTGAACTTTCTCAAACCAGCTACTCAATTTCAAAAGATCCTAAGATTTTCTTTTGGCAGTCATTATAAGTTAGGCTGCCAACAGTAAAACCTAAATAAGCTCAGGAATTCTAAAGGCATTATCAGATGTCAGACAATCTGTACTTAATTGAGCTCAAATCCTTATAACATTTAGACCAGCAGTGTATCCCAAACAGTAAAATATATCCCAATATTTAATTAATCCTGGATTTACTTAAGCAAATCCACTACATATGAAAAAAAATTAAAAATCAGTAATCTGACCACTGTGGGTTCAAAAGTATTTGATTGATTAGAATTTTTTTTTAACATCGTCTTTAACTCAAGCTTAATTAATATTACAGACTGCCTTTTATTCTGAAGCCCAAAAGAACCTGCTCCTTCTGTCTTAGATACAGCAGAGTGATATCTTCAAAGATTTTCCAAATGACAAACTTGTTGCAGGGTTAGTGACACGTCCTCAAAAAAATACAATAGAGAAGCAACTTCTGCTGCAGAAAAGCAATGTTAAGATGATGAGCAGGAGACAGGCTGAGATACTTCTATGGTAAGAGTGAAAGAAAGAATGCTTGTGGAGGATCAAAGATAAGCATGTTTTGCCTCAAAGTTTCTGACTATTGTGACAGGAAAATTGTGATTGGAAGAGACGATCCTGTGGAGGTGGGGCAGCGCTTTTCTGAGCCAACTTCCTTTCCCACCCTGAGACTCATGCTCAATCATCCCCCCTGTCCTTACCTGACTCACTTCCTGAAGGGCTGTAAAGGGTTGGCTGTACATGCATAAATGAAATTATTTGAAAAATGTACTTTACCAGGTTAACTATAAAAGGAAGGGGACTATTCCCATCTGCTCTCTTTTCCCTCTCTTTCTTGGTCTCGCTACCCCAGTTCTGGAGCATCCATGAGGCAGGACTAATGCAAGATATAAAGATTAGTAAAGATCTTTCTTCCCGTTCTCCCTTTTCCATCTTTATTTCCTCCCTCCCTTGCTTTGCCTGGGCAAAGTGCAGCTATAATATTCTACCCTGCACACTGTATTGAGGTTTGTTGGGAAGATTTGGGGCTTGTTGAAGTCTGTTGTGATAACTAAGAGCTTGTTAGCCAGAACATTTGAGACTAAATAGGGTGCGAGCTGCCAGAGTTAAGACAATTGTACAATAAAGCACAAGAACTTCCTAATTCAGGACTGGTGTCTTTGCTTAGCCTGACAGGAATTTATAAGGAACATCATGCTCCCTACTGGTTGGTTGTAACATGGAAGAAAGTGAGCAGCACTGACCAAGGAAGGTGAATTTCATTTTTACATCTTTCCTTTTGTAATCGAGTTTGGGCTTGTAATGTCATTTAACTGCTTCTGACAACCTGCCAAAATGGAGATGGCAAGGCCTTACAATAAATTGCTATAGAAATCACCTTCATCTACTCAGTTAAATGCCACATCAATTTTTAGCATATACTTTTAGAATATACCTCTCTTATCTTTAAGTTTTCTAAACAGCTGAGATAGCCTTAATTGTTTCATTAAATAAATAAGTAAGCAAGCCAAAGAAAAGACAAGAAAAAACAGCTTTTCAAACCACAAATAGCTATGGAATTGAAAGCTATAGACAAGCCACTGCCTATGACTCTTAATATTGTCTCTGTGTATTAAGAGTGCACAAAACACCTAGGAATCCTATTATTCACCTTACAACAGAAAAAGAGTTATTCATGTTACATGTGCCATAGGCAATCCAAATAAAAGAAGTCTTGGCTGGAGAACTGTGTTTGAAATTACTGCACAGTAATCAAGTAATTGCAGTGTCTACTACAGAGGCAATCTCCAGATGCTACTCTTAGCAGTAAACATCTCAAAATTCTCTCAGTCGGAGTCCAGTCCAAAGCAGGGCTGATTATTTTTGTTTGTTCTCTTTGTTGTTCACTGATAAAGGAAATGCATCTGTTTTCATCCCTGATTTTGATACTGTTGCTCATCCAGTACTACCACACTACAGGGAAGTACAAAGATGAGAATAAGCACCTTCCAGTGATTTGGATTACTCTTTTCAGGCTGGATAAATTTTGCATTAAGCAAAAATGCTTCTTTCAATACAGAATTCTTATTAAAAGAAGCATTTTTACACTTTTTATCATGGTTTTTGAAGATTAAATATTTCCCTTCTGCCTTTTTATCATATGAGAGATTGATTTTAGTTGCTACTCACCACTCCATACCTACTCTTTGCTTGAAGTTTTGGGTTTTTTTTAAATAGCCAACTCATTCATACACAGACTCACACCTTCAAGATGGTAGAAAAATAAGTTGGAGTACAGGACATATTCTATAATCCAGAATTTAAAATCATGATCCCCAAAGATGCCTTTTGTTTGCTTGTTTTCCTGAAATTTTGCTTAACTCAAACTTTTCTAATAGCAATAAATTTTTCTATGCATAGCTTCTGAAATAAACATCATATTGATGAAAAATGTAAAAGATTAAGGTGAGCTATCCCATCAACTAGGAACACTAAGTAAATGAAAATCACACTAGGGACTTTTATCATCCTTCATGCTACTCAGTTTCTATTCACAGCTAGCTGTTGTGGCCTTTTTCTCCCTCAAATCCTGTCATTCTCTCCAGTGTATTCACTAAGTGTTTTTTAACTCAAGAAAGAGAGCAAGGGCTTCCAGAGACAAATCAAAGATACCTTCCATGTCTGCTCATTTACTGCATAAATTGCAGCATGCGGTGTACTTTTCAACTGAATCTTTTAATTTATTTTCACCTGTATTTTCAGCATGTGTTTAATGAAACACAGTGAGTGGGGCTGGAGAAGGAGCAGAAGGGCAATTAAAACATTGAAAGGATCAAAGCAGTTGCCATACAGGGGGACACTGAAAAGGTTCATACTTTTCAATCTGTGAATGAGAAGGCTGAGGGGAGATGGAGGCTGATGAAGTCATGAGTGCAATGGAAAAAGAGAGAGCAGAACTATCACAGAATCTCAATAGAATTTTTTTTTAAACAGATAAGATTTTTTTGAAGCAATGAGTAACTTTGGATTAGCAACTAGTCACACAGGAAACAGTAGAAGTGGATAGTACTGTGAGGTTTAAAAAATATAAGACAAATTCAGGCACAATGGGTCTATTAAAACATACTAAATAGAACAGGCAACACTTGTGCATCCTGAGGTGACAGAGAGAAAATGCTGATCTGTTCATGTGGTTTACACCAAATGAGAATCAAAATCATGTATTGATTTATTAATGATATGTAATTAACCAGCCATCACTGAACAGTCAATCACAAAAACAGATAAACCAAAACACTGTATAACTACAAAATGCATTTGCATTCCTTACCTCAGCAATTGAGACTAGATAGAAATTTCTACTTCTCCTTAGCAAAAGAGGCAACTAATTAAAGAAAATTCAAAGCTGAATGTTTTAACTAGGTTCTTTACAAATTCTGTATTGAGGAATCTGCACTGTCATAAGTTGGTTTTCATCCTGGCATACCAAAAGTGCATATTGAAGCTATCCAGGTATCCACCTGAAAAAACAGTTATGTTGTAAGTTCTATTTGAGGTTGGGCATTCAGTTTTGTTTTGTTTGTTTGTTTTTGGTTTTTTTTTGCAATGATGCATATTTAAAAATGCAAGTCATGAACAGTTAAGATATATTTAATTAAAATTGTCTCAAAAAAGGAACTTTAAATGGACTGCTTTAGCTTAGAAAGCCTAAACAATTAAAGGCATTAAAAAGGTAAAGCACTTATAAATGGTAACTGAAAGTGTCTATCTTCAAGTAGCAGAAAAAATATATACAGGAGCCAACGCATATGGCATGAAATAAAAAGTTCCAAAATTTCCAAGATATTGATCCTGTCTTCTTCTGAAATTTATTTTTTTCACTCTGCATAAAGAAATTAATTTAGAAATTACAGTACTAGCTACTTTGTTATATTCACAATATGAAAACACAATATTTAAACACAATATGAAAAGACATAAAATTGTGTTAGCACTGTATCCCAAAACAAGGGATAAGAACACACCAAAATTAGCCTTAGACTATGGAACAAGACTAGAAACTGCAAAAGAAAAACTAATTAGAAAAATATGATAAAGTGAAAAAGCAATTTTATTATGGTGTGATGAAAGAATTCACAGAAAACAGTGAGTCTGATTTCAAATCTATTAAATCAGTCACTGCTGCAAATGAAATCAATGCTTACATGGCAGGTTTATGTAAAGAAATAAACTTGTAGGTGTAAAAAAGCATCTAAATTCCAAACTCATGTATAGGGCTTCCAATCTGATTTCATTTTTGTGACTGAAAACTGCAAATAAGAAAATTACTGTCGTAACAGCACCAATACAAAAGAACATAAATTCCAGTTTTCACTTTCACATTTTTAATGAACAAGATATGTTTAATAACTAATATTTAAATTAATGTTTACACTAAAAGAGCCCATTAGCTTGGAGAATAGATGCATAAATTGCAAACTTGCTCACAAGCAGTTTTTCCAAAGCCTTTTCAGCTCTGCTAGAGATAACAGCCTATTAGAAAGACCTGTCAGTCTTGCAAGTCTTGATGTTTCTGCCACTTACACATAATAAAATGCTGTAAAATTGCTTTTGTCTCTTGATACTTTATTATTCTTCTGACCGACTCCACTCTCCACTCTACTTCCTGTCTCTCTTCTCTCCCCTCCCCTCCATTATCTCCTTGCTTTGCCTCCCTTCCCCTTTCCCTCCCTTTTCCTGTCCCCTCTACATTATTTTTGCACTAGATACAACCAAAAGAGTTAATTTGAAGGAAAATGGGACTGTCCATAACACAGTGGTTGCAAAAGAGGAGATATTGTTTAGTCCACTCTCAAAGTGTCATACACCCTCCAAAACTCAAGCACCTCCCAAGCCTAGGCAGAAATATATTTCTCAAATCCCTGCTTTTGTGAATGTTTAGACTATCGTTCCCTCCAAATGCTGAATCTCTCCTGTGTCCATGAGAAACCTGATTAGTTTTGACATATGGTCAATGGAAATCCAAATGTTAAATTATTTTACTATCTTATGGCTTTGGTAGACTGCAGAAGGGAATCTGACAACTGAAACAAGGATTTGGATTCTCAATGGCATAGGCAGCAGCTGGTTCAAGGCCCCTGATAATTCTGAAATCCTGTCATTAAGGAGAAAAGTAGATCTGACCTCCTGTTTTCTTTCTATATAGCACAATGTAGATCTTTTTAATACATGCATGCCTGCTAGCAATTTTATTTTTAATGTAGGAAGTAGACTGAATGATGTGGAAGTTTGATTGTGAGAAGATTAAATTTCTTTTAAAAGACTGTATTTTCAGATGTAAGTGGTGTCAAATATCACCAGTAGGATATTGAGAGCAAAGAATAAAATGGAATTAGGTTTGTATGCCCAATTGGAAAGAGTCAATGCTGCATTCTAAAACAAACTAAACCTTATGTTTACTTCAGAGGATCACTGTTTCACAGGGGAGTAGAAAGCAGAAAAGGAGAGCCTGTGCTCACAAATCAATTACAAAGACATTACAAAAACACAAACAAAAAAAAAAAAAAGAAAGAAACCACCAATAAACTTGTAAAATAATCAGATTTAGATAAATTCAAGAATTATACTGCTATTGTAGATGTGTAGATTTTTCTGTACCCAGGAGGAACTTTTTCTTCCCATAGTGGGAGATGGTGGCCAGCAAACAGGTCATTCTTTGGAGATTGATAACTGAATAATTGCATCTCCCTCTGTGCCATAGACAGTTATTTATCACAGAGGGATATAGTGTGAGGAAACAGACACAGGAGTAGGAAATAGGTGTGTTGTTATCCCACACCAAAGTCCAGTGTCTGTCTGTAATCATGTATATGGATCCCAGGGTTCAGTCACTTTGCCATCACCACTCCAATTCCTAGTGACAGATTTTCCAGAGAGAGCACAGGAAACAGTAGTGCCAGGACCAGTCTCTCCTGAGCTCACACAGCAGGTCTTGGAGGCTTCACCTCCTGCCTTAGCTCCAGAAGTAGCATTAAACAAGCGTCTCCAAAGGAAGGCAAATGCCAGAATTAAGCAAGAAAGCAAATGCCCTCTTGCATAACACCAGATGTTTTTGCCCCAGGTAGCATTGGCATGTAACACTCCAGTGACATATATTTTGAGGAAGAAGTTTTCTCTGATATTTCCCTTAACCTGAATGGTGGCCCTGCCGCTAAACATTGCTGCCAGAGTAACTTGCCCATTACTCTTTTTGTCTGAAATTTGAGTCTCTTCAAGACTGAGATTCACAACACAAATAAAACCTGTCTTGTGGAAAGAGTAAAGTGACATCTGTCACGTTACAGCTGGCTCATTGCACATACCCAGCTGCTTGTACAGCTGAGAATCTGTCTTGACTGATGTGGTCCTTGCAATGAAAGTTGAAATACAGGCTTCTTAAACAGGTTTCCAAGCCAACAGAGAAACTTAAAGAACAATTTGTTATATTTATTTTGTGATTTCATGATTTACAACTTTATTTCAGGACTTTGGATGTTTCAGAGGGCTCAGCTTACTCCAGGGCAGTATTATGGTAATCAGTCTTGCCAGGTCTTTCTATCCAGGAATTTTAAAGAAATGAAAGGTACAAATTCATATTCAGGGACAGGAAGGACATGGGTGGGAGAAGCAGAGAAGGAAAAAGGGTGCATAAATCTTCTTTTTCCACAGTTTCTGAAATGTCATAGTCATTGCTGCTAACTTCAGCAATGTAAGCAGGAAGGTTTAGGAAGGAAAAGTATTCCAATCCAGTTTGGAAGTTTGAGCAACCTGGTCTAGTAGAAGGTGGGGGTGGAAGGTGCCTGTCCATGGCAGGGGGGTTGGAACTAGATGATATTTGAGGTCCCTTCACACCCAAACCATTCTTTGAGTCTATGAAAGGAATGGTAATAGCCATAACTCATGTCTGGACTGTTTAATTTCCTTTTCTACATTTTTTCCTACGCTTGCATGGGAATGGCAAAGAAGAGGGGTTGATAGGTGTCTACAAAAGCAATTGCAAAAGAACAATGGCTTTCTCACTATGTACACCAAAAGGATCATATGTTTTGTATTCATAGGGTCCAAAACAGTATGTTCAGATTTCAGCTCCAAGGGTGTTATTGATGGTCAACAGACTTGCTCAAGAAATCAGGCTTGGTGGCACCTGGTACTTGCACCTCAGGTGCTTGCAACATGGGCTTCCACTTGGCTACCCTGGGAAGGCATCTGGGATACCTCTAAGTAGCTTCCCAGGACACAGGAAGGGATTTTTCACTTATGTTGCAGTGTGGTCTGAGGGAGCTGAAGGGCTCCAGGGGGATCCTTGTTGTGTTTAGGGTGCTCAGGGTCAGCACTGCAGAGCAAAACTGGCAGCTACAGGTGCTGGGCAGGGGCCTGGGAGGATGGGTGGAAGGAGACACCCCACAGCACAGAGAAATTGTGTCATCTGGAGGGAGGGGAATGGCTTTGTGATCCACTTCTGTCACTGAGAAGGGTTTCCACGCCCCTTTTCTCAGAGGGAAGCACAGATTTTCAACTTTTAGCCAAAAAAATTTGTGAAGTGATTTAGAGGGGAAAGAGGTGATGCTTTGAGGAGAAAAGCTGAAATAATTTGTAGATGACAAAATAAGCATTTTTGAGGGAAAACTAAGGTATATGAGAGATTTCATAGGTCACATTTCAGGGGGAAGATGAAGTAAATTAGAGGGGAAATGAGCTTACTGAGGAAAAAGCTGAAGAAACTTGGAACAAATTTAGTTTTTTAGGAAAAAGATGATGAAATTTAGAGGGAACAGAGGTAACATTCTGGAGTGGAAATATGAGGTACTTGTAACAAAATGAGCTTTTTTGAGGGGAGGTAATAGGAAGTAATGTGAAAGAGTGGGAAGATTTTAGAAAAAGTTTAAAGTATTTTATAGGTACATGCTATGGAGGAGAAACCTGATAGGGCACAGTTTTTGAGGAACATACGTGGTACATCAGAACATCAGAACGTGGTAAGAATTCTCTCAGAGAAGAGAGCTGTCACTGGTAGGAGTAGTGCCGGGGTTACTGATCAGGAATAAGGTGAGCATTTTTGAGAGTGAAAGCTGGGATACATCAGGGAATACATTAACAGTGATGTGGCAAGATGTGGAAATGAGGAAGCTTTAAAGAGGCCGTGCTGAACAATCTGTCTTGGTGAGGTCATTCTGGCTCTAGGGTACCAAAGGGTATTCAGTAAAATGTGTTTTCAGACTCTGTTCCATATGTACTAGCCTTCCTACCCCACTCGGCTGTAGCACATGCCAGCCAAATTGCACTGTACTTGTTATTTTTACCCTTGCAACAGCTGTTGCAGTTCTTGCAGTGGTGAGGCAATTGTGTGTTTGTCTAAGGACTACCACAAGGAAACTAAAGGACTGTAGTTTTTTGTCCTCAAACTCTCTTCACGCTCAAGTCTGAAGTCCAGATGGGAGTCTAATGATGTTACAGAATACAGAACAGGTCTTGTGGTTCTGCAGGCCCAGTGGAAGGAGGGAAAGAAGGAGGGAAGTTTCAAGTCTAAGTTTGGTGATATCGCACTTTGCTAGGCATGAGTTGAAAGAGTCAGGATGTGGGTCTGCAGGTGAGTTCAGCCCCATAGGCTGAAACAGGGGGTTGGGCTGTGAGCAGGATGGGAAGAGCCTTGTGAAGGGCTTAAGTTTGGTCCCATGTCATGGGACCAGCAAGAAAAGTTATGGATTTCCCCATGCAAGATGCTGTTGAAGATTAATTTCAAAAAAATACAAAGTGCGTTCTTGGGATTGAAGCTTGGATATGTAAAAGCTGCCTGACAAAAATACAGAATCAAGAATAATTTTGTTTTTACCTCTGACTTTGATATAAGCACCCACTGAACATTAATTAGCACTTGGATGGAACTAGAAATTTCAATTTTTGAATTTAATCAGAACTTCAATAGGGAAAAGTGATCTGAATACATATGAAAATTTGTAAAAATTGAAACAGAAAGTGCACATTAGTGAAAATTGAAAATTAAATGTTGATGTGAATGAAGGCATTTTGTGAGCCTAGACCACCATATTCGTCTGTCTAGTTTTGCTTTTATATATCACAAGCAACTTTTTACAGGATGCAGTTGCATCTCACTACCACAAAAAGGATTTAGCAATGCAAAAATTATGACTTTGTGTTACATTGGGAATACAGCACTTTAGACACTTGAAACAATGGGATAGCATCAACTGGCAGAGAATTAAGTACTTCTCCAAAAGTCAGTACAAATAATAAAGTATATACAATACTTAGGTCTATATGGAATAGCTACATCAGTTTATGCAGCTGATTGTGATTTAATGTTACAAGCACTTGCATGGTTTTCAGTTTGTAAAAGACGGAGATATAAATTGTGTGTTTGGCTTTTTAAAGACTACATAACTTTGATACTGGCAAACATTATTGCTGAGTAAGATGAGGTGTAGGTATCCACATTAACTTTTTATACTGTATAATGTCTTTTACATTGGTTGTAATCACTTTCCTTAAGGACCTCAAATGCTCCAAGCGGAATTCAGTAACATCAGTTTCACTTTTTCTTCACTGAATGAACATCAAATTTGGAGCTTATTACTCTGACTTATGTCTTTTGATCTCTCAGATACATGAGGGCAGCTGACAGATCCATCTACACTGAACCTATAGAAGACCAACAGCTCTCAAGAACAGGTACTACAAGTGTACAGGGATAAGCTAGCTTAGCTGAAATAGCATCAGACTTTCATGTCTAGACAACTGAAGATCACTACATTCTAACAAAAAATGGCTCCACTTCATGTTGCTCTTGTCTTTTCTCACTATCTAATAAACAACAGGGAAAAAAAAAAGTCTACTGTTTTCTGCCATTATAATAATCCTCTCATTTTTCTTCAGGTGCTGTTTTCATCTTGGGCCTCATAAAAATAATGTTCAGTTGTAAAGAAAGAGAAAAAATATATGATCTTTGAAAAACACATGATCATTTAATAAAAACTCAAACTTTGGACTACCATAAGGGAAAGGCAATAGATTGGAATGATCATCATACCAAATTTGTTCAGTAATGATTTAACTTCTGTTGTGCCTCAAGAGAAAAATCTGAGACTGTATTTATCCTGAGTTTTAAGTCAAACAGAAGTAAATTAATTTTTAATATAGAATTAGTATTGCTCTGTCTGATGAGACACTTCTAGAAATCCACTGCATTAAATATTTTCAATCTGAATTTCTCTAAAATACTCCTGGGAATGTGTACAGAGTATCCCTTATTCATGCTGTAGAAAATAAGCAGCAGGAACTGCAGCATAATAATCTGTGCAGAAAGAGAGTCAGCAGCTCTTGAAAGCAATCGTGACACTTTTTCTTTCTGATTGACAACATTTCAGTCCTTACCCTATAGTGGGGTTCTGCCATTTACATGGAGGTCTTCCCTCCTTCTGTTGTCAAAAAATGTCAAAAAAAGATTGTCAGGTATCAAAAGGGAAATCCTTAGGGAAAGAAAAGCTGGGCCTCTCACTAGTGCACTATTGCTGCTTTTGCTGGGTTCAAGAAGGCACATCTGAACTGCTTGCATCCACCTTTCTGTTCTATCAGTCACCCTTAGGACTCTAGTGCCACTAATGAAACAAAGGTAATATAATGGTGCTTAGTAGCACTGACATGTTCAGAAAAGACAACAACGGGGCCTGGCCAGTGCTGCAGGGTGGGATGGGGTGTCTGAGGTGGCTTCTGTCAAAGCCTGTCCTGGCTCCTGCTCAGCTGGCTCCAGAAGTCTCCACCTGACATCATCCTCCTCAGTCGTGGGTCCACAGTATTCCTTTAATGCATAATCTTAACAATCTGCTTCCTCCTTTTTGTGCTTGTTTTTTCCTCATTAATTCCCAGCTGAAGTTTGGCCATGTTCACCCACAAGCTATTATTAGACTTTTCCCTGGTCAACATAACTATTGGTACAGAAGGAGATATTATTTGTCATGCAGCAATAACCCAGGTTGGTATAATCTGAGCTGAGGACAAACAGGCTACCCAATACTTGCATGGTCCTGAGAAAGCAGGTTTTACCACAGCAAAACCTAGCCAGGTTAAACCAAGCCTGGGCATGCACCAAGACCCTGCACAAGTGACAAGTTTCTGACAACTGAAAATGATACTGGTTCTGTGTTCTTGATCACATACCTTATACAATCCATTCCTTGTATGAAACCTTAAAAATAACACTGCTGATGTGTCATAGTAGCAGTGGTGCTATGTGTTAGTTGTTGTTGCATTGCAGAGCCTGGGAGCCAGATTAAGCAGCAACATCAGTGTTCAGGCATTGTCCAAAGGCTGTATCAAATAGTTCCTGCATGAAAGAAAGAGTAGTCCTAAAGAAGAAGAGTAGTCTTAAAGAAGACCAAGATGGATGCTCATGGAAGGTGTAGGAAATTCTCTCCAGCTTTTTCAAGAAAGTTATAATAAAAGAAGAAAGGGACTGAGTCTCTTAATGTCCAGGAGGCAGCCAAAGTATTCTAGTCCTATTCTAGATCTTTATTTTCCCTTTCAAGTATCTCATGTCTCTTCTCTTCCATGCACAGTATTCTATTTTTAATGCAGTACTTCCATGGTTTGGCAAGCGATCTGAGAAAAGCAGGAGTAGCATGTTAAAAATGAGATTACATATTGCCAGGGCAGAATCCTCCAGCAGCAGTGACAGTGTGTCTCGCTACAGCAGTTTTTTAAGAGCACTAGTAGAAAGGGATTGTCAGTAAGGATGATCTCAGGATTTTCAGATTTTCTGAATAGCGGTTACCATAATTATAAGTTTAACTACAGATCTTGCAGCATTGCTAGCATCACTGTGTTAGCATGTTATTATTCTGACTAATCTTTCATTTCAATTGCAATAGATCTCAGGGGCCCAGCTGTGAGAGGCCACTATACAAAGTGTGAATAGACTTGCAAAATGAAATGCCTTGTGTACTGATGTATTTAAAACTTGAGACATGGCAGTAGAAGTTCCTTTTTAGGAAACAGTTATGTATTTGGCAACACACTCTAACCAGGCAAAAAAAAATAAAATTAAAATTTATAAAATTTTAGAAAAATCTAGTATTTTTAAAATAATTAGGAATTTTTAACATCATAAGGTAAGAATATTATTTATAGGAGAATAGCTTACTTGTACATACCTGCCTATTAAAACGCACACATACTTACCTGCCCTTTTACAAATATTTATTGGAGTAATTTTTCTTCTTGTTTTCTCTTGTCAATAGTGCTCTAAGAGTTTATTTCAAAATCTTAATGCACCTATTATTTCCTCTGTAATGCATGAATAAAGCAGATTTTCCAAACGCTAAATGAAATTACAGTCTACTACAATTTGTTGGATAGTGCCAAATGCATATAGCAAATTAGATAATCCATCCCCTTGAGCCTGAAATACTTTGGTCCCTTTGAAAATGTGACTTAAAAACACAGGAAAGGATGCATAGTTTGGTGCAAACCAAAAAATGTAAAATGTAAAAATTTGTAAACTGTAAAATGAAAAGATCTATGTTATGTGTAATTAATAATATGGAAGTTTCTAGTGTCTTAAACCAAGCCTCTTTTCTAAAGTATTTTTCACCAATTTTTGGCTCACTTTACCCCCACTTCCAGTAGTTTTATGCTCCAGGGATCTATAAAAGAGATACTCCTGCTTATATATAAAGAGAAAAAGATTTTTATGAATATCAAACAAGCATAATTTATGCAGAAAGTCTATTTAAAACTCTGTTTGGCATTTTTACTTGCATTAGTAATATGAGAACACCATTAAAATGAATTTTCCAAAAATGTGTTGGACCCCAATTCTCTCAACTCATTCCCATAGTTACTTAGCTTTCATTGCCCAAGGACTGCTAATATATTAGTATTAACAATATCCTCTTTATTACCTTGCATAGAGATACTTACATGTTCTCTTGTGTGAATATATTTACATTTATTTATACACACATGTATTTGCAAACTCATTTAATGAAATCTGGGTCCCCACAAAATAAATTTCAAAAATCCTAATGACTTCAGCAAGAATTAAAAACTTATACTTTAATTCCTGTATTTTATCATCAGTCCTTTTAGCCTCAGAACAGCAGAACAGCCTCTTACAGGTGTATAGACAGCCTTTATGGGCTTTGCATCTCCTTGCATACCACCACACTCAAGTTTGGCCATACTGGTTCAACTGATTTTTGCACTGTTGCACATGTCATGGAGGCACATGAAAACAACTTCAAGTAAATAACAAACCCAGGCAAAATTTAATTCTCAACCAAAATCAATGGCTGAAACTAACAAATGACAGGGGTAACCACAATGACACTCCAATAACATTGAACAGGTGCACTGTTACCTTTAAGGGATATCATTATTACATGGATGGGAAATGATGAACCTAAGTGCACAGCTGCTCATGCACAGTCACTGGGGGGGTTTCTCACTCAGCATTAGCCAGAAAATCAATTTGCTTCACCCAAAGGGTCCTGGAATTGCTCAAGGATATCCAGCAGAAAAATAGTCACTCACCTGGGAGAGAGGGGAGAGCACTTAGTCCTGGGAAGTCTCCTCGGATGCCATCCCAACTCCCAGGGGAGGTTTCCTATCACTGACATACTGCTTCAGAAAACACCACACACGGTTTCCATCAGGGTCCCATTTTTAACCTGGTGGGTTGGGGCTCACGGTCACACATGATTATGGTCCAGAAACTTCTTTGCCTCTCCTTAACTGGGAGCACTTTCTGTTGTCCAAGGGTTGCTGCCCTTCTCATTCCCACAGCTGGGGGTGAGGTGTGGTGGGGTCACAGCTGTACTGCAGAGCTGTAGAAAGGGCACAGAAAACTGGTGCTGGCCATGTATCATCCAGGGAAGTGGGTGCTCCTGCCATAATACATCATCTGCTATTATTCTTCATTGGGCTTATTCACAAAAATAATATTTAAATTTTTGTCACTTCTTTATGTACTCTGTAGATGCATGTGGAAGAAGCTTTTTTTACCTTTTTAGGCCACACAAACTGTTGTTAATAAGATTCTAGAATGACTTAGGAAGTTACACTAACAGATTATGTTATAGAACTGCTCCATAAAAGAAATTAAAATAATTCAGAGCTGTCAGTAAATTTTACTACCATAAGATATTTATCCTATCCTATCTTATGCCTTATCAGCAGGTTGGTGTTGCCAATTATCCTATTACCCATAATTTCAGATGCATTACTGAGCTATTTGACTTCCTGTCATTTAAATCTCTTATCTAAAATCATTTAAAAAAAAAAGGAATCAAAGTACATGAAGCAGTAATGATCACTTCAGACTAGCATGTGGAAACCTTGGCATATTTTAAGGATGGACTTAGGAAACACCCCACACAAGTTTGGTGATACAGAACAATTCCCAATAATGCATGAGTCGCAAATCACAGGAAACACATGAAGCATATGTGTTGCACTGAGTTATGTCCTCTATTATCTCTCGCCTGTTTACCGGCAAGTCGGAACGCAGCTCATCTTTGTGACTATTCTAGTCCTGATACTAATCTGTATCTTCAGTTTAGAAGATTAGAAGATTTCTGTACTTACTTTTATAAGGAAATCAGAATATCATTATTAATAAATTAATCACAAACTAATTGTGATTATGATTATGCATCAAGTTGTCTGCTCATTTTTATTGGTCATTACATTTATTTGTAATCAAAGCAGTTTCTTTGAGACACATACTTCACGTTGTATGTAAAATAAAAAAAAAAGATAAACTTTTCTTTTTTTCTTTTTTTGATTTTTAGTTCCCTACTTGTGCCAAGCATTTTTTTTCCCTGGGTAAGCAAATTCTTTTTCAAAATAGTCACTGTATTACTCATTGACTTATTTATTTTGAAACATACAAACAATGGAATAAACAGAGAGCAAAGAGGGATGTTTTCTGTTAAGTAATGAATTATTCAAGCACTTAATGACAGAAACAATGACTTCATTGAAGCTACAGCTCTCTAAGGCAACGCTATGAAAAAAAACTGTACTGAGACAGAGCCATCCTTTAAGTTAAGAATCAGAGCAGGTGCAGACTGTTGTCTGAGGGTTGTCACTGCCAGCTGAATGGACTGTGTCTCAGCTTTAACTGGCATGAGTAGGCAAAACTATTCATTGGCACCCTAGAAAAGGGCAACGGTGAAATGAGTCAATCCGCATATCACAAAGCCTGAGAGTTGGATTTGGTTCTGCTGTTACAATCATGGGCAAAGGAATGACAAAGCTGGAATGTGGAATCATTTCTAAAACACTCACGTGAAATGCTGTCCACAGTGAATGACATGCAAAAAGAGAATCCACACAGTCTTTAAGATACTATTAATGGTATTTATGTGAAGCTAGATCCAGTATGATGCTGATATTAGAGGCATAACTGACACACGTAGATATTCTTTCTTTCCTACTAGTTACTTTAAGTAGGAGAAACGTGTGCCAAAAAATCCTTTTAATACTTTTTGCAAAATACTTTGCTTCAGCAAGAAAAGTACCCCCTAACAGCCACCAGACAGTTGATTAGGGCACTTCTCTGACAGACATATAACTTTCTCTCATGTTGACAATTGCTCTAAACTCTCTTGTGTTGTGACTGTTTTAATAGCTAGGCTGTTGCCTCAAATAACATGCCCAGTTTTCAAAAAGATACATTTGGCTCTTGCCTTCAGCTGAGGATGTGAACAGAGACTCCTCCATTGACAAAGATGCACTCAAAATTCTGGGTATTGTATCTCAAGATTAGCAGTATTTAAGCTACAAGCTTTTATAGATATCCCATTATTATAGTCTCATCCAGTTGTGAATCCTGGTTTGGACTGAGTAAGTGAGAGTGCTTACATTACCTACCTAGGGAATTTAAGTTAGTGTAAATCAGATGCACAATGCAGAGAGCTAACTCTTTCATACAGAGTAAATGAATGACTAGAAGTTCAAAAGTTATCTTGTGTTCTTTACCATGTTTCAAAGAAGCCTGTCTCTTGCAGTTGACAATGTATAAGAAGTCTAACTTAGGGACTTAATTATGCGATTAGTGCTTTAGCATTTTCCATTCAGTAGAGGAAAATTATGTAATTGGTTTAGACGTTTTGTTTCAGGAGCACAGAAGTTAAGCACTGGTGATGAATATCACAACTGACCTAAATCAGTATGGAGATTGATGCTAAACATTGAGTCTCATCTTGATACAACTTTTGACTCCCAATGCTTTAACAATAAGCAAATTAAGCCACGGTATCCTTCCAGCCTCAGCCAGACACACTTTATTTATCTATTTTTAGAACATAGCTATACATTCTTAATACTTATACCCTGGAGTTATCCCAGATGTTCACTTCAGTACATAAACTTCAGTTTGTACAGAATTCAATGGCTAGGGTACCCTGTAAATGCAACTTGTATAAACACTGAATTGGTATTAAACTGGAATACTGCTTCCTGTCAACTGCTGAACTGATTTAAAGATACTTGTCATGTACAGGCTTATAAAATTGAAATGGTTGTGCCCTACACATTGAACTATTGATTGTAGTACCCACTATACTTGCTTATGGTGTCATGGCTAAGGCTTTTTAGTGTACTCATAGTATGACTACAGTTGTCTGCAAATACTGGTAAAATACCTTCTTGGAACCTAAATTTTTTCTTTCCAAACTACAGAAAAGTTGAAATTCTTTGGAGATTTTATTATTATTAGTAGCTGTATTAAATACACTTTGTGTAACTCTTGTGGTTTAAAGCAGTCCTAAACCTGTTAGAGAACACTCCAGTGAGACAGGGCTGAATAAACTTTTTGCCACACAGTTGTATAGAGATTACACTCTCTCTGCACTGTGATGGTCCCAGGATTTCCTGGGAGTCCCACAGAGCCATAAACACCTAGAATAAACATATATCCAGCAAGTTCCAAGTTTTTCCAACAATCACTACAGTGTCTAAGCAGTGCACCTGAAATCTTACTGAATAAGACTACACTTGGTGATTATCCTGTCATTTCCGTGCTACAATATTTCGAACGTTATTCTCTAGCTCAAGGTAGGATGAAGGGCTCTGTGTTTGGGCAACCTCTTCCACTAGGTCTGGCATGGATGAAGTCAATTTGTTTCTCAGCAGCCAGTATGGTGCTGCACTTTGCATTTGTGACTAAACCAGCATTGATAATTTAGCTATTGCTGAACAGTGCTTCCCTAGTATGAAGTTCTTTCTCCCTTCCAGCTCTCTCCCCAGTGAGTATTTTGGGGGTGTGTGGGAAGCTGGACGGGGACAAAACCAGGAAAGCTGATTTGAGATCACCAAGGGATATCCTATGCTATATAACATCATGCTCAGCAACCAAAAGTTGCGGAGGATTTGGGGCTTTTCTTTAATAGGAATGGGGGAAGGTAGTCCTTGCTCAAAGACTGGCTGGGAGGTTAAGTGCTTTGTTTTTGCTTTTGCGGGGGGGGGTTGGGTGTTTTTGTTTTGTTTTGTTGTTGTTTGCATTTTTTGTTTTTGTTTGTCTTTCCTTTGCTTAGTAAAGTATATGTATCTCAGGCTACGAGTTTTCTTGTTTTGGTCTTCCTATTCTCTCCTCCAACCCGCTAGATTATGGGGGAGAGTGAGTGAGCAACTGTGTGGTGCTTAGCTGTAGGTTAACTCACAGCAACTCTACATAATTAGCTGGTTATAAGGCCAGCTGGAGATTCAGAAATCAGTACATCTCCCTCTGAGGCAGTAAAAGAGGACTGTATTAGAAAAAAAGCACATGGGGAATATTTGTAATGTTTTTCTGTAGCTTCCTTATGGGAAGTAGAAAGTGTTCCATTGATTAGGACATTTAAAACCAGACTGCCTTAACAAAAAAATATGATTGCAGTGAAATCTTTGGCAGTTTGACAATATGATTTTATATTTCTGTTCCTGTGACAGTTCTGATTCTGGAGTTCTACTGAATCATTGACAGCCGTGGCAACATGATGGGAAAAGAGACAGCAGTACCATGCTACTGGATCTGTGAAGCAGAGAAACTGTTGCTGCTTGAGTTGATTATAGCTGGTAAAAAAAAACTTGTCACAATAAAAATACGCTGACAACCAGAAACAAACCATCTTTCTAGTCCCCTTGGGCCAATCAGTTACACTGCTCGTGACTAAAACACATTGACCATCTTGCAAGGAACAGCACTGTCAAATAGAATGCTTTGGACACAGCAGTTTTGTTATCTTTGTTCTCCTTTTTAACTGCCTCTGAAATTTCATTTGTATGCTATATCTTTTTTTCTGTTTTAAATTGTGTCTGTCTTCATGATGATTGAGGTCTTCACTTTACATTCTATTGGATTATGTTTGCAACATATTTCAGAATCCTTCAAAATGAGAAATGTTACAGTAGAATTATTGTTTATCCCAGTTTTAATGGCTTTACTATTATTAAAAAAAAAAGTGAAGCCAAATCATAATCTGGATGTTTTAGTAGGAAATAAAAAATTGTAACTTTGAAAAAAATCAAGCACCTGTTTCATAATGATATTGTTCATATTTGAGTTTTCTGTCATACCATTTAATGAATCTCCCTGGTTATAATTCAGTTAATTTTAATTAATTTGTAATGTTTTAATTTTACTTTTTAAAATAAACTTCCTCTGCAGTATGTTATTTTTCAAGATTCTTATATTGCATGTGCTTTATTTTGAACCTGATTGTTTTCTGGAAGCACCAGTAGCTACTCTATAGAATCTAAGGAAAAAAAAAACAAAACAAAACAAAACAAAAAACAACTAAACAAACAAAACCATTAAAATCCAAAGAAACAAACCACAAAAAACCCAAACCTTCTCTCAGAAAACTCAACATCTCAGCATATGTGTATGCAACAATTGTCTGCCTTTCTCACTGTCATTCTTTATCACAAATTCTGCTGCAGTTAGAATACCAAATGTATTCTTGAATAAGAACATTTTCCACATCCCAGTAGAATATGTGGGGTTATTGTTCCAAGACATTTTCCCCCTCATTGACAGACAATAGGGTGCTTCTTTTAGATCTATCCGTTCTCTGACTTCTTTTTTTTTTTGTGTGTGTATATATTGTTGCCTTCAGTATTAGCTGCTGAATCCACCATATATATTCTTTCACCTGACCAATGTCTTTTTTTTTCCTGCTTCATATCCAGTATAATAAGGTTACCTGCAAAGAGTAATTTAAAATATGTGTATACATCCCAAATCTGTGTTCCTCCAACTTATAGGAAATGAAGGAGGCTGTAAACTCCCATACCAAGACAGCAACACATCAGATAGACAGTCTCATGCTCCAGAATAATATTCAACAGAACACTAAAGTTAGCTAAAGTTATCTCTGGACTGTAATTTGCAACATAGAATAGTTAAATCTAGTTGAGATCTCTAATCTGATAATATGGAGTCAACATTAAATAAATTATCATAAAAATATATGTTTTTAAAAAACAGGAAAAGAAACTATTCTGTTAAAATTTAATTTGAAACCTCTGCAGATTTCAATGTTCAGATGTTGGTCTATGAACATGACTGTGGTCTCGGAGCCATCCTGACACAAGTAACAGAATCCTCAGGAATTCTCTGGCATTTATTTTGTGTACGCCCTGCTAAGGACTTCCCAGTTGAACATTCTACTGGAATATACAGATTTGTCTTGTACTTGTTATACATGTTAAATTTTGAAAATTAGAAAAAATGAACAATATTGAGTTCAGTAAGTATAAATTTTATGCTAAAGGTAGGAGTGAATGAAAAGTCTCAAGAACCAGATTAAAGGCTTGAATGATGGAGCAACTGGTTAGAAGCAGTTTCATCTTCGTTGCACATTTTGTGGCCTGAAGGAGTGGTACAGAGTCAGAACTGAGAAAATGGTCACAGAATGTGAGAGAGACCAGGGACTGTTCTGGGATTTTGTAGTGTGAAAGTGATGTAAAAAATGGGATTTCAAAACGTTATTAAGAACAAAATAATGAGATCTGGGAAGGCTTAGGGAAAGAAAAGCAGACAGCAAAAAATAATCACAAGATTGTGAAGTGAATGACAGGGTGACTAGTTAGTTGTATAAGATGATAGGAAAGTGTCAAAGATGATGATTTTGGAAGAAAGATTCAAAAGAAAAGAACAGACTAGCAGCAGGATTTCCTGAGGATGTGTCATAGAAAGATAGAAACAGGATACTGGGCATACTAGATAGTGAGAGTTAAGGAAATATAATAGCAACTTGCTGGCACAGAAAATTCTAACAAGGATAAAAAATAATTCAGTTAACACCATGAGAGAAAGTGAATGGGAAGAAGATCCAAAGAAAGTATAATGAAAAGAATAATCATCAAAACAGGACATAAATGACACAGTAGAATGCAAAGTAAAGAAGCTGTTCAGATAAAGTGGATAGCAAAAGTTAAACATCAAGAGTGCCTGTGGAAAACAGACTCTTACAGCTTAAAACAAATGATCAGCAATACTTGTAGCAGCAGTGTCATTGATCAATCTGTTTCACACTGGAGTGGGTAGTATGGAAAATCAAAGACAGTGAAAAAAGACATCTCCAAAACATAACGCGTCCCGTAAGAAAGAATATATACAGCTAAAACATTTACTGACTCTGCTGATGAAAAAATCAATACAGAAGGTGGTCATTTCAGGATGAGAAGTCAAGACTCATCTGACTTTACTGTCTGTATTTACTAAGTATTCACTTGAGTACATATGAAAAAACAGGAAGTCTCACCAGTAGGTTTTTTCTGCCTGTGTGTTGCAGCCACAATGACAATATTATTGACAGATGTCCCCAAAACACTTTAGCAGCAGTGTATTAAGAAGTCCTTATAAAAGTAGGCAACATGTGGATATAAAAATCAAAGGTAATTGGAATAAGCCATGTATCTAGGGTGAGTTGGATGTGACCCAGCCTGCCAAAGTGAAATACAATGAGCTGCAGTGCTACGCAAGTTGAAAGGCTGGTTAAAAAGTCAGCTCTGATGCTTAAAAACACTAAAGGAGAAAAAGCATGAGGAAAAAAAAAAAGAAAAATGTTTTCAAGACAAGTTCAAAACAGTTTAAAGTTTCAAAGAAAACAAGAAAACCATGGAGTATTAGAACACCTCCTACCCTCAGTCAGTTAAGGGAAAGGAAAAGGAAATAAACTGGTTAGAAAACTGGCCCACAGGGATTAGGTATACTTAGTGTTAAGTATGTATTAAGTATAAATGAGGTTAAAATCCAGATCACAGTAATACATTTGGCTGGGTCACCTAAAAAATACAGGTGTCCATGGTGGATATCAGTTCTTAATCTCTGAAATGTTACATTTTTTGCACATGATGTTGCAATATGAGTGGTGAAAACACCTCCTTTGTCATGGAAGGTGATATATTCAGACGTGGCATAATCCTTCTGCTTATTATCTAATACAACTTTCTCTTGCCTGGACAGCAATAGACAACTTTTGTTTTGAATAAGGCTTTGCACACTCTGTGGGCATGGACCAGGTAAATCTCGCTTCTGTGTTTCTGTTCTCAGTCAACTGCAGTCAGGCTCTGAAACAGAACATTATACAGGATGATAATCAACTGAAATCTGTGCCCAAAGTGGTCTAGGTATACAGTGGATCAGAACTGAGGGACTGTTTTCTACTTTCATAACGCTTGTGCTGTGTAGCCTTTGGAAATTTTATTTTTTTTTATCATTTATCATAATTCATTTTCTACATATTCTGTTTTGTGTATTTATTCTACAAATAGCTTGGGGCAGGGACTCACTTTTATTCCATGTTTGTACAGATCTTAATAAAATGGGTTCCCAACACCTGTGTTTCTGGGTGTTACTTTGTCATCAGTTACCACTATAAAAACTTCTGATAAGATTCTGATGTTATAGAATGTGGATATCAATTCTGATTCAATACAAGTCTCAAACCTTAACTCTGATTCACTGTGGATATTTTACTGCCATTTCAGCCATTCCTCACGTATAAATAAGTATTTCAGTTAGAAACAGATGCAAAATAAATGCCATTATTAGCTTTATTCTTCTATTCTGAAGGAGCTTTAAGGAAATAAAAAAATTCACATGTGTATAGATAATGGGAGCTTTTATTACGTTCCCATAGTTATGTGTTCAATGTTCCAACTCTTAAATAAAATAATTTAATTGTAATTTTTTCCCACTTTTTTCACAATAATATCTTTAAGAAAAAGAAATGGTCACCCCAAACCACTCAGCAAAACAGAGCTTTATATGTCTGTTTTACTAGCCTAATGCCTGCTTATAAGCAAGTAGGTCTTTGCTTATAAACTCCCTATACATAAAATGTTTACTGCTATATAGCTCAGTAAAGCCATGTATTCATGGTTATAATACAAAACAATATATGCCTGTCCTTGGAATTTTATGCTCTTCCACCGTACTGGGGGGAATGATAATTATTGGGGTTCATTCTTGGGAGCAGTGTAGCAATCTTGTGGAATTGAACTGGTTTGTGTTACGGTTTTTCAGCGATCCAAACACCTGGACCTTCAATAGTCTTTCAGCTTAATTTGGCATGGTGACGATTATCTACATACACTATCCTGAGCATTTGGAGTTTGTACCTTACAAAAAGTGTGTTTGACAAAACATTAGTTTCTGGCATTGAAAAAAAAAACAAACAAACAAAAAAAAAAAAAAACCCTAAAAAAAAAAAAAAAATCCCCACCTTGGTTTAAATACAACAAATTTATCTTCAAAAAGAAAGGCTATAAAAAAGGAAGCATTTACTGTGGTCAGTGTCAAAGCTAAAACACTGACTTTATTCAAGTACTGCTTTTACTCTAAAATTAACCCAATATAGAAATGAAAACAATCAGGAAAGAAAAAAACCAAAAAATGCAAGAAAGCAATTTAGCTGAAGCTTTTTTTTTTTGCCAAATTAAGAAAACCATGCCATACCTAAAAAAACCCAGCCCCACTTCTGTTCACACACCACTGAGATAACTACTACGTACCAGCTGCTTGCTTACGACTGGCTCTGATTTAGGTAATAACAGATCTGCAACTCACACCCTATACGCACGCTGCAAAAGTAAAAATAAAACCAAAACTCAATTACAAGAAGCCCCAGCTTTACCGGAGGCGCCCTCAGACGCTCCAGCAGCGCTGGGCCGGGCCCGCCTCGCGGGGGTCCCGGCGGGCGTTGCCTGGCAACGGACACTGGCGCCGGGCGGGCCCGGCCGGGAATCCGCTCCCGAGGGAAGGCGGAGGGAGCCCGGCAGGAGGGACGCGTGGCTGCGGCACTGCTGGGGGTGGCGGAGAGGTGGCAGGGACAGCTGGGTGGGAGCCTGCCAGGCTCCATTAGCAAAGCTCTTCCTCCGCTCTCAGGGAGGTGCCGCTGGCAAGAAAATGCGCAAATGCCAGGGGTTTATGTCCACAAAGGAGACAGAGGAGTCCTGCAACTTTATTCGAATAAAGGGAGAGAGTCCACTGGGGCACACGCCCGTGTGGTTTTCTCTCTCTTGGTTTTGGAGGGCTCAGCCTCTTCATATGCTAAACTCCCGGCCGCATGCTGCCCTGTTCCCTTCCCCATCGGCTGAGGTACTAGGAAGGTACAGCCTTCCCAAAGCATCTACCACGTATCCCCCCTGGAAGCTGCTATTTTACCCCAAAGTCCAGAAGTTCAGGCTTGTGCAGACCGCCTTGTTTGTTTCAGGAGCCAAGGTGTCTGTGCTCTGAAACAAACCTGCTGCTTGAAGTAGAGCCATGAAGACCCATTTCAAAGATGTTAACACCCATCCCTTCACCCATGGAATTGTTTGTAACGACATTAGCTTTCCTCTCACCACCGGTGTACGATTCCCTTAGGCACACTTAGCGGACCAGGTGGGAATGAGCACTTCTGAGTCTGAGGGTTCTATTTTTTTTTTTTTTTTTTTNTTTTTTTTCTTTTTTTTTTCGAAGATGCCTCCCGGTTAGCTGCCAGCCATGGAGGTAGAGTCTGGACAATACCACCCTTGGCCAGCATCATGGAGAGTATTGAAACATAACATAAATAACAGGCTGATAGGAGAAATCACTAATTAAAACCCCATAATCCCACCCAATACAAGGGCAGCACAAAAAGTACATTTTATTTAGCTTTCATGCATTTTCTCCATTATTAAATAAACAGAAGGACAAATCCTCTGATGTATACGTTTTTAATTATTACGAAGGCTCTGCTCTAATTTACGTCATATTTTCTTTGTTAAATATGTTTAATCTTAAAAATCTAACTATGACTGAATTAAGAACTTCCTTTTAAAATCTCTAAAAACAGATGCAGGTGAAGCATTTGTTTAAAAGCCTCAAGAAAAAGGCAGATAATGCAGCATCTAAATTGCTATACATTTAAGACTTTCAGCTAAAACTCCTGTTGCTCTAAAACACAGCATAGTTTAACAGATTTATCTGGTCCAGTCTGTTTTGAAGGAAATCTTATCCATAGGATTGACTTAAACTAAAGTGGTTTTTTTTGGGGGGTGGGGGGGTGGGGGAATTTTATGGTAGTTTCTAACAATAATTTGATTTTTTTGTCTGATTAAATTGTTGCAATTTAAATTGTACAATTGCAGTTGGTACACATTTAAGAGATGCAAAAGGAAAGAGTAAGCACTTTATAAGGAAGAATCTGTTGTAAACAATCAGTTTTTATGCATGTATATATAATTTTGGCTAAAAGATGTGGAAATAATAATCACTATAATAATAATTACGATAATAATGATAATAAACCACAAACAAAAAGCCTGAGAATTGCCACTGACTGTAGGGGATTCTACAATAATTCAAGATTTATCAATAGCTTACAGCTAAGGAAATGGTGTTTAAATTAATTTAATTACATGATTTTGTGTGTTTCAGGAAGGGCAGTTCTTTTCACTTAGGTCTATCAGAAAATAAGTTAAATTCAGTGTTCTGCATTATCAGCTGATAAACTGAATATTAGGTGATACTGAATATTCGCCAGTATACGAGAATATAAATTTGTCAGAATGCAATTTTGTATCGTTAATAGTGAAAAAACTGTTTAAGTCTTTTACCAACCTTCCCAGCAGAGCTGGCACACCTTACCAAACCCACCTTATAAATCACTTTTCCAAGTGTTTCCAAAGCTTTCTATGTGGCCTTTTAATTTGATTTGACTAATGGATCCCACTCCAAATCTGTGAATGTGTTTGTAGAGATAGTGAGGTTGACTTCACTTCCTGCCTCCAAGCCTCTATAAACTCAGCATGAAAGAAGCAGCAATCCTGCTGCAGCCCAGCAGTGCTGCTCCAGCTACAGTTGTACAGATTGTGAGATTTTTATCTTCCCAAGACTTAGTAGAATAAGTTACATTAAAAAAAAAAAAAAAAAAAAGGTGTTATCCTTTTGTTTTGTTCTGTCACTGGTCACCACTGGAAAGAACCTGTCTCTGTCCTCTTGGCACCCTCCCTTCACGTGCAGTTCTTATTCAATATATATTCATAAGATTTCCTGGGACCTTCTCCAGGGGAAGCAGTCCTAGCTCAGCTGTTCCTCTTCTGTGTGATGCTCTCATCCTTGTGATGCTCTGCTGAACTCTCAGTAGTATCCCTCAGGCACCCAAAAATGGATGCATTTGTACCGATGTGGCCTCAGCACTACCGGATAAAGGTGAAGGATCACCTCCCTCGACCTGTGGGCAATATTTCGCCTGACATAGCCCAGGATATCCCAGTCACCTTCTTTGCAGCAAGAGAACATTTCTGGCTCATGTTCAACCTGGTGATCACCAGGACCTCCAGGTACTTTTCTCCCAAGTTGAGTAGCCCCTAGATTAGTGCACTTTATTGTTCCTCATCAGGTGCAGGAACTTGCCTTTCTTCTTTTGAGGTTCCTGCCATTTCTTTGGCCTCTCGAGGTCTCTCTGGATAGCCTCACAACCTGCAGTGTACCACTCCCTCCCTATGTGGTATCAGCTGTAAATTTCCTGAGGGTACATTAAAGAAATTCCTTGGCCCTAGGTTCCCCACAGTAGAGTCTCAGTTGCCCATTTCCAGGAAAAATAATTTAAATTTTGAAATTTGCATTGCAGTAAATAAAGCTTGAACTCAGTGTCTTCAGAAAAGGACCCCAAAGAAAGAAATCCCTGGGCAGTTTCCTACTCCTTATGTGACAGTTAAATCCAATAAAAATATTAGGAACTGGGGTCTTCTGGCTCTCCATTGGTTCTCTTCACTGTCTCTAGGAGGGTCATTTCTCTTTTTACTTCTAATGATACAGCTTGTGCTGGTGGGATAGTGGCCTTCCTTAATGTCTTCCAGTATGAGCAGGCTCTAGGGATCCCTTTTACTTAAGTAGGTAAAAAGCTCAGTGTATCCAGCAACAAGTTCACAGTGTGTGGCCTGAGGCTTCAGCACGGCTAGCTGCTAATGCTAAGTGGGTTACACTAAGCAACTAATTTCCTTCATTCCTTTACTAGGTACTCTCTGCTCTGTCACCCAGATCATTAATTAAGATGTTAAACAGGACTGGACCTGTTATTGATCCCCAGTACACCACTAGTCACTGGTCTCCAACTAGACTTTTTTACTGCTCTTTTTTTGCAAAGCAAGCCCTTTTTTGAGCTCCTTGGAGAGTCTTACATACCTATTAGCTTACTCTGAAGGAATAAAATTGGGGTTACATTTAAGAACAATACAAAAGAACAAAACAAAAACAGTTGTCCAGTAATTATGAAGCCCAGATTTACCCCCTTTTTGTGGTACAATGTAGTAGTAATGATCCGTGTCAGTGACAAGAAGTAATTGGTTTAATGTCACAATTCCAGACCTAAGCTGATTGTAACTGGATTCTGTACTTATGGACAACTTGCATCTCTGAAATCTCATGTCTTTAATGTGGTTTTTCTCTAGGCCTCAGGTCTCTAGCTTTGACCTTTTTCTTGCTCTGGAATTATGTCATTCTTTTGTTCTTGGCTTAGATTTTGAGCTGTAACCAGCTAGAGCAAAAGTAGATTCCAAGGAAGGTGCTGCTGTTTTAGAAAATTATTTACTTTATAATTTAAGAAGATAAAGTTAAACATAAAATAAAAATTTAAGTGACAAAATAACTATCTCACTTATCCTTCAGCTTTGCTATTCCAGGGCTCTTGAAAAGCCCAACTTTTATGTTTCTTTCTCAGAGCCCTAGACAATCCATTCTGTCATGGTCAGTAACACTGTACTACCTGAATTTTAATCCACTTGGATATTTTTGGCAGCTTTTATAAATGGAGAAGGATGTGAATATATTACATTTATGTAAATATATATCTGAAAGTGCTGCCTTTTTAAAATTTAAAAAAAAGGCTACTGATAAACTAGTGGCAAGAAAACTCTTCTTGAATGGCATAAGGCAAGTGGGAAGTTGATAGAACGTGTTTTGTGGTTTTGTAAACTGAATCTTGATAGAACTATATTCAGGAGTAGTGACTGTAGTTGGGGAAGTCATTACATACCAAAGAAAACAAAAAGCAAATGCTTTTACAGCAATTTGATTAATGAAAATATGCTTAGAATAGAGGAGGTAAAGATTAAAGGAAAATACCTAGAACTTCCATTTGGAGCAGAAATTTCATATGTTTCTGGGCATCCTCCCTCCACCATCCTCCCCCCCTTGTGTGGGTATATCAAAACTATTATTTTGTATGATTCTAATTATCAGATTACATTCGAAGAAATGGATGTTAATGACACCTATTTAATAACAACTGAGAAGTTAAAGGTAAAAACCCCTCTAAGTATTACTGTGTAAACTACAAAATAGCAACTTCTAATACAGATACTAGTTCCAATATTGCTTATTTGTCTAGAAAGAAATAGTGGAGAATTTTTTTCCCCTACAGCATTTCATGAAAACAAATGTGTTTATTTTTCGATCACAGAACCAATTTACTGTGAAAAAATTCAGAGTTCAAAAGTGAATTGTTTCTCAGGGATATACAATGAAGCACACAGACACCACTTCTTATCCTCTTGAGGCAGAAACTGTAAATTAGATTTTAACAAGCCAGATGCAGGCAATATAAATTTGTATAACAAGCCTTAGCAAGAAAAAAAAAATCTGTTCACTTGTAGTGTGGACATAGTGATAGTTAATATTGAAGTAAATTCAGATTTGTTGTGGTCATTTATGGAAAATCACTTTCGTATAACTTGCACTGTAACTAAAACTTTGATATTATTAAATAATAAATGAGTAATAATGATTACTGGAATAATGCTCTCTGGAGATTAAGAACCACAAAGTCTAACAGGAAGTCTTCAGTAAAGGAAAGAGCTGTCTGTCACACAGAGAAGGGTATAGTGCATTTTCAAAATCCATTTACAAAATAACATTTGTGCCCTGGACTCATACTGGATGTCGCTTGGAGTACACTTGTTCAGATCCGTGTCCGTGTGCAGCAAGGGCCAGCTGCTCCCTAAGGGACTGGGAGCTGTGAGCCAAGGGTGACCCCAGGCCTGGCAGAGCTCTTCCCAACACCCCATCCCTCAGGATCTGACTATGGTGAGCAAAACCTGGTGCTGTAACAGGGTGTTAACAGTCCTGGGAAGGCAAGTGACAAGTTGATGTCAGAAACTCTCCAGGAACAGAACAAGGTGTCAGGAGTGAGGCTGGAGAAAGACCCTAAGGTCCATTCTGAGGACAGGGCTGGAGACCAGCACTCCTATGGGGCAGGGGACTGAGGGCCTCAGACTCAGCTGAATTTTTTCTCCAGGCTACACATGCAGGATTGGGAGTTCCCAGGGGAGACTGGGAACAGCCAGTGAGGTCTGGTAGTGTCCTAAGAAGCCCTAACAATGTGTGTAAGTCTGTCTTCATATGTGAAATAGCTAACAACAATACCATTTTTGGAATCATTATGTATCAACCAAATTAATTGGTAAATAAATTAATTAATTAAGAGAGATGACTGGTGGTGGTTAAACTCTTCAGAATTGTCTTGCTCATTCTAGGTCTTTTGAAACTTGTCTCTATTTTTAAGACTGTCTGCTGAAATATAAAAGGGACTAAGAAGTATACCAAGCAAGCCACAATACCCAGAACAACTCAGAAGAAAACTAAAAACCTCATGCCCATGATCATGAAGTGTCAAAAAGTAGCTACACAGGTGTCATGCAGAGATGTAAGTCACTATGGCACATATGTAGCTGGACTGTTTGGAAACTGTAAGAGAATTAAGTAACAGGCTTTCTTTCCAACAGCTGGAAAGAAGCTATTTCTCAAACCTAGATAGCACAAGGTTGCTGAGGGCAGAAATGCCAGTGTTCCTGGTAATTTTACTGTTGGCTGCCTTTTACTGTTACATTTAGGGAACTTTCAAACTGATGTTCCCCAAAACCCTTCTGTATACAGAGACTGATTCTGTCTTTTCAATCCATTAAGGTTTTTGTTTTCAATATTGTACATCTAAAAATCAGTGCTCTCTCATCATTGTAAATATGTTTATAGGAAAGTTAGGAATGTAGAAGAACTATAGCATTTATTTCAAGCACAGACCCAGTGTAACAGTGGTGGTTTTGGACAAGAAGAAAGAAGAATGGTCTATCCAGTCTCCAGCTACGAAGAAAGAGTTTTTAGAGGCTTGTAGCCACCCTGATTTGCACCAGAAGAACTAAACTACACTGGTCTCCTTAAAGGTACAACATGGCTAAAAGCAGAGGGGATCTAGGGGCTGTGTGTTCTCTGAGAAATCTATATATAGATTTCTGTCTGTTAAAGTTAAGGAAATAATATTTTCTTCTACAATTCTGTCCTCCTTTTGCAAACTTGCCCAGGTGAGGATGTGACAGATTGGCAAGCTGATACAGGGATGCTTGAAAGCAGTTGCACATTACGAGAATTTCAAAAGCTTAGCTGATTTTTTTTTCTATTTTATTTTAATGCTTTATCACTAGTAACCAGCATACTGTTATTACTTGTGGATATAATCTTTGCATCATATGGAAGGATACTGAAGATCTTGAGTAATAGTTACATGTCTTATGGTGCTCATTAATATGCAGAAGTTAAATCACCAGCCAGCAATCGAAAAAGAGAAGTGATCACATCAAAAATAAAGTGTCCCAGGGAGAGAATTAATGTCACAATAATTACATGGTTCACAGTGGAGAATGTGTGGTTATTACCAGTTCTAGAGAGCTAATTAAGCAAGTCAAAATTCTTTTTAAATCAGTTTAATCATGAGAAAAGGTGTTCCCTTGGCTCTGAACAACTAACTAGCGTACAAGAATTGAGAATTCATGGGTACATCAAAAAGAAAGGAAAGATGGTAATTGTACTGTACTAAGCTGAACTACCTTCAATTTAAAAAGTGCTAGCTAATAAAAATAGAATTCATCAAATTGTTTGCTTTGGCAAAACACAGCAAAGACTGCTGCTGTTCATTAAGCCTCAGTGCTTTTTCACACAGTGTGTACAAATTTATTTATTATGATTGACTACATTGTGCTTTTCCATCATATCAACAAAGTTATTTTGAGGCACTCTCACTGCCTTGCCTGATTCACTAAGAGATATCAAACTAAAGCAAGGAAGAATGTGTCGTGGAATGGAGAAGAAAATGGCACTTAGGCTCACAGAAGTCAGCAGAACCAAATTCAAAGAGAATCATGTTGAAGTAAACAAAACCTTCTGAAATAAATTCAGAGTGTCTTGTGTCCTGTTCTACCCCCCACCCCCTCCAACATACTAGTGGTTGGCTACTGGGACTGAGAAAACACTGGCTAACTCATGAATATCTATCTGAATGCCACCATTGACTGTGCCTCATTGTGATGCAGGAGCTATAAGAGTAACTGGATTTTCCTTTTACCTTAGCCTCTAAGCACACACAGAGATTGTGCCTCTCTAGACAGTATGGTTCTCAGCTACCTTACTCTTTTTATTTTGGAACCATAATCTGCCTGGAACCATAATTTTAATTTGTTTGCTTTTAAAAGTGGTCAGTAGCATGCTTAGCATGCAAGTTTGCTGTTAGCTTCCATTTAAATAACTTTGCAATTATAGTGTTGTGCAATAAAATAAATCCACTGTTTTAAGAAATTATATTCTTGAGCGTGATGTGGACAGCTGTCAGATTTTTTGTTATTCTACTCTCATCATTTTTGTCAGCCAGTGTCTCATTATAACAGTCATACCATTTCAGCCTGGAATTCATCGCAAAATCTTTGCAGTTCTAATGTCTTAAATGATTTTTCAATGTGGAATTGTAGATACTATCTTTACTGAGTCTCAAGATCCTACAAATGAAAAGTAGTCTCTACTAAAGGATAAACACTGAAGGAATTTAGGGCATTAAAAATATCTTTAAGATTATAAAATTTTCAAATTCCGGAATTATATATGATGAAATTTAGCTGATACTTCAAGGATATATGTCTTTTTACACAAAGTTTAAAATGCATGCAATTTTCAGAATATTACACAGACTTAAAAAAAAATTCCTATGCCTATTGATAAAGAAAAATGATAAATCAGAAACATGGATTCAGAATTAATTGGCTTTTGTGTATTTAGGTGAAAAAAGAATATAGAAGTGGAGGAATGATGAAATGCAAATTGACATGAAATTTTAAATATGTCACTAAGCAGCAGGTGGAGGATACATATCCATAAACTAAGATCAGACAGAGAAATAATATATGACAGAACTTTCTTTGCCACAGATGAGCCATACACAATGTGGAGTTGTGTCAGCAATTAATAGGGATGCTTTTATTATTATAATCTACGTAAGGCAATATCTCTTCACCAATATATCTACCATTGCCTCACATTATCTGACTTTAAGCTTCTAAAAACTAATACTCTAATCCAGTTTTTTGTGTACTCTTTCAAAGTGGTGGAGAAAGGATAACGACTCTTTGGATTGTATCATAGATTTATATTTTTCTGTGAAAACTGATCTCTTTATTGACCACAAGTGGAGCTAATTAGTCTGCCAAGTGGCTCAAGTTATGTGACATGAAACCTACTCAAATCAAGAGGAAGTTAAATGAGATAAGGCTTTAAAAAGGAAGAAAACAAAGACCAGCAATTTGGTAGTACTCCAATCTACATAATAAATAACACAATAAAAATTATATAGATTGATGTAATTTCAAAAACAGACTGCAATTATTTTTAACATGATTTTTGAAATTGAATATTTAAGCTAAGTATCTCAGAAATGTTTAACTTCATATGCTAGGGCTAAACCTTGCACAATGCTAGTCAGTGTATGGTTTCAGGTAACATACTTCTAGTGAATTCATGCATATCTGAAAATGTATTCATGCTGTACATTTTTTTATTGGTACTCATATAAAGCTCTCAAATATGTTATTCTGTTTCCTTTCTTTTTGTCTTTGTTTTACAAGAACCTGATTCATCCTACTCAAGTTAAAAGCATTTTTTCCATTTATTTTGACACAATTTGGATCAATGCCATACATCTCTTTCCATTTAGAAGCAAAAATGAATTTTAATCACCAAGAATTTGCAAACGTGTCATTATATAGTCAGTTGCTCAACAAATATAAAAATAAACCTTCTGCCATTTATTTCAGAGGCATATTCTAATAACCTATATATTTTAAAATCATTGCGGAATAAGTTACTGATGAAATAGCTCCTGCAGTGTAAAGACTAAGCAATAAAATTGTTAATGTTCAGTTAATCAATTTACTTGCTGTGGCTACATGCTATTTTGGAGTTTGTTTTTGTAATTACTTATCAATCAATATCTCTAATGTAGTTTACAGTAGACACCAAAAATTAGATTTGCCTGGCACTGAGAAAGATAATCTACCCATTTATTTCTTTGTACAGTAAAAGTATAGGTAACCATAAAAATTAGCAAAAAAGCTTATATTTTTGTCTTATTGTTCTTAAAGATGCATATATGATTCTTATAAAAACTGAAAATAGGACTTTCTATCAGCCAAACATATTTTAAACATGTAAATTTATAATGGTGAACTTGAGCAAAATTACTCTGAGCAGCCTGATACTTCCTTTGTGTGAGGTTTCAAAAAAATTTTCATTTTGATTCCTATCAAAAGGTAAAAAGATTAAAAAGAAATTACTTGTCAAGTATAGAATCATAGAATCACATAATCACAGGTTATCCTGAGCTGGAAGAGACCCATAAGGATCATCAAGGTCCAGCTGCCTGTCTTGTACAGACCATCCTCGAGAATCACACCGTGTGCCTGAGAGCACTGTCCAAAGGCTTCTTGAACTCTGTCAGGGTTGGTGCTGTGACCACTTCCCTGGGGTGCCTGTTCCAGTGCCCAAACACTCTGGGTGAAGAACCTTTCTCTAATACCCAGCCTAAACCTCCCCTGATACAGCTTCAGACCACTTCCTCATGTCGTGCCACTGGTCACCACAGAGAAGAAATCAGTGACTTGCCTTCCTTTTCTCCTCACAAAGAAGTTGCAGACTGCTATATTACAGAACAATTGAGAACATATATGTGCATTTTTCCCAGTTTTTTATTTTTTTTAAAGTTTTGGTGAATGAAGTGTAACAACTGATTGTTACATTCTTCAGAAGCCTGTTAGCAGTTAAAGGCATATGCATACATTCTTACTTAGGCAAGAATATGGCCTCTCGCAGAGCAAGGGAGCCTTGGCATCCTGAAAGCTCCTTTCAAGTACAGAATGCTTACATATCCTCCATTCTTTGCAAACAACGTGGGAGCCTGGATTCACCAAATCCTAGATATCAGTAGGAAAGCTTTCAACACTTAGAAAGTCTTGAAACCTATATTGTTCTCAATCATCTTGTATTAATCAAGTTGAAAAAAAAATGTTTACATGAAATAGCAATTATAAGAACAGTCCATAATCAGTTTTTTTGTTTTAAGGTAGGAAAGTATTTTAATATTTTATTGAATTTGTAGGCTAAATAGACTAATTATTTAAAGTTGGAATCTGGATTATGGTATGTTAAACAGTAAATGACCATTTTTATCCATAAGTGCATGGGATTTAGGATGAATTGTTACTGTAACATAAAATGTCAAAGGACTGAAAAGGCTTAAAAAGATCTTGAGTGCAGTTTGGAAGATCAAAAAACTTCCTTCATTTCTCTTTAACAGAATTGTGTACTATTTTGTCATCCAGAAATTTACCTTGAATATTGAAGACATTTTGGATGTTACAAAGTAATTTTAATTTTGTTCTACATATACAAAGCTTTTTTTTAAATAATAGGATACCAGAACAATATCAAAATAAGATATTTTTATAACTACTTTAGCAGTTACACTTATTCATGTAATTTTTTTTCTTTTAAAAAAGTACGCCAAAAGTAAAGTAAATAATGAAATAAGCTCTTTAACAAGAGCTTCTGCTTACATTTTTAAAATCGTAAATAAAATTCATAGTCCAAGAACATTACACAGTCTTGTCAGATGAAAGTGTATCTCAAAGAGGCAGATTTTTGTCCATAGTTAATATAGTGGTGTTATCAACAATTTTTAGCATTAAAATAAGTTTTAATGTTGAAGTAATTTTCTCCTTTATCTTTACCTGATCCTATCATACATTTACCAAAAAATTGTAGCATATGTGCATAATCAAATCTAAGGTAAATTCATAAAAAAATAAAATGTTCCTAAAACTTCTGAAAGTTGTGTGAAATTAAAATTATTTTGATTGTTTTTCAATTGACAGTCTTAATATTCATATCATGATTCACTGTGGATTGTTGCTTAAAAGTGTATGTAAATGGATTTACTTTTTTCAAGCAATATATTATTTCAATATCTTAATCATATTTAATTTCATTTATTGGTTATGTTAAATTAATATATAAGTAATTATATTAAATTAATATATTTATAGCTATTATAATTATTAATTTCAAAACTTGGGGGTGATGATACAGCAATATATACCATTTGCCCAGTTCTTTATATGGGAAGTAAAAAAAAAAAAAAAAAAAAACACAACAGCAAAAATCCTGTTGAACTAGAGAAGATAACAACTTTTCTACTTTATTTATTTACTGGAAAGCTTTTCCAGTAAAAGCCACTCTTGCTGTGCTTGAGAAAAATCTCAAGAGAAATAGAACATATATGATTGTAAAAGACTGTCTCTCCTATCCCTGTGTAGACAAGAGGGATAAGTGAACTGTGTTACAGAAATCTGACAAAAGCTTCCATAAAAGTTATTGCAACGTAACTGTGAAACTCTTGGAAAGAAGAATTAATCATAGAGAGGATGAGACGCATTTTGAATGGAGCACATGGCAGACTTACTGACTTGATACCTATTTTATTCTGGTCTCTGTGTGGGATACAGAAGAAATAACAACATTCCTCTGCTTGCAGTGGAAAACCTGTGACCATCAGACACAAATCTCTTTTCGTTTGTCAATACAGAATACCCTTTGTTTGCAAATACATTCTTCAGGTTCAGAGTGACCAGACAAAGCAGATGGGAGTTTCTCATCAAAGGGACATGGAATCATCCTCAAGAAAACAACTTTACAGTGTAAAACACAGAGTGTGAGAGACAGAAAACAAATACATAAAAAAATTTCAGTCTTTCAGTGAATTGAGTGAGGCATGGCTTAGACTATTTAGAAATGCTGAACGTATTTGGTCAAGTAGAGAAGAGGCAATACTGGAAAACAAAATTTAAAAAAAAATTTCCAAAAACAGAACAAAGGAGGAAAAAAAGCCCCAACAAATCAAACCCAGAAAAAAATCCAGAGTGGAGAAAGCATGCCCAAAGTAGACTAACTAAGAGTATTTTTAAAGAGACAACTGAAACTATATTTTTTAAAGAGAAGGTGGAATGATATTATGAAAGCAAAAGGCTGGTCTGCAACCTCTTAGCTATAAGATGAAAGAAAACCAGCAACACTTTTTCCTTTGACAACACTGTCATGCTTGAAGAACTCAATTTCCAAATGCAGTTCCTGCTAGGAAGAAGCTTTCAAGTCATTCAAAGTATAAAGAAAAGCTGAAGGATGTAGTTGATACTTTCATTAGGCTTTAATTGTACACACTTTATTACTATTAATGGCAATTCCTCAAGATGAAAGGATCTGAGAGGCAGTGAGAGTAAACTTGTGAGCAAAGGTTTCAGATGGGAAATAGGAGATCCATGGTGAATTTCTAAGTGCCATACACTCTCTTGGATGTACCAAAATTCTGTGCCTCAGGAATATTAAGGGAAGAATAAGTATATGGTTCCAGGTTCCAGGATAATATAATGATAGATGCAGTGATGTTTGTGAGACTTTTATGTAGTGTATTTGATCTTGTAAGAGAATGAAGGCATCTGTTTTATACTTATGGAATAAAAGAGAAGGGATGTTTTTCAGATGATGATGAGGCAAAGGTTCCTTTTCAGGAGGCATCAAGTAGCAAATATCCTGACTATATAAGATTATTTTAATTCATGCTTTACTTTCCCCCTTATTTCCTTCCTCCATATTACTTTCATAATATGAAATTATCCTTCAGTCTTTTAAAATTTAGGAAAAAAAAAATCTTTGTAGAAGTTATAGGAACTAGTCCTCACACTGAAGTATAGTTCACAAAATTGTGACAAATTGGATAAATTCTGGTTAGAAATATCATTCTCATGGTATATGCAATGGAACTTTGGAATATTTTGTAATAAATTTTTTGGAACCACCTTTCTTGGAGGATTGGAAAGGCAGGTTAGATATCTTTCTTTCAGGAACGATTGAAGTGTTTTCAATTTTATCTTTGGCTTAGGCCAAATTACTTTTCAAGGTTATCTGATAGGTCTGGAGTTTTGTTTATTTGTTTGTTTGATATCTACTGCAGAGGGTAAAAATTAATTGAAGTATATGGAGATAGAGAAGTGCTGGCAGAGGAATTGCTTTTATACTGTTTTTGTCACTGTATTTCCAGATACAGTCATATTGCATTCTAGATAAACTTTCAATTACCATTGACCAAAAAGGGAGAAATTTTGCAGTATTTTAAAAATTATCTACCATATCATGAAAGAAAATTATATAGCAGAGACAGTGGTAAGCAAAGACAGTTGTGTAATTTTTTCTAATAGTATGAATAAGTTTAGAGAATTTCAAAGTAGAGGAAAAAATAGTGCACTTATGCCTGTAGTTACTATACATCCTTACCAAACCTCACCCAAAAAAAAGTAAAGAAGTGCAAAGTGTTAATCTAACCCTGGAGTGGAGGAAAAAAAGTGCTACTTTGGAGGCTTTGTAATCTCTTTAGGGGTCATAAAGATAGAAAATTTAGTAAGTCACGTGTACCTAGTAGTGATGTACTGAAGATCCCAGAAATAAAAGAATTCAAAATGAAAACTCAGGTCTGTATTTTTAAAAGGAGTTTAAAAGATTTTAAGTGGGATTCTTTTCTAGTATTAACATATGATGTACAGTTGTGAGCTGTAGAATCCTCAGACTATAACTTAAATGATCCCTTGAATTTAAGCATTTCTAGATACAAGTTGATGTGTTAAATACCTGGACAGGACTTCATTCTCATTTGCAATTATCTTACAGTAACAAAATTAATGATTTATAAATTCTTATCAAGTATGCAAAAAAATCAAAATCCTAGTGAGTCTTTGATAATAGCTGTATCACTGAAATCTAATTAAATTATTTTTAAAAAATGTTTTCTGAGTTTGACTTGATCTATCAAAATGGCAAGTTAAACTGAATATGGAAATATATCTTCCTGATTTTTTGAAAACTAATATTAAGCACTCTGGATTTAGGTTGCCAGTTTTTCATTTTAGGAATACCTAAAAATAGTTATAGCTGAAGTAGTTGTTAGTCAGTTAGCTATTTCCTTTAGACACAGGGAAGTATGTCTATGTTGTGTCATTTTTTATACTTATATATTAAATTGGTACACTTCTGAGCTTTCCTGGAGTATTTTTAATTCTTATTTTTGAGAAAATTATTTATTTTGAAATATTAACAAATTTAATTTATTTTTTTTATCCTTTCCTTTCTTTTATTTTTCCCCTCTAACACCATTTTGTGCTGAGAAATTGCAGCTTTTTCCAGTTTGAGTAATTTATTTGGAATTGGTCAGTACTCATCACAAATCATTTATCTGTGCTCTGTGTTAAGGGTGTTGATGACCAGATCTGGTTCAGAATGAATGACTCTACATCCTCATTTATCACAGAATGCGTCAGCAAAAAGGAAACAACTTCCAAAAGTGACAAAAGCTTTTTTTTGTCTATTCAAGGTGATTACTTTCCTCACAGCCTACCAAAGATCTTCACAGGCTGATATAAACCAATGTAAACAAGGCACTGTGAATGTTCTGCTTTGCCAGTAAAGAGATCTTTGACCTCAAGAAGCATCTGTTACAGGGAACTATAGTGGTTAAACCCCAGCCAGCATCTAAGTACCACGCAGCTGCTTGCCCCTTCCTCACTCCTTCCCAGTGAAACAGGGAGGAGAATAAGAAAAAAAGTCTGTATTTTTAATCAAAAGTGAAAGGGAGAAGGACTTTTCTTCAATTACTATTATTTTTAATTTATTCTTTAGCAGTTTAATAGTTTAAGCCTGCAGTCCAATCCATGTGTGCTGTTAACAGCTGTTTGATTTTATCAATACTGCATTTTGGCTTTGATAGGTGCAGTGTTGACTCATTTATTCCTGTAGGAGCAGCTGTCCTTTGGAAGACTGCAAGTGATGTATGAATTCATGAGAAGGGTGTCATGATTGTCCCTGATGGCCCAAGAGTGGAATTTAGATCTGCTCCAGGTATTCCCAAAAGATCTATGAAATTCTCATTTACCAAAAACTTCAGAAACAATATAAAGAAAAAAATACTATGAATTCTTTTATCTGGGATATGAAAGTTTCCCTGACTTCTCTGAGTGATGACAGTTGAACTACAGCACTACAGCAGAAAAACTGAATTCTTTTATAACACCTATATAAGGCCATGTGAACATCATCCCGTGAACTTTTTTTTTTTTTTTTTTTTAGTTGGTTTGGGGATTGCTGGGATTTTGTTTGTCTTTCTTTAGGTCATTTTTTGAAATATATGGAACAGGCAGATTGTTCTCTTACTTTGTCACTGGGGACATAAGGCCTGGTTGGATGGGGTTGTCAGCAACCTGCTCTAGTGAAAAGTGTCCCTGCCCATGGCAGAGGGATTGGAACGAAATGAAATTTATGGTCCCTTCCAATCAAATCCATTCTGTGATTAATATTAATCTCTAGAATTAGATAGATAGCATGAGATAAAAAAGAGAAGATTTTTAGATCTAGGTGGAGTTACAATACTTCTTACACTACTGTTGTTGATTTTATAAAAGCGGTGAGGACTGTAAAGATTTTTAAAAAATGTACAAGAAGATAAAATTAATTGCAATCTGCTTCCCCATTTTTGGACTTATGTCAGCAGTGGTGTAGTAAATAAAAAATAGTCTTGAAATTAAAGCATTTAAGTATGTGCTAGACTTCAAACTCCTGTCTAAAATAATGCTTAAATCATTATATAACTAAGTATGTGCTTAAAGAAGTTCCCTGTGCAACAATAAGATGCAACCAGAGTTAGAACTATTCGGAGGGAAATACACACAAGCACAGTCGGTTTGGGTTTGGTTGGGGTTTTTTTTCCATTAAAAGTTACATCTAAAAGTCCTCTATTTCAAGTTGTTTACTAACAGTGATACATTTAGTGAAAATATATCAAAACTACACCTGGATTTGCATCGTCATGTGGCTGAAATTCACAAATCTGCATAGACAAAGTTATATTTCAAATGTCTAGTTTTTAGCATCTTTTAACACCTTTGTGAGTCTGACTTCAGATAGGCAATGATCTGTAATGAAAATATGCAGTCTTAGCATATTTGATGAAAATGTCTGTTCATCTGAAAGTCCTATTTTACATGTTTTGTGCCTGAAACTGGATACAACCCATTTTCTATTTGTGTCTTCTTTATAAGAATAATTAGCATTACAAAGGAAGAAACTATTCAGTCATCAAGCTGTTCCTTGTAAATGTTTTCATTTCATAGGGATAACAGTTCCCTTTGGAAAAGTATTCTTGAATAATACTTCAATTAAGTTGAAGACTAAAACTAGGAAAAGTTCAATTTTTATACAAGAAGACCGAAATGCAATTTAGACTTTTTCATTATTGATTATACTGTGTTATCTTGAGAGTTTGTTCTGTGAAGCTTGAAAGTGCACCAGCATTAATTTTTTTCCACTGGTTTCCATGGCCGATACAGTATCATTGTGGTTCAAATAGCTGTCCTCTATCTTCCTTTAATACATCTTTAAAAAATGTTTCAATACTTAAAATAAACTTGGTATTATATACTTTCTTATCTGCCAAAACTTTGTGCACTAGTGAAAATGTATTTTAATGACAATACAGAACTGATCAAGTTTGATTTGTAATATTTGGGTAAGAAAAAGACAGAAGGAGAATATTTTCCTGCTTTTGAGTCAATAAATTGGGCACTGAAAAACTGCAGAATATCCTTAACACCCACTGAAGGAAATGTGAGATAAGACTGTGTCATGGCGCATCCACCTTGCGGTCTTCTTGACCGCTCCCAGCCAGCTCCAGACGCTAGCGAGCAGCGGGGGACAGTCCCCAGCGCACGCGTGTGCCGGGGGCAGCCAGGGCTCTCGCCCTCGGAGGAGGCAGACTGCTCGGACGGCGGTGAAGGAAAAAGAAGGGACTCTCCTCGGGGGTTGTAATCCGGTTTATTGAGGGGCTCAGGGGGAGCTCCGAACACCAGGGGAACCAACCGCAGAGAGACGCTCACACAGTGAGTGCACCTGCTTAAAAAGGGGGGTGGTAACAGAGGAGGGGATTGCCCACCAACCAATAGGGTTAACTTGGGGTGTGGAAACAGGGGTGACAAACATGTGGGGTAACAAATCAGGGTACATTCAGGGGGAGGGACCCGGCCCTTGCCCAATCACTCGACGCCCCCTAAGGAAGGTTCTGGACGAGAGGGATGGGAGGTCGAGTGACAGACAGAGGGCCAGGGTGGAGACAAGGGAATGACTAAGCAAAACAGAAGGAGATTGACATTAGGGATGGCGGGAAAAACAGCAGTAAACAACTTAGGGATAGACCATCAGGGAAAACGGGGGTACATGGAACAGATGATAATACATAACTGGGGACAGTACAAATAAATTGGTAAACTTATAAAACACACCACAACAAGACTGCTTAATCCCAAAGAAAAAAAAACAACAATCACCAATTAGATTGTCTTTTCTCACCCCTTTCTTTAGATTTCTTCCCAAATTACTGCTCAATGAACACCAATCTTCTTCTGGAATTTCTGAACCCACATCTTCAAAAATTATTAAAATAAATTCTCTTGTACTTCCCCAGAATAATGTAGAATAAAACAACAACATTCTGATTAAAAATTCAATATTTTTAATTCAGAAAAGCATTATTCCTTGCATTTATAGGAGGTTCAATCTTCATGTAGGCTCTGAATGGATTATTTAAAATACTTTTCTCTTTGTTCTACTGTATTTCTTTTTATTACTGTTTCATCCAATCACTTATTATCAATATAATTCATGAGCTTTCTAGCTTTTTTTTTTTCTCTGAAAGCAAAAAAATTATAACAGAGTATCTGTAGTGGGCTGTAATAATATTTATGAGGAGCGATGTAGGCGTCAAACATTTTCTCATTGCTGATTTTGTGACATTGCCCTATGTTTGTTCTGTTTACAGGAAATGAATATTGCAAGGTAACTGCAGTTATTCCCAGCTTTATAAAGAAGTATGGGGTTTTTTGTTGGTTTTGGTTATTTTTGTAACTGGGAAGAGTGTGGATTTTTCTAATCTTCATTGAGATTTGATAAAATAAAATCATTGGGAACACTGTAATTTGTTTTCCTTTACTGCTTCAATTAATTTCTTATTTATATTGCAAATTTACACATTTATTGCTAAGATGATGACAGTGTACTGTGTAAGGAGAGAATGCAGGTTCAGAGGAGTGTTCATGTGGGAAAAAAAAATGAAAGAGGGGATATTGCGTTTGCATGGGCAGGTTTTGGGGAGGACTACAGGGATCGCTTCTCTCAGAAGCTGCCAGAAGATTCCCCCATAGCCAGCACAGCCAATGCCAGCCAGCTCCAGGATGGATCTGTAAGTGTCCAAGACAATACAATCAGAAATGTAATTGTTCCCAGAGAAGAGCAGGGTGAGAATAAGAGGAACAGCTCTGCACACACCAAGGTCAGTGCAGAAGGCGGGGAGGAGGTGCTCCAGATGCCGGAGCTGAGATTCCCCCGCAGCCCGTGGTACAGACCATGGTGGAGTAGCTGTGCCCCTGCAGCCCTTGGAGGTCCATGGGGATGCAGAGATCCACCTGCAGTCTGTGAAGAAGACCCACACTGGAGCAGATGGATGCCTCGGAGGAGGCTGAGAACCCAAGGGAAACCCATGCAGGAGCAGGCTCCTGACATGGAGAGAGGAGCCCACACTGGAGCAGCCTGTCCTGGTAGGACTTGTGATTGTCTGGAGGAACCACACTGGAGCAGCCTGTCCTTGAAGACATCACTCCATGGAAGAATGACCCATATTGCAGCAGTCTGTGGAGAACTGTTGCCTGTGGGATGGACTCATACTGGAGAAGTTCATGGAGAACTGTCTCCTATGGGAGGGACTCCACATTGGAGCAGGGGAAGGACTCCTGTCTGTGAGCAGCAGCAGAAACAATGTGTGATGATGAACTGACCATAACTCCCATTCCCTGTCTCCCTGTGCCACTCTGGGGAGAGGAGATAGAACTGGGAAGGAGGCAGAAGTGGGGAGATGGTGTTTTTAAGATTTTAGTTTTCATTATCCTGCTCTGATTTTCTCAGTAGTAAATTCAATTAATGTCTCTAATTTGAGTCTGTTTTGCCTATGACGGTATTGGGTGAGTGATCTCTCCTGCTCATTATTTTAACTCATGAACCCTTCATTATATTTTCCCTCCCCTGTCCAGCTGAGGAGGGGAGTGAGAAGGAAGCTTTGGTGGGTGCCTGGCATCTAGCCAGGGACAACCCACCACAGTTTTTGGTGCCAAAACCTGGGAAATCATGAGGATTTTGAGATAAGGATAGTTATCATGGGAGGTAACGGGCAAGACAAGTACTGAACAATGTTAGAGTGGAATGATACGGGGAATTTTTTTTGTGTTTGTGGTGAAGGAATAACCTTCACCTGTAGATTTTGTTTAATTTCTTGTATTCCATTTGGTGTTGTGACAATGTTATTTTGTTTTTTGTGGAGGGAATTTTTCTGTTGTTTTGGTTGGTTGATTTTGTTGATGAGAGTGAAGGTTGAGTGATGAATGTGGATTTTAATTATAATTCTTAAATATGTGATTTACAGAGGGGAGGGGTGGAAGCCCTTTCTCCTACTCCTCACCTCCTGTCAGTGCAGGGCTGTTATGGAAAAATAAGCTCCATCTCAGTCAGACCCAATACAGAGGATATTTTGTGATGGACAAGAAGTATCGTAGTTTCAAAGCCTAGCAAATTGGATTAAAGTGAGTTTTCAAAGATATCATTTTTCCCAACAGGAAGAAAAAGAGTGAGCAGAAACAGTACTTTTTCAAAAAGCAACAGTGAAAAAAACCTAACCATTAACTATTTTAGCATGTATTTACAATTAATTTGATACTTAAATTGACCAAAACATATGTTATGAGAAAAATAACCTAAATCAGCATAACAGAAGTGAACATGAAATCAGACATCAAATGTGATTAAAAAAATAATGACTTCACATAGTAGAAGGTTCTCTAGAGCTATTTTAAGTTAGTACCTAGTATACTCTTAGGAGTCTTTGTAGGAACTATTTCCCTCATTTTATTTTTAAAACTGCACTAATTATCTGAGAAAATCTAATGTACCAAAGCCTGACTTAATAAACACAATTATTATCTTTCGTCACTTTGCATCATTTCAGGAGTCTTGAGAATAACATACACATCAGAAAATCAATTTTTTCTCTTGTAGTCTGTCCCAAAATGTATTAAAACTTGTATAGATAGTGTTCCTGTACATCAGAGGAAAATACTACCTTTGCGATATCCTTGTCACTGAGAATATATTTTAACAGACCTAACAAATAGAAACAAATCCTCCTGATTCCAAAGACTGAAATCCAGACACTAAAAAATGAAACATTTAGCTTAGTAGCCTTATTTTAAGAGTTGGTCAGGCTATTAACAAATCAGTTAATCTGAGTCCTTTCAAATACTAGCTACTGAAAAAAACTAGGGAGAAATCCTTAAATACCTGCACACATTCACACATTCCTCCCACTCAAGTAAACACTGGTCTTCATACATAGTCTGCTTTCTAAGAAATGTCTTTGACATTGCAAAATGCTTCTTCAAAAAGCTGTCATGAACCATAGTGATAATTCCAGATCTATATATAAATGCAGAGAAAAAAGTAAATGTGTTATCCCCTAAGAATCCCCTTAAGTTATTGATATTATACAACTAATGCCTAAGGAAAAATGAGCTGTTATTAATTTTTTTTCTTTTTGCAAAGCTACCATAAATATTACTCACTTGATCCAGAATTCAACATCCAATCACTAAACACTGAAGGTACAAAAATAAAACAGAGTATTTTTTAACATTAATTATTTAACCAGGGAATTTATATCCTTTTACATTCTTTTATCTTTTGTATCAAGTTTAGCTATTTTCAGTTTACTTAAACACACAGTCTAACATAAGCAGAAAATAAAAGACATTCATATAGAAAGAATTGGACCATAGAGGAAGGATTACATAACAAATATTTTTGTCTAATGCAAATTGAAACATTTGCAATTTAGGAAGATCACTGAAGACTCTTTTCATTTGGATTTAAAAAATGGTGTATTTACAATATGAAGTTTTAAAATAATTAAAATTGACATTTTGAAAATTATTCCTGTTTTACATAGATATTATTTTTAACCTTATAAACTTGTATTATTTTTTGCTTGTATTTTGATATTCATCCTTATATAGTGAACAAGGTGAGGACCTGAGTGGCTACAAATTTTACATGGATTTACTTTGCTTTGCCCTTTTCCTCATAATGAAACTAGAGAAAAAGGAGCGGAAAAAAAAAATCTAAAAATCTAATGCAGATTTTTTAAACCATTCCTCTGCACTGACAGAAGAAAAAAAATCAAAATACAATTAAAAAAAAACCTTGGAAATTTAGAATTTATTATAAAAATTAGGTGTGTTTTTTGTTTGTTTGTTTGTTTTTTAAGTAATACTATTAAGTGTGAAAACTACAATTAGCAATTTGATGTTTTTGTAGAGGGCAACTTATTTTTATTCAAATATCCAGTAATAAGATCATTTATTACTGATCAGGATTTATTTTACTAATTATTCCAAGCAAGTATTATGTATTGAAAGGAAGAGAAGGTCTGCAGACATGAGTATAACACAAACTCAGAATCTTATGTTGCACCTCTTTTGTTTTGATTTTTGCTTTTTAAGTACAGAGCTCAAGTCCACTCTATTTCCTGTAGTCTTTCACCTGTTATTCTTCTTATCATATTTCCCCTGGAACTTTATGTAGTCTTTCTCATGCAGCAGAAATTATTCTAGACACCTCGTATTGAACTATACTCTTTCAAACAATCATCTCCTTTTCCTACAAGTTCTGGGCACTGCAGCTATGTCCTTTAATGTGCTGGACTTGTCTCTTCATTTGTGACTCGGGACCCTTTTAGTGTCAATACCATCTTGGTTTACTGTCATTCACAAACCACATCTCCCACTGGTGGTCCCTGTAAAAATTGATACCAGTCCTTGTTCTGTTTGCAATGGCAATATTGCCGCCATAGTGCTCCTGGGTTAGACATTTCTATTGTCTTAGTGAGAGCCCATATTAAAAAAAACTTTCCAAAAGCATTTCTCTTGAATTATGAGATCAAGATCATGAGGTACCAAAGCATTCTGGCAGATCTACTGTTCTGTACAGTTTGTGGTGTATTGCTCCATCCTCCAAACTGGCCAAAGGGATATTCCATACCATATTATGCCTGCTCAGCATGATAAGAACTAAGAGAAGGAAGAAGGAATAGGAACATTTATTATTATAACATTTACCTTCTGAAGCAACTGCAAGGTGTATTGAAATCCTACTTCCCAGGAAGTGTTTGGACATTGCCTGTTGATGGGATGCAGAGATTAATCTTTGGTTTTCCTTTGCACACAGCCTTTGCTTTTGCTTTATGAAAGTGCCTTAATTTTGACTGCTGTGTTCTTTTTCATCTTATTTTCTCCTCTCTCTGTCCTGTTAAGGAGGGACTGAAACAACAGCTTGATGACTTCCAGCCACAGTCAACCCACCACACTATCTCACTTGGTTTTCCCTATTGACTGACTATTCCCAGAACCAATTGCCACTAATATTGCCACAAAATTTCTGAAGTCTGTTGGGCTTTGGTTCTTGATACTGGTTCCAAATGAAGTAACTCAAGCTCATGGTAGAAGTTTGTTAAAAAGAGAAAGTGTGGTAAACATGCACTTCCTCCTTTTAAATATCAATATGGTAGAACTAAGCTTTTTGGCATTATGTGAGCTCCTTGGTTGTTAGTGTTTGAATCAATACTTGTTTTCTCTTCAGCACCAGTAGATTATTAATTACACTTGTCAATTGGTGTGGGAATCGGGGAAACATCCCCATGAGCCCTTGTCACTGTGAATGGAAGATCATGTCAAGACACACTGTAAGAAAATGCAGAATTTCCTGTGAGCCAAGAGTATTCCACCAGAGTTCAAAGTGTCTCACTGGACACAGGAATTTTGTTTGTTTGCTTGTTCCTCATATCTGCAAAATCATGAAACTTCCCTCAAAGAAATGTAGAGCTTATATTTTGTCAATAACCTGTGTTCATTCAGAAGAGTGTAAGATCCATCGCAGAGCTGACTCATCTGGGATACTATTCAAAAGAGCACACACTGTGAAGCTATTCACACAAATATTATTCAAGTTAAAAATGCCAGTTTACCTGGGGGAATCCATCTTCAGAATGAAAGGTAGACTTAGATTAGTGGTGGGTTGACCCTGGATATATGACAGGTGCCCACCAAAGCCACTCTGTCGCTTCCCTCCGCAACTGGAGCACAATTGCATCTGCACTGTAATTCTTTGTTCCTCCTTAAATATGGTATCACAGAGGCACTACTGCCTTTTCCGATTGGCTCATCCTGAGCCAGCAGGGGGTCTGTCCTGGACCTGGTCAGCATTGGTTCTGCTGGACATGGTGGGAGCACCTGGTAGCTTCTCACAGATGCTCTCCCCACTGCCAAAACCCATCCATGCAAACCCAGTGCCATAAGATAACAAAAAGCTATCTCAGCACTGGTAAATTAGTGGTTTCCTGAACCATATTTTTTGGGTTATTGTCTAAACTACATTTCATCTATCATTTTATCTCACCTGAGGGGAATCTTGTGCCCAAATACAACTTAAGTTATGATCATTTACAAGATTTTCAGGCAGCTATCTATAAATGCATGAATACATATATCTAGCTATATAGATAGACATATACATACACATTAAAAATGTTATTTTCACCTAATGAAAAAGCCCCTATAGATATCTTCAGATCTTCATTGCTATTCTTCTGAACCCCAATTAAAATTCTGTTTTCTCATGCTATCTTCAAAGCATCTGACAATCGTTAAACTTACAGAGTTTTAAAACCACTGCCTAGTATCATCTTTGGGCTTTATTTTACCACTCATAGCCTGCAACCATCTGTCTCAGACCATCTGTTGTCTCGTCTTCTACTGAGTTTGAAAATTCTTTGGATGGGGATTGTCTTCTTGGTTCACATTTGGCAAAGAGCTCCAAGCCGCTAATAGACTTTTTAAAGTATTTTGATAATACAAATAAGAGTAATAATCAACTTAGCTGACATTCAAGACAGTATATTGCAATACAGCTCAACAAAATATAAGGAAATAAAACTTTTATGACATCTGAAAGATTTCATTCTTGTGGCAATGTTTAATGTCTTACATTCAACACATTTCTGTAACAGTAATTTTCAAATGTCTGTGTATAAGCAGTAAGCGTTATTACGACTGACTGAACTGCAGTCGTCATTTAGGTAACAACTTGAATCCCTTAGTTTTCTAAGATTTTATGGGCTTATTTTCTTCTTTAAGTTTAGGGCTGCTGATTTTTCTGGAAGATCTCTTTGTATGAGTATTGATAATGTAGTTTGTGGGAATATATTACATTTTCAGTCTGAGCTATTAGAGGGAAAAAAAAATCTGGACTGAATTTTGTTTTATATTCACCTCATTAAACTTACTTATGCTGATTGTTTAAAGGTTCCTTTATTTTGATGAAAAAATAAACCTATAAATCATTAAGAAAATAGACTAGTGCACCCATAAACAAAGTCTGGTCAGATGTATCTCCATTACCATTTCCTGCAGAAACAAATTGTCAGATTTTACTTTAATTCCAAGACTACTATGAAAAATCACCTTAATTATAGAATTCTTGGAGTGGCATTTATGTTGTCAGTCAACTTGATTGATTCTTATTGCTTAGTTATCAGTCTAAAAATGAATTTATTTTCAAAATGTATTTTCATTACCTATTTTCCTGTTATGCAACTGTAATATAAGATGTGCCATTCAAAAAACTTCTTAAAAATCACTGAACATTTTTGATTACAGATTTTTGAGCTTGACTCTCATTGAGAACTTCTCAATTGCAAAAAACAGAACCTAAGGGAATTGCTGCAGATTTAGTCTTGGGTTTGGCCTCACAACCAGTAAAGCTAAATTAAAATTATAAGAAAATATATGTATGTATTATCTTACTGACATAAATACAAATGTTCTAGTTTATTAGAAAATTTAAAACTTTCATTGATAAGTTACCCTTGACCATATAATACCACTGTGCTAGAAAAGTTTTACAGAGATATGCATATGAAAGTAGCAGCAGTCAAGATCTATACTAGTTGATGAAATATGATATTACAACAATCTTTGCTGTTACTTTACAATTCCAAAAATGCTTATGTACATTTTAGTTTTCTCTCTCACCTGAAATATTCATGTATAAAACTAGGAAAAAAACCCAAAACCTATAGACCATTACTGTTGGAAAGAAAGAAAAAAGAAAGATATACTACTTATCTGATATATATACTTCTATAAATATATTTTTTCAGGGATTAATGTGTCCAAATAATACCTCCAGGCCAAAATTTGTAGTGGTTAAGTAGCAAAAGTAGGCCACGCCATTCTCTCTGAAAATTTCCATTGCCTCCAAGAGATGTGCTAAATCTGCAACCTGTAATAATGTGTTGATGAAAAAATACTTTGTCATGGGCTAAACATTTGACTCATATGACTGCCTCCTGCTCTGTCAGAAGCTGGTGTGAGGATGAAGAAGTCTGTGAATACCAGCAAATAGTATTTACTTGTGCACTATTTCAAAAAAAGCAATGGTTAAGTGTTTACCTCACCTCTGATTTTCTGTGGTAATGGAGAGAAGGTCAAAGACCAAAGGAATAAAATTTTTTGGCAATATGATGAACTTCTAGTCATAGTTGAGTGTAGAAGTATACAAACATTATGTATCACTGCTACTGTATTGGCTTTGTTATCTTTTAATTCACAGTAGTGCATCTTATTTTTTCTTTGTCTATTCCTCGGTTTGATAAATGCTACATCAAAACACTTCAGTAGGCTATAAAAAAATATTTACAGACTTCTGAATGCCAAAAATATTACTACAATTATCATATAAGTGATGAACAGCATTAAAAAGCTATTCTTATTTAAGATTTTTTTTATTTAAGTAGTGCAGTTGAGAATTACCATCAAGTGACTACATACCAGAGCCAAGGGAAGCAGAGAATCCACTTCATTGTGCAGGACAGTTAATTTATCTTCTTTATTCTGTAATCCTGCTTGTCATATAAAACTGTGAGGGCAAAGTTATAGCTCAGTAACATAAGGCTTATTAAAAATAAAATACATTTCAGCCCCACTTCTAAAGAGGCAAAATACAAATTAATTAGGATGCTGCCAAATAAATTATGCTGCTTATGCTGTATAAGTGTTCAACAAGTTTATGTAGTCTGAATTTTTGGTACCTATCTGAAGTAAACATGGAGTTTGCTTGCATAGAAACAGTCCAACTAGCATAAGATAGGCAATCCAAAGAAGCCCCCTGTCTCTTTTATAAATCAATATTTTTTTTAAGATCATTTTCTTTGGCATATTAATATATATTATGGAATAGAAACCTTCTTAAATGACGGCTCCCATTTATTCTTCTACTTAAATATTCCCAAAATATTTAGAGGTATAGATTAGCATGTATACAGGATTTTATTTTTTTTACCTTTAGAGAATAAAATGTCATTTGTAATTGAGAGTTTTATGTCAGTCTTCAACCTGTCATCTAAATACTCTTTCATTAAATTTATTTTAACTTCTTTTTGGTGATTACCTACATTATTTAATTTTACCTCTGATTTAAGAATATATATCCTATCTCCTAATGGATGAGGACTAAAAAAAAAAGAAATAAATTTAAAATCTTTCTAGACTCACTGACATATGTTCTGGAAAATAGGAATGGTTACAATGCAAAATCTAACAGAAATGGTCTTTCGTTATGAACAAAATTTCTGAACTAATTTTTTATCAAACCGTGTAACTGAGGGACACATAAAGAACAGAAGCCTTTTGTGTAAGACCATACAGAGGAGTGATGGAAGAAAGAGTTAAAGACCTGGTAGCTTAAAATGTTCATCTCCACACCCATGGTGTTAGATACAGAGCTCTCATTTGACTCAGAAATACAAATGGGAAATGCTTAAAACAAAAGTTTCTGAGAGGTTTGAATACTCTCTTCTTCTCCATTTCAGAAGAACCAGGGGACACAGAGGCATGATAGTTGCTTATTTTGAATTTGCCACTTCTGTAAGAGTGCAGACCTAAAAATTGCTTTTCACATTATAGATAAATATTTTCTCTCTCAATTTATCTAATACATGCTTAGTTTATGATATTTTTGGAATGCAGAGGCTGTAATCTTGTGGATAGTATTTAGTTGGTCTCTTTTTTCTAAGAAAAAAAAATAGTTTAGTTTTATTTGGGTATTCATTCCTTCCCAGATCATATGAGCTGATATCTTGTTGTAAGTCACGGCAAAGAAGACACATCCCAGAAGAGATTTTACAAATACAGTCTACCTGTTTGGTGTTAATGAGTGACTGCAGAATCCTGGAGGTTAATAGAGACACGATACTTCTCAAAAATTCCTCATATCTCATCCACTGTGAATTCAGCTGTTTATCTTGGTACAATAGCAGGGCCCCAAGAATTCAGGTGACTGGAAAATTTAATGAGTAGGGTTACAGTCTGAGGCCCTGCTATTGCACATTGCTACTGCAATGTGCTTATGACATATTTGTAGTTCAGGTTTTCCATGAAATTGTGAAATTATTCCTGATCCACCTATGAAAGCAACATGACTTTTAAATAAGAAGGAAATAATTATTTCTTCTGGGCATAGTTTTGACACAATTTTTCATTCACTTCCTTGGCTGCTAAGAGCCCAGTTGTAGACCAAAGAACATTTTTTTGGGAAATCGGTCATGTCTTCTCTTTTTCCAGTCATTTGTAATTAACAGGTAAAACTGACAACTTTATTTCTAAGTCTCCCAGTGTGCCCAGCTAACAACATGGTTTCAAAACTAAATGGTGCAATTGGTAGATCTTATTTTTTCCAGACCATTTGATTTTCCTTTTAGCAACAACCATACAATGAGAATCTCTTTTTGCATCAAACTTTTTTTCTTCAGTCTAAAAATCATAAAATAATTCATGTTCTAACCTCTGCTTTTTCTGTTTGAGTCAGCTGCTAATTTGTTCTACTAGCTGCAGCACTTCTATTTAATCTCAAAGATTCTATCACTACTTAGAATGCAGGATGAGCTAAGCTTCATTTGAAAAAGGTATGTAACTATTTGCTTTAAGTAAAAAACCTGAATTTATAAGTAAAATACTAGATTGCACGAAGAACTGAAATAAAAGTTCATACTAAAATATGAACACTAGTTGTGATGTGCTGTGGCTACCCTAACGTAAAGAAGACTTGCAAAAATTGAATGTTTTAAGTTACCAAATAAAGGTCTTAGAGGATGTAGAAATGCACTGAGGAAGATACTGAGAAGTTCTGGATGGGCAACAAAGCAATGTAGATAGAAGATTTGGCCTTAAATGTCTATAAGGAAAATATAAACCCCATTTATTATTAAAAATGGAGTTAAAAAAAAAAATAGACCACCGAAAGGGTTGCAAGAGTTGTTTTTTTGAGTTTTTTTTTTGTTGTTGTTTTTTTTGTTTTTTTTTTTTTTTGTTAGATACCTGGTTTTTGGGTGTGAATTCTATTCTCTACAAGAGAATCACTGCATTATTATATACTCACCATAACGTTTCATTCCAGTTAGTGACTGCTTTCTTCATGAACTTTATTTTGCTTTCCTAAGGAGGCAAGTCTATTTGTTTAAAACAACATATAAGTAATATTTAATTTTATTCTGATAAAGAAATATAAATTTTTAACAGTTTTAAAATACTGAAAAATTAATTGCCCTAATTTGGATATTAGGAAAGTATTCTGTCAAGTGTCATTGGAGAAGAAATTATTTTCTATGAAATTTTTATTTGTTTCTAGGTAGCAAACAATTTTACAAGTTACAGTTCAAATGTAATAGATTTTTTGTTCTGATCTATTTATAGTTAAAAAAAATATAAATCCCTGGATATTTTTAAAATTTTGAAGAGGAATTTGTTGCTCTAATACCATGAAGTGCCTTGGACTCTTTTGCATGCAGGTAGAACAAAGCTTCATCTCACACTGCTGTCTAAGAAATCATATAAATTTGATTCTATGTTTAAATTAAACTTCTTCATCAGTTATTGGGCTTGACTGTACACTCAGTGAAGTCATAGGTGAAGTCATTACCTTAAAAAGGCCTTCTTTCGTTAATTTCTTTTGGCTATATTTTTTAATACAGCTTTTTTAAGCTCCTGCCAATGTACTGACATAGATCCTGACTGAACAAGAGTTTAAGTCTTTGCTTAAGTCTGAGCACATAATTTTATCTAATTAAAATTCTACATGGATGTGGCAGACTTCCAGCCCTCAGTCTTAATACAGTTGGAACTCACAATTGGATCAGAAGGAATTATGCTTTCAGTAAAAAAAACATCAATCCTGAGGGATGGAGGTTTGATGTTATCTTACAAAGGAAAGGAAGGCTTTGTCCACACCATAGAAATACTTTTACTCTTGGAGAAAAGCCTTTATTTGCTATGATAAAGTCTAGTAATGCATTCTGAAATCCCATCTATATTGCACGCAGTAATCATTTGATGACTAGAGTGAAAAAAGGATATCGTTCCTTTTGTAATAAGAATTTGTTGCAGAAGGATTCTGGCATGGGGCTGTTACATGCTACAGAATACATAACCACAAAGTTTCATAAAGGTAGTATAAATGTATGCCTATCATTCTCTCTTACATAAATATTTTCAAAAACCAAAGAAAAATTTCTCAGAATTTTCTTTGCTTCCTAATGATTTCCTTACATAGTTTAAACTTTTCTTTTGTAGAATATAGATGTTATTTTTCATGCTGAATTCTGTTGAATTTATGGTTGACCGAAAGAGATAATGCATATTCTGATCTTTTATAATCACCATTAAAAGTGGAAATAATATTTTTAGGTGACTTACTATTTAGGTGACCCCTACATGCTAGATCAGCTGTCCTTAACACACCTGAAATAAGATTCTGTCATGAAAAAGTGCTGAATAGCAAAGCAGATTTCAAGACTTTCTCAGTTCTATTCTGCTCCAATACTGGCATCTATTTAAGCCTGGATAATACGTCTGCATATTCTTCCCTTCCTGTAAAAGGTAAGAGGCAACATTATTAAAAAGGGACAGGATATGAAAATTTTTTACAAAATACTACAGAAGGAGAAGTGTCTGATTCAAGTTTAAGCACTCCAAAGGATTGTATATGCAAAACTGTAAATAAGAGTTGAGATGGTGATGTATAGATTTGTCCTAAATTCTTATGAGTATGCCACAACTGGGTACATGTGTTTTATTTCTGTTATAAGAATTATTTAAAGAGGCTTTTGATCAATGAACAGTAAAGCAGCAGTGTCATCCGGCACATACCTTTAATGAAATTTTGCTTAGTTCTAGGCAGAAAATAGAATTCTTTACAATAAATATCTTGCAACTTTCTCTGTCCTTTTAATGACACTGAACTAATAAAGATAATCTCAAGTATTGGTATAATAAATATCCCAGAAAGCATTTTCTGGAGAAAGTAGAAGCCCAATATAAACATTAGTGAACTAATGGTTCATAATAGTTTAGTGAACTAAACTAACCTGTTTAGAAGGCTGGCATTACAGTTCTAAGAAAATACTGTCTAATCTGGAATAGTAACATTTTGGATACTCAGTGTTGGACAACCAGCATCTCCTACATTTAATTTAAATTTTAAAGGTTTTATCAAAATTCAATTTGATTTTAGGATGAATAATTTCAAGCCTGCATAGCCATAAATATAATATTGTTTTTTAACGTTTGATAGAGGTGATTTTTTTTCTAGTGGGCAGAAAAAGTATTATCATGTTGCAAAGTAAATAAAATGACTGATACATTCGAACTAGTCTTCATAAAAATAACACCATTTTATCTCAAGTCAAAGTATTTATTTCTGTATCTTTTCTTTTTTATGAGATTATCTAACACTGACTAAGCCGTTTAATTAATAATGTGATTGGAATCCAGCATTTAGAGGTGGGCTTTCTTAAATTGTTGTAATTTTAATGCCTTACATTTCAAGTTCTTATTTTTCTTTTAAGCTTTCCCTTTTTGAATTATTTGAAAAATGCTATTGATGCCTAGCACCAAATTTAAGTCTACCTAATCAAGTATGCACATATAGACATATAATCTTAACTAGAAGATAAAATAACACCACTTACCAGCTGAAAATAAAAAAAAAAAATAGGGAGTTGAAATGAAATAATGGACAAAGATTTAAAGTCACTGTCTGGAACTGAAAAGGAACAGAGAATCCCATATGGTGTTACCAATCTATAAATAAGCAATTAAATTTATTGCTTATATCAGAAGAACTTACATGTTCACTCAGGTGAATACAGGCTACACAGTCTGGTCTTGAATGAGTACTTCTGAATAAAAAATCCAGGAACATAAAGCAGTATTGATGTGCAAGCTAAAAAGCAGTAAACCTTGAATGAATTTCAGGGACATTTTTTCCCCAACAGTGCCTGTTTCATACCAGTTATACATCTAGGAAAAAAAAAATGCAAATGTTTTTCGTGATAAAGATCATTAAGGAGAGAAAACTTTTCTTTTATAAAGCATTATTTTTAACAGTTATTTTGAAATCCACCCCCTTCTTGTCCCATTCAATCTTTGACCTTGTCAGTTTTAATAGGTTTTAACTTTTATTCAGCTGTCATATTCTTGCTCTCATTTTCCTTACTAAAAAACTTACCATCTGTCTGAAACAGCAATATTTTCATTGTTAAGGCATCTTCTCCCACAACATATGTCTGCAATTTCTAATGTGAATCAGAATACTTGAAGAATGTTGTCACTGATCATGCCACCAATCTGATTGAATCAGCCTTGACATTTTGCCAATTAAACTGTGCACTTTAAAGAGAAGTATAAGTAGCACTTGCTTTATTGAAAGTTTCGGTATGGCTTACTAGCATAATGAAACATAGTTTCCCATGGTTTTGGGGAGATTCATGGAATAACAGGAATTTCAGTTTCGTGGTCCACTTAATAAATTAAATTTGTAGTAATTTATTTACTAGGCAGCTTTTTAAATATAAAAACACATTACCCACACTAAAACCCCAAATTTCTGCATGTGGAAGTGTTAATTGGTGGCAAATACTGGTGCAATTTTCTCAGTTCAGAATGGGAAGGAGCTATTGCTCTAGGCAGCTTCTCTGCAAGGCCTTGCACCAGCCAAACAGCAAATCTGGGACAACTGACTTGATGAAGTTTTTTTTCTTCTTTAAAACGTAACTCTGTTCTCCTTCCAGTTTTTGAGCTGCTTTGTAGAATTTTGTTACCTATCCTCTGTATTTCAAGAAGGAATATGGGGAGCCACTGTTTACATTTAAGAAGTGAGCTATTTACCTTCAAAAAGAGCAAATATCTTTGACCGTACAGAAAAGTTCCTATGTACACTACCTGGGAATGAACCTATATCTTGCAAAATGCGTGCATATACATATTTGCAGTGGGGAAGCCTTGAACAGCACAAAGTTATCTTGTCGTCCCGACCACTCTGTGGCCACTGCAAACCACTCCCAACCAGCTCCGACGCGGCGAGCGGCGGGGGACGCTCTCCCGTGCTCCGCGAGTACAGGAGGGCGGCTAGGGTTGTTAGCCCTGCGACGGAGGAGCTGCAGGCTGACGATGGTGGAGGAATGAGAGGCCGACTCTCCATAGGGGTTGTAGTCCAAGGTTTATTATGGAGCTCGGGGGAGCTCCTAACCTCAGGGTAACCAGCTGTGAAGAGCCCAGACTGGTTCCCGACAGCGACATTTATAGGGGGGGGCGGGTGGAAACAAGGGAGGGATTCATTTGTTAACCAATGGGCAAGCTAGGGGTGGAGAAGCCAGCGTAAACAGACAAGGGGTACAACAAATTGAGGAGTGCCTTGAGGGAGGGACCTGGCCCCTGCCCAATCACTCGACGCCCCTGAGGGAAGGTTCTGGACACAGAGGATGGGAGGTCGAGTGACAGACAGGGGTCCAGGGAGGAGATTGGGGAATGACTAAGCAAAAGTAGGGAAGACTGACATAGGGTAAGGCGGGAAACAACTTAGAACAAACCATTCAGGGAAGATGTGGGTACATTGAATGAACCATTATGAATGAACATAGGGAATAGCATAAAACACAATACAACATTATCTTATATTATTTGCAATAAAAAATGCAGTTGTGTTACTGAGTCATAGCTACTTTCATGAGATAGAGCAGCAGGCTTGACCTACCTATCACACAAAGCCTCAGTTTGTCCCTAGGCTGTAATTTTCTTACATGACTAAAAGGCTTGTACAATGCCCCGGTCATAGATATGCCATGGTATTTGCTAAAAACAGAAGGATGATTGCAGTGCTTCTGCATATACAAACAGTGGTTTTCAATAAATGTAAACAGGTAAAACTAAAATGGAAAAGCAAAGAAAATACAGATATACAGAGAAAAAGAAGTCATTGCTTTCATCATATTTAAAGTAGAGCAGAAGATGATAGAGAATATAATTTATTTCCATTTGACTGGGAGAGTTTGACCTTTGATTTCTGTAGCTGGGACACAGAGTATTGGTAATTCAGGAGTAAACAAAAGCTTGTGTCCAAGACCAGTGTAATGAGTATTTGTTAAAGCCTTACATTTTCAAAATATGAATTTCATCTATTTTAAGATTGGACTGATTTCAGGAGAACTGTCAAGCAAGGACACATGGTTTCACAGAACATTTTTAAAACCAAACAGCAGTTTATGTGAGTAAACCTTTATTTCTTGTGTCAGTATTTACCCAAATTGAGATTATCACAAATCTTTATTATGTTCTTCCTTGCAATTTAAGACAGATGCTAAAAAAGAAAAAAAGCACAGCAGATAAGATACTTTATCCCATGGTGAGAATACCAAACGAGATGAGACTTATGTGGAAGGAAATTTGCATTCCAGTCAGTGTTCGTGTGTATAATCAAGTACTGTGTGCAGTTAAATGAGTCTGTTGTCTTGCTATAATGAGTATCTACATCCATCCTAACAGTTAATGAGGAATAAATGACTTATTATCAATGAATGGCAGTATCTAAATAGCCTTGCAACAAAAACAGAATATTAATATGTGTAGCTAAAATAGATCTTAAATGATAATGAACTTACTCAGACTATTAATTATTTTAAAAGCTTCTAGTAAGGTTTAATGCTTCTGGATGGAAATGGAGCTCCACTGGTTCAAGTGCCTTATATGTTTGTAGACAGTTAACAAATGACCCTTTAAAACTATCTCATAGAACTGAATGGAAAAGGGTTTTTATGAAATACCAGGGCCGCCATAAAAAATCAGACCAAAGATCTCTCGAGTTCAGCATTTTATTCCCAGCAGAAATTAGGCCTACTCACTTCAGTGGAAACAGCAAGAATACTCTCTATAGCTGATGGTGCATTAACTGACTCACTTCCTAATCATCAGCTGAGGGTGATCCTGTGCCCTGGGCACAAAGGCTGTGTCTTTTTTTCTTTTCTTGGAAAAAAAAAAATATTTTCCAATACAGTGGAAAGATCTCTTTGCCACATGAATGTCAAATTCATTTCTCTAATTTCTAAAATCTTGGTCTCAGTCATACCATGTTCAAACCCAATTATAGCAGAAATTTGGTTGAAGTTTTCCTGGCAGTGAGTAGATAAAGTGACCTCTTATCTAAATAGAGTAACAAATTCTGGATGAAGAATTAATTGTGGGCTTTCTTTTAATTCTTCTTAACTTCAGCCAAGTTCTTAGCTATTATTTTAATCTAGGATGCTATTCCCAGAGCTTGGTTTGATTCAGAAAAATTAAGTATCTTAGATAGCCTTAAGTAAAACAGTAGGATACTAAGCAAGTTTTGATCACATCATCTGATACCACAAAGTTCATGTAAAACTGCTTGGATTTCATAATATCCAGGACACAGATCTAGGCATTTCTATTTTCAGATTCTTCCACTAAGCTTAGGAAGATAATACAGGTTAAAGAGAAAAAAATGTGGCGAGAATCACTATTATAGTTATTTTTAAAGAAATTTCCCTTTTCTGTTAAATATTTCAGAAACAATGTGTATTTAAACTGTGTTTCTGGAAGAAAATAAACACCACTCTTATGCTCTAAGTGAAATTATTTAGAACACAACACACAAAAAAAAGAGATAAACCTTGCTGCAAATTTTTATGAGTACACAGGTCAACAAGTCTAATGTAATATGTTATATAATAAACATCACTCCGTGCAATCTGATCTAAACATACAATAATATATATTTATGCAGGTAATTAGAGAGTGCTACACTGGACTTGAAAGAATCTATATTTGAATTTCAGATAATGAGTGTTTCCTAACTAGCTAGTTGCCATGAGAGACTTTTAGACAATTTCCATAATAATTTTTTGCTATACTTCTTTTCTTGGTTCAGAGAAATTCTCAAAAAAAAAAAAAAAAAAAAAANAAAAAAAAAGTGAGCATGGTAAAAGTACGCATAGAAAAGAGTTAGAAATTTCCTAGTTTTTCCCTCTATTTATTCTTTCATGCTTTCATTTCAGCTGAAGATCAAGAATCTTAGTACCATGTTGTAGTTAGATAGGTCACAAAGATTGACCTGAAGTCGAAACCAGGTTCATCTGAATCTATGGATGTTAACTTGAGTTTTTAATTCAGTTTTTTTACTCTATGTTTGGTTTGGTGTCTGCTATAGCAAAAAAAAAAAAAAACAACTTGTTTCTAATTTTCCATAATTCCTTCAAAGAGATACACAGTAGCCTTCTGGTACCTAAAGAGGGCCTGCAAGGAAAGCTGGAGAGGGACATTTTACAATTGCATGTAGTGACAGGAAAACAATTTATGTCTTTAAACTGAGAGAGGGTCGATATAGACTAGTTATTAGAAAGAAATTCTTCACTGTGAGGTGTTGAGGCACTGGAACTGGTTATGCAGAGAAGTTAGGAATGTCCCATCCCTGGAAGTGTTCAAGGCCAGATTGTATGGTGCTTCGAGCAATCTGATCTAGTAGGTGTTCCTGTCATGACTGGAATTAGAAAATGTTTATGGTCCCTTCCAGCCCAAAAAATGTTGTGACTCTGTGATTCTGAAGTTCTGTTACCCATTTTGGTAGCTAGTTTCCTCCTTAACTGAGCTAAAACAAACAATATTTCTACTTCAAAGTATTTGATGACCTAAATACAATTTACAAACCAGTAAGGTGTATCGAAAGACATATAGACATCCGATGTCAAGATATTTGGGTAGTTTTTGTTACACCCAAAATCTCCTTATCAGTTTAAAGGAAATACCAGATGTCAAGCCTGTAATTTATTAGTGTAATTGAAATATTAACTGTTTATTGAAGATTTATTAATACAAATAAGAAAGATTAAATAAAAATTGATTGCCCCAGGATACTTAGACATCAGATCTTTTCTAGGAAACTTCAGCAATGTATGCTTTATTCTTTTTTTCTCACCCATTTTTAAAATTAGAAACCAAACCTGAACTACAGACACAATTGACAAATAATTTGAGTTTATGCAGTAAATCAGTAAAACACTAAAAAAGTTCTAATTTAAAAGATACAGCCAGTTCAGTAGGAAAGCCATTTCCTTGGATATGTCCCTCCAGTGCTGGTACTCATTCAAGGCTTTCTTTTAAATACCAAGGATTAAAGCATTTGTTGTAATAGAAAATGAGAATCCATTTTCATGAGGAGCTCACGCAGTCTCAAGGTCTAAAGATTTTCTAAGAGGAAAGCTTACGCTCTTAAGGAAGTATTCTGCAACCAAGAAAATTTCACCTTAAATAATAAGTCTTTATATAAATGTGAGCATTTAGCAAAGTAAAAGCATTATTCTCTTCAACCAAGTGTTTGAATTGATCTCTGGAGAGTGTGTGGGAACAAAGAGAACTGAAATAGTTGAAATCCCAAATCTTTTCCTAAATAAAAGTATTATAAGATACCATAAAAAATATGCAGTAGAACATCTAAAATCACTAAGTCGAAGTTTGTTCCGTTGCATGCACCAGACACTGAATGCTTTCTGAAAATGCTGTGCTACTTTTTCAAGAATAACATGACAAAATTGCGTCAAACACACCAAAAAGCTTTCTCTTTTTGCCTGTACAAACAAAAATACGAGAATTTTCAAGATGCAAAGATCAGTGGAAGCATTAATGAGTATTATTTATTCTAAGAAATAAACAAAGGGTAGGTATATATCTATATTTTTGATAGATATACTAAGAAATATATTATATTTTATATATACTAAGAAACAAACAAACAAACAAACAAAAAGGGTAGATACTACAATAGTGAGATTAGCCCCTAATATAAGAAGCATTGATTATGCTGTAGTGAATGAGACTCCGATTTTAGAATGTATTGGTTTAATGTTAGGAGGAAGCAAACCAAAAGTGTTTGCTATCTATGCTTTCCAAATTTCCCACATCATAAATTGTCTTTACACCTGCTGTTTATGAGACTGTAAAGGTGTCTTATCATGCTAGCTGCAGAAAATATCATGGTAAAAAAACCAACAGTGCTGTGACTGCAACCTGAAAGCAATTTTCAAGGAGAGTGTTAAAGAGTATTACACTAAAAAGTGGTTTAAGAGTAAAGATGTCCTTTTATGTTCATTTAAGTCAGAAAAATAATATGCAGTTGGTTTTGGTACATAAAGTGTTCAAGATTCTGTGTCCATTTTTTAGTTGTAGGTAAAATATTATGCTAGATTTTCCTGGATAAAGTCACCTTGATACTGATGAAATATTAGGGAGAAAATGCTTGGTACAATAATAGCTTTGCTTATTCATGTCTTTGCTATGTAAGATTAATAAACTTATTTTATTTATGACTTATAGTAGCACTAGGGAGTCTGTTTTTCTTAATATGTAGATATATTTTTTCTTTTTTTTTTTAATTTTCATAGTGAAATCACTTTTAATGTTTCATTTTAGTATCGGGTTGTCAGTTACTATCCATCAGCAATTCTTTTATACTTCATTTTAAAAAGGTTTTCCCTGGTATGCTTTATTTCATAGCTTTTTCAAAGAAATCGCGTGAAAAGTGTGAAAGCATGCAATGAGCCATACATGCCCACGTGAAGTTAAATATACTTTTTATCTCCGTTGCATATTTATTTTATGCCGTATGTCACTTGATTCGCAGTGAGTTAGAAACTTGCGTGTTGCTTTACATGTAAATTCAACCATTAAAATTATTATCTGGTAGCTAGAACTATTCTTCTGTGATTGAAGCTGTCCCCAAGCCCTTTAATTTTTGATTGTAGTTTCTACTGTGGCAAGTAGTCTTCAGGTATACTGTGTAAATACAGGCCAATGGGTTTGACAGCAGTACAGTTACTCACACCTTCTGTAGCAAACCAGAACCCATAATTAATTAATTTCTGTTTCATTGATAGAGAACATTCATTTTCTAAGTCGTTACAGGGCTGTGTACTACCATTATGACTATCAACTGCCACCTTAATTGTACAAAACTCTGAAGTCATGAAGATGGTTTATGAGCAGGGTTCTTGGTGAGCTGGTATATATTTTTTCACAGAAATGTAGTGAGTTCTGTGTTTTATGGGCAGGTGGATAGCAATCTTGATCAAATCATCTCTACCGTATTGAGGACAAAAATAGCTCACAATACATGGCTTAAGCTTTACTGAATTATACTATGTAATTTTGTAGTAGTCTTAGAGAGGCCATTGACTTTGCAGGAAGAGAAAGAAATATGAGGGACACATTACCAGTGGAAACGGAGAAATCTTAAAAAGACATTCAACTTTAAAAACTTTAAAAGGTTTGATTTTAAAGGAAGACAATGGGCCTTATACTCCTAAGGGTAAATCTCTTAGATTGCTTCATTGGAGTAGAATATTAAACTAATGAATGCCAGTGAAGAAGACTTTGGGGGAAGTCAAATGCTTTCAAAAACTGGATTTACATGTATTTGAAAAAATGTTCCCATGTTAAAATTTTTGGACTCCGACAAATGACAAAAACCCATCTGAAAAAAAATAAGTAGTCTACTTCTGCAATCTGTAAGAAGAAAAAAATATCAGCAGTGTGCATGGAATCAGGATTCTGGCACAATCTTCTTTGTCTGTTTTCCTTGTGACTAGGGGACAAAAAATGAGAGTAAAAATGCTCATTTCAGAAATCCTTTGATTATGGCAATCTGGAAAATAATGAAAATCTAATATATAACCAGGCATTTCAGAATCTATTGTTTCTGACCTATGATTTTCAAGGGAAACCCAACTTTTAGCAAAATTAAATGAGCTATTTCCAAGTAGCCACATCCTTATATAAATGCATGAATACTTACTTCTCATAGCCGAGACACTGACTTGCAAGTTCAGTAGCCAAAAATCAAAAACTCAGCATTTGGCAGCAGACAGCTGATCAAGCTCAGACAAAAGATCAGTTTTGCTTCATTTTTTGATATATGTAAATATAGTCTTGAACACTTTCTTTGAAGTGAATAAAGAAACAGTTCATTTGGAGTTAAATATTTTGATTTTCAAATTTTCTTCTTTTCAGCAAAGTTTGACACAATGTCAGAGGATCAGTTGTATTTTTTCATAAATAACTATTCCAAACACTTCCAACTGCACTTTTTTTAAAATTTAAACTAAGGGAGTTCATCACAACTTGGTGAAGCAAGTCCACATCTATAAAACTGTAAGTCAAGAAAACATGTCCAAGTGGGTTTTTTTTAAATCTATTTCTGAATTGGAAAAAAATTGTTAAATGCACCTCTGATAAGACCTTGAATCAGCCAGAGCTTCTACGTAAGCCTGACATTGCTTAAAGCAAGTATAACAGAAGCCACACAAAAAGCTTACACACTCTAAAGATAAGCTTTAATAAAAGACAGGATCATAACTGAAGCTTTTTTTAAGTGGAGCAGACCTGCTAAGGTGGGTGATAAAAATGTCTGTAAAAAGCAACCTCCCAGACCTTTCTGTCCTTAAAGAAGTGTCTCTCCTCCAGCCTGGCTCTTGGTTTAGAATTTAGGGGATATTACAGGTGTCGTTCTCACTAACACCCTTGAGTCATTCCTGTGTGTCTGCTTGCTTTCACCAGAGGATCATCGGAGTTTATGTCACTTCTCTGGTTTTCTTACTTTCTTAGTGTCCCCCATGCTATTTATCCAGCTGGAGCTACTCACGACAGACACTGTGAATCATATTTTGGCACTATATATACAAATATTTATCAAAAGGGATTTTTTTCTTTAGAATTGATTATTTTAAAAATTTAACCTAATGTTGTCTTTACTACAAAAGGAAGAAAATAAGTGATGGTTAAAGTAACTATAGATGTCTAACTTCATCATCCTCACAGATCTTCCATGACAGAATAATCTGAATATATAGTTAAGCTTGATTTGATAACTTCCTATTTACAGTATTACTCTTTACCCATGAGACTATTAGATCTATTTCCTGCATTAAATGACCTGGTATGACCTGGTCCATTGTATTGGCAAACATTTCCACATCTTCTGCTCAGTTACTAGATAGTAATATGGTAAATACTGATACCTAATTTCACCAGTTTTTGGAGCCATTATAAATACATGAAATATCCTTTAGTCATCTGCAAGCATCACCTCTACAATTCTGTTGACATTTTAATTAAAAAACAAAACACAAAAAAAAAACCCCAACCACAAAATAAGTCAACATTAAAGTCAAATTTGTTGTAAGAGTGTTTTTTAACTGCGTCAAAATTAAATAACTTAATATGTAAGACAGATGCAAGCATTACCATTAGAAAACCTGTAATAGTGGCTGCTTGTATTATTTGCCAAGAAATTATAGTTCTTTCTTATAAAAAATATAAGAGCAATGACCTGTATGATTGTAGTCTATACTATAGATATTCCCAAACTGGCCAGTTATGGAAATATATAATCATTTGGGACTGAAAAATCATACCTAAATAAAGAATTAGAGTGAAGCTGGGGAAATATATCTAATTAATCTGAAGGATATTTCAGGGGATGTTCCTCTTATGACCACAGGATGCAGAGTGAATCTTCTTTCTTTCTGCTTTCACAGGAACTTTTAATTCTCAAAATTCTAAGGAAAATTCTGCAACCTAATTTTTGTCTATATGACTCAAAACCTATTAGAAATTAAGTTTAAGTGAAAAATATGTAATGAAGGTGCACAAAATTTTTTGGGTCTCATTCATGCCTCCTAAATAAACAGGATGTCAGTATTACTTATCTACCTTGTTTAACTGTTNGGCAGAGAAATACCAGATATTACATTTGCACATAGAAGGTCAGTCAAAGTGCATCTGGTCATCAAGTCACATGACTTTTCTATGCTCTGCTGGATCAGATTTACAGATGGCAAAAGATATGGGTCTTCTCACATGTGGTAATCGATCCCCTCTTTTCAT
>WBNO01027836.1:323-103260 GCA_013400575.1 Peucedramus taeniatus
CGGCGGCGGCGGCCGGGCGGCTGGCGCAGCCCGAACCCAGCGGCATGGAGCCCGGCGCCGGTGCAGAATGAAGGGTGCCTGCCGCCCCCCCCCGCAGACATGTCTGTGCCTTTACTCAAGATTGGAGTCGTCCTCAGCACCATGGCCATGATCACCAACTGGATGTCGCAGACGCTGCCCTCCCTCGTGGGGCTCAACACCACCAAACTCACGGCGGCCACGGGCGGCACCTTGGACCGCAGCACGGGAGTAAGTGCGGGGGGCTGCGGGGCACGGGGAGGGATGCCCGGGGCATGCCAGCCTCCCGGAGCCTTCCGGAGCATCCCCCATCCCGGAGCCTTCCGGAGCATCCCGGAGCATCCCGGAGCATCCCCCATCCCGGAGCATCCCGGAGCCTCCCGGAGCATCTCCCATCCAGGAGCGTCCCCCATCCCGGAGCCTCCCAGAGCATCCCCGATCCCGGAGCATCCCTGCGGCTGCTCCCCCCGCCGCCGCCCGGTCCCTCCCCGCCTGGCTGTCACATCTCTCCTTGCCCAGCTGTCCCCGTGGCCGGCGGGGTCTCCCCTGCAGGATCCTGCAGTCGGGGCAGGATCGCCGCCCCTCGGGGACATCGCTGCGAGGTGTCCCCGCGGTGCCGCAGGAGCGGGGATGGGGCGGTGAGGGGATGGGGGTGAGGCTGCAGGGAGCTTCTCTCCCTCTCCCCTGCTCTCCTCCAGCTCAGCCATCCCTCCTCCGTGCCTGGGGGCGACTCGGCTGCCTCCCCGCAGCCAAAGGGATGCAAAGTTTCCCTCGTGGCGCTGCAGAAGCCGCCGGGAGAGCGGGTGCGGGTCCCGGGAGGCTCCTCCGCTGCTCTCCCTCCCTCCCCGGTCCGCCCTCGCTGGGATGGAGATGCAGCCGTCAAGTCGCCGTGTGCGGCTGGACATCCCCTGTCCCTGCTCTGCTGGAGGGCTGGGGCTCTGCCTGAGCTTCCCGCTTTGGGAATGGCTGGGAAAATCATTCCAGTCCGTCTGTCTGTCTTTCCCGAGCAAGGAAAATCGGGCACTTTTCTCCCGCAGGCTGCTCGTTCCTTCTGACAGAGCCCCGCTACTGCAGCTCTGCTGCTCCCAGAGTATTCCGTGTAGTGCTTGTGCTGCTCAGTGAATGAAGCTGGGGTTTTTATTTTCTTTTCCACGTTGTCAGGGTTTATGAGATCCATTTATTATTCTTATTTTTTTTCTCCCGGTTGTTTTAGCCAGGGAATCCAATTGTGCGTCTGCCTGGGCATGTCTGTCAACGTGGGCATTTGCAAGGTGATTTGTTCTGTAGGGAAGAACGCTTCCCCTCTGGTTGGGGACACGGTGACACCTTCGAAGTGCTCCGAGGTTGGGTTGGGATTAAATAATGGATTATGCCGTGAGATGGAAGGAAAATTAGGACCAGAGAGAGGAATGCGCTGTGTTTTGGGTGGGCTCATCCCATCCCTGCTGGAATTCTGCTCAGGGCTCGGCTGCGGGCTTTGCCCGCCGGAATGGAGGGAAATGATTCTCTGGGGAAGCTCCTCATGCCCGGAGGATGTGGCAGAGGAAGGGAAAGTGTCCCTCGGAGTGTCGGTGACTCTCGCTCAGCAGAGAGCATCTCCGGCTGCCGGAGCCGGAGCCGGGCGGGCTCTGCAGAGCAGCGGGCACCGCTCAGCCCTCGGCAGGACGCTGTGCCCTCCCTGGTGCCTCGGGGACGTCCCTGTCCCGGTGCTAAGGACGAGCCGAGTGCTCTGTCACCGCAGCAGGGCAGGGGCTCCCCACCCCGCTGTGCTCAGTGCTGGCCAGCTCCCGGAATTTTCACCGTTTCCTTGTGTCCACGCTTTCCCACTTGCATTGCCTTAATGTTTTCAGCTCTTCCTCTCCTTTTCAGACCCTTCTTTCATTCGTCCCCAATCCATATTTTTGCATTCCAAGTGCATTTTGCCAGCTGGGCCCTCGGAGGAGCCTCCAGCACAGCTCCACTCCCTGCCACGTCCATCCTGCTTCCAGCACTGATCCCCCTTCACCTCCCCCGTTTAATTAACCCATCTTTCCCTGTGTTAATTAGGTGTTGCCTACCAACCCAGAGGAAAGCTGGCAGGTCTACAGCTCTGCCCAGGACAGCGAGGGACGTTGTATATGCACAGTGGTGGCACCTCAGCAGACGATGTGCTCGCGTGATGCCAGGACAAAGCAGCTGAGACAACTCCTAGAAAAGGTAATGCTGGGCCCCTGCTGGCAAAACTGCCTTGGTTTGGTGGGGTAGAAACTGAGCTGAGCCTTGGTTTCCTGGGAAGACCCCTTGGGATGGCTTTTCCATGTCCCTGTGTGTGTAGGGGGGAATAATCAGCTGCAGGCAGGAGGAGAAATCTCTTCAGTGTTTTCTGAGAGGAAAGCCTGGCCTAAGGTCAAGGGAAAACTGCTAAGATCAAAGCACCAATATTGAACCGTATTTCTAAAAAAAAAAATTAAAAAATAAAAAAAAATTCCCCTTTTTCCATTCCGTTGGCACCAGCAGTTTCAAAGCAGACTCAGCAACAGGAGAGGAGAGAGAATTAAAAGCCCAAAGCCAAGCTTTCCTAGGCAAGGTGGTATTAAAAAGGTCAAATCAAACCCTGCAAGCTGTTGCCAGCAGGTAGCACAGAGATGACACCCAGTGGTTTTCTGCCTAACGTTGACATCCTCTTGATTAGTTTTTAATAGTCTGCTGTCCAAAAAGATCAAAGAAATCTCATTAGGGAAACATCCCCAATAACAAGGAATTTTCCAGATAATAGATTTCAGTGAAGAAATGCTGTTTCATGTGAAATTGTGCTCTTCTCTTGCAAATATGAGCTGGCTCCTGTGCTGGATATATAATTAAACCCCATCCCCTAATGCTGTGCCGTGCATGACAAAAGAATTTTCATCCTGCTGCTTTGGGGGAAAGCTGCTGTATTAATTCCCTCTAACAATATTAAACCTCCACTTAACTGATTTCCCCATGTGCTGAGGACAATAAAGGCAGCCAGGAAACATTCAGCCCTAAAACAATTCTTTGGGTTGTCAGAGGCTGCTAAAAATAATCCCAACTCAGGCTTTTCTTTCTGGCAGCAATAATGCCCTGGGTGCATTTGCTCCTGAGAGGCAGCAGGATTTATGAACAGCTCAGAGGTGTCCCCAGAACTCCTCACCCACTCTAAACAATCAGGGTTTGACCCAATGCCCTCTGCTGACGGGCAGGAGTTGGGAATGGGAGACCTGGGATAACATCAGGAGGGTGGAAGTGCTCAGTGGGGTTTTTTTTAATGCAGCTCTCTGGCTGCCAATGGAGAAAAAGTGAGGGAGGAGCAGGATTTCTGGGCATGTGTTGTGGGATATGTTACCTGCCTGCTAATCTGGCTGCATCTCACTCCCACGCTAACCTATATGAAAAACCCTAAAATAAGGAATAGGCTCTTAGTGCCAGACATCTGATCTTGAACTGATAATCCCTGGAGGTGCAAACAACTGCAGAGCAGAGCTTCCAGCTCCCCAGGAAGGATTTCAATCCTGAAAACTCCTTCCCTCAGCTGGCATTCTAAGCCTAGCTTTGTGATGGGGGGAAACTGCAGCTCCTGGTTTCTCCCTGGCAGCAGAGGAAGCAGCACAAAGTGTCAAGGAGGTGACTGAGTTTGGGTTTTCCAAGGAGCAGACGTGGAATTGACCCTTGGAAATGATGCTGCATGGCATCAGCTGCATTTGTGCATTCACAAAGCAATTACAGCATCTTCAGGGGAGTCTCCATGCAGAATCTTTTGGAATTTGGAGGTTCAGGGCTGCCATCCAGTTGATGGGGATGAGGATCTGTGTGAGGACTGCAGTTCCTGTGGCTGGGAAGGAGTGCTGGGCATCCTGGCAGGTTAAAGAGGGGAGGGGAGGGCAGCCAGGGCTGCTCAGGCTGCACAGAGTGTTCATGGTTTGACCCTCGAGGTGTCTGAGCTCATCCTTGGCTGGGGCACACCAAGTCCTTCCAGCCTCACACGTGGCAGGTGCTGAGTCCAGACCTTGGACTGCTCCCAAACCAAGACATCACCTCAGTCCTGCTCATCATCAGATTGTGTTTGATCTCCAAACAGGATTTGATTTATTTATTTGTTTGTTTATTTGTTCTGGCCCTGTTATCGGGGATAACTTCCTCCTCTGATGGTGAAACCATTTCTGGTTTCCTGCCAAGCCTTCCTCTCAGGCAGTGCTGATTTCCAGATTTAACAGTTCTTTTTGTTCCTCTGGTGGTCACTCCCAGGTCTGTATAGGGGGACAGTGACATCTGAGCCATCACTGCCTCCTGCAAACCCTATCAGATGAACTTTTCATTTCCTGAACCATCAGCTGAGTCCATTTCTCTGCTGATTTTTCCCCTAGACCTTGAAAATCTCCCTCAAGATTCCTCTTGCTCTTGCCTCATCAGTTTGTGCAGCTCCCCAAGGCTGAAGGTTCATCCCAGCTGAAACCTTAAAGCTGGGCTCAGAGCAGCCCTTTTGGAGCTGGCAGGAAAGGCTGATCCACAGGGAAACTTGAGCAGGGTTTAAACCTTGGATTTGACCTTATAAACCTCACTGAGGTCATCAGGCCAACACTGACTCCCTGTGACTCTGCTTTAATTGTGAATCAACTCGTCAAACAGGATGACAAGAGCAGCACTGGAAGCTTCATTTGTATTAATTTCCTATTTCAACAGCTAAAAATAACTCTTTTCCCCCAGACAGCCACAGGTATCTGTCTGACATTATCTTGGTGAAAATGAGGTTTCAGGCTGGGAGAGGAGGCAAAAAGCATTTTCAGGCCATGTTTGAGGACTGCAGCTGATGGATGGAGCTGAGGGAATTTAAGAGGCACTATCCTTGGGCCTGAGTTCATTAGAGCACTTCTGTACATGCTTCAGCCTGAGCTCCAACAGGCTCATTGAAACCTAATCATGTGCCAAAGTACTTTGCTGGATCAAGGGCATAATATGCTAATGAGGGAGAGCAGGCAGCTCCTCAGCTGCTGGAGCACTCGGGGCTGTCAGGGATCTCAGGCTCACTCCCTACAAACCATGGAAAACAACACCATGGGCAACAAATACCCACTCTGGGCTTGTAAAATCCACCCTAGAATAGCACAGCAGATCATTTTAGGCATCTCTGTGCAGAGGCACGTGAGGAGGTTCTTTTCCTCTGCTTCAGGGAGGAGCAGAAACCTTCCAGAGGTGTTTGAGGGCAGCAGCCTGGGCGAGATGCTCTGAGAGCAGAGGTTGTCTCTCCCCTGCCACCCCCTGAGAAAGAGCCCAAGGAGCCCCCCAAAATTTTACTCAGCAGACTCAGATATTGGTCTGTCATTACAGAAATGCTCTTGGCTGATTATTTGCAGCTGGAGTTAGGCACTAGTGGAATAAATGGGATTAATTTTGCATGAGCCCTACAAGTCATCCCTCCCTTTGCTCCTTGGAACAGTTCTGCTGCTCTACTCGAAGGATAGGCTGGATAACTGGAATAAAAGGAGCTTGGCAGCCCAGCCATGCTTGTCTAAGGCTTCTCTTCTCCTGCCTCAGGGCACAGAGAGGTCTTCAAACTCCTCCACAGGCAGCCCAGGTGAATTAACACCCACTGAGAGCTGACATTCCCTGCAGCAGGCACAGCTTAATGGGAGCTGACCAGGCTCTGGCTGAGCTCAGATTTGCTCTTTTCTCCTCCAAACCTTGTTCTGCACTTCCCTGCTCCTCACACCTCCCTGAGCAGGTCCTGGGCAGGTCAAGGTGCTGTTGGTTCATCTCAGAGACCACAAATAGCTTCACCTTTGCTGAGGAACACTCTGGCCCCCGGAGCAGTTGTACAGAACACTCCAAAGCCTGTTGGCCTTTGCCATACAGGTTACCCATACATTTTTAATAGAACCCTGCAATAGTTTCAGTGCCATCCTGCACGAGCAACGGGCACGTGATGGTTTTTCCAAGCTGGAGCTCCCACAGTTGCCATTTGCCCCACGTGGGTGTCCTGCCGTGCCCTCCCTCTGCCACTCCAGGTAAGTCCCAGTCCCCCACAGTGGGATTTGCCAGGAAATGTGGGATTTTCACTGTTTCCTCCTTCCCCACGCCAGCTTGGCTGCGGCGAGGGCGAGACAGGCGCGGATGTGGCGCCCATCCATGCGGGGAGCGGATCCGCGGGGACAGGGCTGGCTCCTGCTCAGGTTGGCTCAGCCACCCCAAGCTGAGCAGGCTGGGAACAGGCTGGGAACAGGCTGGGAGCAGGCTGGGAGCAGGCTGGCCCTAAAGTGAGGCCCTGACGCAGCAGCAGCAGCAGCAGGCTGGATGCCTGATTCACTTTCCCCACGGACGTCATCGTGGCGGTGGCACTGCTGGGGGTGACGTGGCGGTGGCAGGAGCAGCACCCGTGGGCTGAGCCCTGTCACATCCCCACCGTGGGACAAACACGTCCGGCCCCGCTGCAGAGCCCTTAAATATGGCTCGGTGCTAAATAGGAGCTGACGTCAGAGCTCGTTCCACCTCTCCCAGCCTGGAAAACAGGAGGGAATATCTTAATAAATCAGATGGCAGCCAACCTTCAAAATCAGGTCAGCCTCGCTGGCGTTCCCCTCCCCTCCTCACACCTCCAGCTCGTTTTCTCACTGTGAGCCCAGCCAAGCTCCTTGCATCACTCCCCTGGCGAGGCCAGATGGGCTCGGAGTGGGAATGCGGCACCGCTCGGCTCCGGGGCCGAACCTCCCGGGCAGGAGGGCATCGGTGGCTACCAACCATGCCCCGGTGCTGCCCAGCTCCAGGATGCCCTCCCTGGCGCTGGGTTTGCTGTGGCAGATGCTGTCTGAGCGGGCTGGGTGGATAATGAAGTTCTGCTGAGGTTTGAGCCCAGGAGGAGATGGAAATGTGCGCCTGGGTAGAAGCTTTTCCTGCCAGCCAGGTGTGCTGCTGTCACCTCTGAGCTCACCTCGTGCCACAGCAGGTGCCTGTCAGAGAGGCCAACCTGAGTTTAACCTCAACTACAGCCCTCATTTCCATGTAGGGCTGCTGAATTCTTCTCTGCAGAAAAAAAAATCGTTTATGAAACCGGTTTTGCCGTGTTTTAGAGCACGGGGTCGTAATCTGGGAGCTGCTGTTGATGAGGCAGTAAATAATGCATGGGCTGATTGCCCTTTAGCTGTGCTGAGCTTGTGGGAAAGGTCAGCCTTGGGATGCAAGGGGGGCTGCCTCGCTGCTGGCAGCACCTTCTTAACGAGTCCCTTCTCGTTTGGCAGGTGCAAAACATGTCCCAGTCGATAGAGGTGTTGGACAGGAGGACTCAGAGAGACCTACAGTACGTGGAGAAGATGGAAAACCAGATGAGGGGACTGGAATCCAAATTTAAGCAAGTGGAAGAAAGCCACAAGCAGCACCTGGCAAGGCAGTTTAAGGTAGGTCTGATTTCCAAACTGCTTCGGGAGCTGTGGCCAGGGGATTGTGGGGATGGGCACGGCACTGTGGCCCTGGATCCCATCAGGGGACCAGCTGTGGGGTTCTTCCTGCCCAAAGCAGAGCCAGATCCACATTGTGGCCTCAATCCTCAGCCCTGCATCTTGTTAATAGGGTAAAAGCACAAATCCCTGTGTTCCCACACCCACCTGGGTGCCCTGAATGGGGCAGTGCAGGGTGATTCCATCAGGGGGTCTGCAGGGAGACACCCGAGCCCTGGGTGAGGTCTGGGTGAGCTGGGTTCCCCTCTGTGGCCAGGCAGCTTCTCCATGCCATGCCCAGCACCCATTTCTTGGGAAAAAAACCACAGGAATTTGGGCTCCCTTTGCATTCCTGCATCATGTGGCAAACCACAGTGGGCAGTCACCAAAGCCCATCTCCCCTGGGGGTGGCTGGAGAAAGGAGTTCATCAATCAAACATCACCTTCCCTGAAAAAAAACCCAAAAATACAATTATTACAGCTGTCCTCAGGCTGGCAAACTGCACATCTCCAGGATTTTGTCCAATTTTGGGTGTTGGCAGCAGAGGCAGCACCTTCTGATGGGTTTTGTGTGGTGTCCTGGTGCTGGGCAGAGGGGGAGTGGAGCTGCAGCCTCTGGAATGCAGCTGGCACTGGGAGCAGTGGCCAAACCCTCAGGAAGTCGCTTGAGGATGAATGAAATTGCCAAAAAGATGTTCTGAGCAATACTGGAATCCTAAATTTTAGCAGTGCTGTGGGTTAATAGATATAAAAAATCAAACGGAAAAGATTTCTGGTGGAATTTGGGGACTTTTCTGATCAGCCACCCAGCTGATTCCCACCTTCGTTTGCAGGCAGCTGGCTGGTATTTTAAAGCAGATTTTTTTTAATGCTAAATACTGAAATACCACGATTACCTCATAAAAAGATGGGAAGATGGTTCTTAAAACTTTTCACCAACTCCACCTCCTCCGCTCCCCATCTCCAGTTACTGCAGGACCCTAAATTTAGCTCTGCAGTCTGGATGGAAAGACTTGAGCATGAGTTTATTTTATTTAATTATTTCTTTATTTCAGTTATTATTGTTTTCCCCCCCTCCACCATTCTGATGAGTTCAACCCTCCCCATTGCCTGCCAGGGAATTTTAAATGAAATAAAATTAAAGCATTCCCCACATGCAAAGCACAGGAGGAAAAAAAACTCGTGGTTTAAATAGGAGGTGGGAAGAAGGTTGAGGAGGATTTCCTGATCCTGTTCAGCCCCAAAAAGCTTCAGGACACAGGCAGATGTCACAGCCCTGGGTGCTGGGAGCTTGGCCACTGTGATTTGAGCAGCACCAGGGATTTTGGGTGTTCTAACATGCTTCATTAACGGGTAGGTGCATGCATATTAATGTCTACTCATTAGCTGCTGGAGCAAAGCATCTGCAACAAAATGCTGCATTCTGAGCCTTTAAATGAGCAAAAAACAAAAAAAAAAAAAGTTTAAAAAAAGAAAAAAAATCATTTCTGCAAAATCCATCTGATAACGAATTTTATTTTTCTGTTCCGCGCTCAAAACCAGTGAGGAATTTTTTTGTCTAATTTGCTGCCAAAGCAGCATTTGAAAGAACAGCCACAGCATTTTGTTCCTGCTAATGCCAGCATTAAACTGTGAGTGCTTTGGAGCTCTTGTGTTGGTTTTTTTTCTCTCTTTAGTGCCGTAAGAGTATTTGTCTATGAATGGCTATCTATATAAGGCAGGTTAGTGAGCTAGATCCTCAACAGTATTTCATTTTCTTGCTTACAGGGCTAACTAAAAAGCAAGTTTTTTCAATGCTGCAGTGACTGAAGAAGCAGTTCACTCCCATGTAACCATGAAAAGAGGGCCACAGAGCATTTTGCACCATGCATTGATTTTTTTGATTATTTTCCAAATTAGCACCATATCTCACTAAGGAACCTTGAACCACACAACCGAGATCTTCCTTTGCATGCAATTGTAGATGCATTTCATGAATAGTTTGAAACCCTTGTCAATGCATATATATCTTATTTTCTTTTATTTTTTGGAAAGAAAAAAAGAAAAAAAAAAACAACAACTCTTTGTGTATGTGATCTGAAGCATGTAACCCTAAGATGTTGCATTCTAAAAATGACAAATAAAGGCCTTTCCCAAATATTTTGGTGTTCTGCAGCCTGTTTAATATGTTCTTGCCAAGACATCATTCGGACCAGAACTAATAATTGAGCTAATTTTAATGCTAATAATTGTGGGATATGTGAACATTTCGCTCCCATAGGAAGCACCCAGGTCAAGGCAGAGTGTTGCAGATTTTTGCACGCATAGCACTGAACCGAGCTTATTTTAACCTTGCAGGCAATAAAAGCGAAAATGGAGGAACTTAGGCCTTTGATACCAGTGTTGGAAGAGTACAAAGCCGATGCCAAATTGGTATTGCAGTTTAAAGAGGAGGTCCAGAATCTGACGTCAGTTCTAAACGAACTCCAGGAGGAGATTGGCGCCTATGACTACGAAGAGCTTCAGAACAGAGTGTCAAATCTTGAAGAAAGGCTTCGTGCATGCATGCAAAAATTAGGTAGGCTCAGAACCACCATGGTGGCTCCAACGCCACCGGCGCCAACGCACGCATCCCGGCCGGAGGCAGAGATGCCCCGCTGGACATCTGGTGCCGTGCCCGGCCACGAGGGATGAGCTCCACACGGCCAGGGGCGATCCTGCCAAGAGTTATGCCACCAGGAACATTCCTCCTGGGAGTAGTCCTGCCCAGGATTACTGGCAGGAGCAATGCTGCTCGTGGTGTGAGCGCTTCAGGATCCTCCTCCTCCTCTCCCCGGAGCGGGCGTGTGGGCGGCGCTTGCATAAGAAAGCTCACGCTTATGCAAAGCCAACACTTGCACCCCTTTTGCTTCTGCATCCCTGGACCTGGCCCGTCAGCAAAGGGCTCTGCTCGTGGTGGGGGGTGTGGGGCTGTGCCTCGGTTTCCCTCGGTTTCCTTTCTTTTTTTTTGCATCTTGCCAATCCCCCCGGAGCAGAGCATGACGGAGCTGGTGCGCGGTGTGGTCCTGCCCCTGCGCGGGGTGCGAATCCTCCCTCTCCCATTCCCCGAGGGAGCAGGGAGCCATTCCCATCAGGCTGCTGCTAAACCACCAGGGACTCATCTCTGACCTCATCCAGAGGGTTTGAATTGACTGAAACTCGTGGGGCTGTTGTGGGGAGGCTCAGCTGTCGCCAAACCCAACGCGCGACCCCAAACACAGGGGGAAGGAGGAGGGCACTGCCTTCCACAGCTGCAAGGACTCTCTGCACCATTTGTTGGGCCAGCTCTGACTTGATTTAATTTCTCCTTCCATTATTGACTTTCTTGCCACGCCATTTAGATAATCCAAACACATTAACTGCTCTGCAGTCTATTTTGGTAGCACATACGAAATTACACTCTCAGGTAACTTCACGGAAGATCAGATCTCTTCTGAACACTTGATATCCTTGGCAAGGTAACGCTTTGTTTCTCTCTTGGCTCTGCTGCTGGGGTTGCTTTTGCTTGTTTCTAGATGCCTCCACAGTGTGAGCGGCCACTTCCCCTCCATTCCCTCTGCATTTCCATCCTCTGGTTCCTTGGACATCCCTTGTAGGCTCCATCTCACCCAGAGAGTAAAATTCCCATTTAAACGTGGATGCTCAGAGTATTTCAACAAGTCAGGCACCGAGGTACCCTTGGGACAGATAAAACCCCCCTGGCCAAGAGAGATCAGAGTTTGATTTCTCATTAATTAATGAGTGCTGGTGCCCCAGGTTTGCTTTGAGAGCAGGACAGGCTGGGGCTTTCTGTCCCTTTCTGTTGTCCCTCCCCTCAGCCCGTGATGGTCACAGGGAGGGCAGCAGGGTTGGGCAAGGATGGAAATTCTGACCTTGCCCTCACCCTCTTGAACTTCCCCCTGAAAGCCTAAAGGGACAGGAATGAGCAGGGCTGGAATTGGTCCCTGATTCCTGGAGCTTTATCATGGGCACCTTGTGGTGGGAAGATAAGGAAGGATGAACAGATAAGAGGAAAGATAAGAAAGGAGAACAGGCCCAGGAGGGTAGTGTGGACCAAGGGCACACAGAGACCTCCTGGCAGCCCCACATCCCCTGCAAATGGATCCTCTCATCCCTCCCCTGCTGAAGGCAGAGGAGAAGGTGCCCAAGGAGGGCTCCCCTTGCTGCACCCACAGCCTTCAGCCCATCCCTTGAAGATGAGGAGTAGCTGTGGGTCACAGGGAGAGGGAGCAGCAGCAGGAGCAGGGATTTGAGACCTCAAACTTGGGGACAGTTCTTTAAACAAAGCCATCCTGGCCCCCACAGCCCCTCTCCAACCAGGCAAGCTGGAACAATCCTCCCACTGACCTTGGGAAGGCTTTAAAGAGGAGCTCCCAAACCATTCGGGGCGCCAAAAAATAAGAATTTACTCTTGGACCATTAACCCTTTCTGCTCATCTCATCCCTTCACACTCAGGTCCAGTTGGGACCAGTAGCCCAGGTAAGAATGAGGCAGGTAGGGATGCTGAGCTCTTGTCTAGGAACTTTTGGGTAGTTTTTTAAGTCTTTTTGAGTCTTTAGCTGGGCTTTTTGGCTTCTTCCTGCCCTTGTTCTCTCTCTGGGGTCAGGGCAGCTCTTTTGCAGCAGCCCTGGGTGCTCACAGAGATGGATTCTGTGCCTCCCAAAGGCTCATCCCAGAGGATTTGCTGCTCACTCAGGAAGCTGATTTATTTGGTCACTTAAAAGAAACAGCACGGATTGAATTTCCAATGCTGTTTATCTCTCCGGCGTGTAAACCACTGGAAATGGTTGCTAATTGAGTTAAATTCAGATAACAGCCTTACAAATGCTTTGCTGCCACACAACGAGGCCCTGATTGCTGAGGATTTCACTTTGCTGCAGGTTTTCTGCTCAGTTGGGCTCACTGATGTCTCAAGGAGAAGGTTTTAGGTGGGGTTTGCTGCTCCCTTGGAGCGTGTGTGCCCCAAACAGGGTCAGGGAGCAGCTGCAGCAAGCACAGGCCAAGGGGAGGGAAGGGATGCTCCACATTCCCAGCCAGTTCACCCTCCCAGGCAGCTCTGAGCCTTGGCAGGGCCTTTTCCTTAGCCAAGGTCCTGTTTTGCATTTTGGGTTTCCTAAGCATTATTGATGGATCAATAGTGAAAACACTTCCTGACCCTGGCATGTGTGTGGAGGGGAAAAAATAATCAATAATGGCAGCTTCAATCTGTGTTTCTGTTTACACTCCTAAAGATCCCCATTTATACAGGGATTTTAGCCCTTCCAGTAATGCTCCTAAGAGGAAGTGCAGGGGTTGGAACTCCTTGGATCAAGGGGGAATTCAACTCAGGCAGGACAAGATTTCCTTGGGAAAAATCCTGGTGCAGGGATGGGGATGGAGCCCCATCCCCGATGGTTTTGGGATGGAGATGGAGCCCAATCCCTGATGTTTTGGGATGGAGCTTTATCCCAAATGGTTTTGGGATGGGGATGGAGCCTCATCCCCGATGGTTTTGGGATGGGGATGGAGCTTTATCCCCAGTGGTTTTGGGATGGGGGTGGAGCCTCATCCCCGATGGTTTTGGGATGGGGATGGAGCTTTATCCCCAGTGGTTTTGGGATGGGGGTGGAGCCTCATCCTCAGTGGTTTTGGGATGGGGATGGAGCCTCATCCCTGATGATTTTGGGATGGGGATGGAGCTTTATCCCCAATGGTTTTGAGATGGGGATAGAGCCTCATCCCTGATGGTTTTGGGATGGGGATGGAGCCTCATCCTTGATGGTTTTGGGATGGGGGTGGAGCCTCATCCTTGATGGTTTTGGGATGGGGATGGAGCCTCATCCTTGATGGTTTTGGGATGGGTGTTCCAACCAAGCAACAGAGGCAAGATCCAGGCCCAGCTGAGCTGCCAGAGCCCCATCCCTGCCATGGAGGGCTGGGATTGGGATGGGATCAATCCTTGTCTTCCTGGGGAGCCGGAGCAGGGAGGGAGCCCGGCTGTGGCAGCAGGAGCCCAGAAGGAGCTGGTGCCTGTGCGTTGGTGGAGGAGCTGCTGGAGCTGCCAAGCAGGGCTTGTGGGCAGGATCCAGAGCTGGAGAGGAGGTGTTGGCACCCTGGGAGGAGGGGAGGGCCAGTTCCACCAGCTCCTGCTGGAAAATTCCTCGTGCAGCTGAAGGAAGGGGCTTCATGTGTGGGGATGCATTTCATGGCAGTAGGTGCAGGACAGAGGGACACTTGGGAAAAGGCTGATTTGTGGCCAGGAGAAAGGATCTGAATAGCTCTGGGTGAAAAGGAGTGAAAGCACCTCCTCTGTGAGGCCCTAAAATCTGCTCCTCCTGTTTCCCCTGTCCTGGGCTCCTGGGTGAGCACCAGGATGTGTTTTTCTGTGGCACAGTTGTCCCTGAGTGACCTGGAATTCCCATAGAATCCCATCTGACAGGAGGGGGGGGGTGGTTTGCAAAAGGTTCAGCTGCTGATATTGCAAGTGTGCTGTGGATCTCCTCAGCTGGGTGAGGATCCCAGGGGCTGGAATTGTCCATGCCTGGGTGGCAAACCCAGCACAGGTAACTCAGAGTCTTCACAATCCGTGTTCAATTCCCCCAGCAGCCTGGGATGGGTTTACACCAGGAGAGAGAAGAACCCTCCTGAATTGCTGAGGAGCTGGGCTGTGTGTGCCTCTAGCTAAACATGTAGGAGATGTTGCAAACAACACTGGTTTACCCTTATCAGCTGGTTTGTTTTTTTTTTTAACTGGATTTTTTTTTTAATCAATGAGGTTTCATAGCACGCTCCTCTCCAGGGGAATGGGAGGAAGAGATAAAGTGACAGCAATGGAGGGCTGTGATAATGGAAGGCAGATCTGGGATTAGGAGAAGGCTGGACTCCTGCAAGACATTAAAATTTGTTATTTTAACCCACTGCATCTCTTTGCTCTCCCTCTGAGCTGAGAGGTTTGGAGTGCAGCAGGCAGGAGAGCAAATCCCTGTGCCTTGTGTCTCAGCAAAGTTCTGCTTTTTGGGGGGCACCTCTCTTGATCTGCCTGTGTCTGGAGGCTGTGGGGACACTGATGGTGCCCTTGGTCATGTCCTGCTGGTGCACATCAGGAATTTCTTCCTCTATTTTCTGCCCTGAGATAAGGGGATCCCTCTGGCCACAGCTCAGAGCTGAGGCAGGTGGATGTGTCTGATCAGGAATTACAATGCAGGTGAGAACAGGCCAAGGTGAGAGGCAGCTGAGAGGGATTGCAGAGTTCTGGAAGTGCTCGGGTGTAAAAGCTGTGATTCTATGAAGGTCAGGTTGGACAGCAACCTGATCTGGTTGAAAACATCCCTGCTCATTGCAGGGGGCTGGACTAAACGACCTTTAATGGTCCCTAATAACAAACCATCCTATGATTTTACATGGTAATTTGGAGCAGGATGACCTTGTCCTGAGCTGGCAGAGCTCTTCCTGTGTTCCAGCAGCACCTGCAGGGGCTCCCACCTGCAGCCCAGCCCTGGGTCCTGCTGAGCAGGTACTGCAGTGCAGCTCCAGCACAGCACCCAGAGCAGCTTCTCCCCCCCAGCGCTGCCACCTTCCCCTTCCCCAGCCTGCCAGAGCCTCCCACATCAAAAAGGAGAACTCAGGAAACACCTCCTGAACTTCAGGAGGTGGCTGTCCCCCGTTGCTGCCTCTGTCCTGGATGTGGTTGGGTTTAAAATGAGCTCTCCCTACCCAACAGGACATTCCCCACCAGCCCCAGTCCCTCCTGAGGCATCTTCATCTCCTCAGCTCTCACTCCTCACTGCACTCACATTAAATTTTGGTGGGGCAGGGAAGCAGAGTGGCAGCTTTGCTGAAACTTGGGGACATTGCTGGGAAAAAGGAACTGTGAGGGAGTTCCTCACAGGAAGGTGCAGCCTCTCATGGAAGGTGCAGCCACATCCCTTTGTGCATCCCCACAAAGGGATGTGGCTGCACCTTCCATGTGAGGCTGCAGCATTCCACATCCATGGGCAGCCCCAGAGAGGGGCTGGGGACAGAGCCAGGGAGGGAAAAGGAGCTGGAGCAGAGGTGCTGCTGCTTCCCCTCATATTTAGGGTTGAAAACCCAGCAAGGTGCTGAAGTGGCTCCCTGAATTCAGCAGATTGGGAGCACCTGAGTGTGCCTCACACCTGGCTCACAGTGCCCTGCCCGTGCCCATCCCTGTGCTGGTAAGGCTGAGCTGGGCAGGATTCCTGGGATCCTGAGGGATCCTCGGGATGCTCCCACCTTCATCCTGCTGTGTTTGGGTTCCTGTCCCAGAGCTGGCTGGAGGATCCATCAGTGTCTCCTGAGCGTGCACCACGAGGGGGAACAGGGAAAGTGGCTGGTAAATGATCTTTGCAGGGAGGAGATTTATATTGTGGGCCATTTTCCACCTTCCTCTTTTTTTCTCCTCTGCATAACCTGTAACAAACGCAGGTTTCCAGCAGGGCTGGAATAGCCACGGCTGCCTTTTCATCTTGGCTGCAGCCGCTGGATCAGAGCAGCTCTTCTGCTCCTTCCTCCACCTGCCTGCTGCTCTCATTCTCGATTCTGTGCCACTCGCAGCTCGGCTGCTTCAGCAAAGCTCCTTTTCTCGGGGACAGCCATAAGGACAATTGTCATTAAGAGGTGTGAAACAAACAAAAGCATCCGACACTTGTTCCTGACCTGATTCCCTGTAATTAAAGCAACCCTCAGCGGGGCAGAGAGGAGTGGGTGGGATGGTTCCCGTGCCCCTCAGGGGCTCTCGTGGTGCTCACCAGCCTTCCCCTCTTTTCCAGCCTGTGGGAAGCTGACAGGAATAAGTGACCCGATCACAATTAAAACCTCGGGGTCCCGCTTTGGATCGTGGATGACAGATCCTCTGGCTCCTGAGGGAGAAAACAAGGTAAGAGCGTGACAGCATCACCCGTGTGGCTGAGGATGGTGAATATCCACCACAGCTCGGATTGTGCCCTGGGAAAGCTGGGGAATGTCCTCATCCACCCCGCAGGGCTCTGCTGGCAGCGGGAGGGGCTGAGCATCCCCCAGGGAGGGAGGATGAGGAGAAGTTGAGCATCCCCTGGTCCCTTTCCTGGGCAGGTGAAGCTCACTGCAGGGATGAAGGTCCATGGGCTCAGAACATCACCACGAGGTCTGTGTGGGAAAAAAAGCAAGTATTGAGTTTCTAATCTGTGTTTGGCAGCCAGGAGGGAGCTGGGGCTGAGCAGAGGGACCCGTGGTCCTGGTCCCTGCTGCTCTTCTGCTGCCAGCACCTCTGATAATGTCATCTACCTGCATTTGCCCTCCATCCTCCAGCTTCATTGTTGTGAGGAATTAACTGACTGCAGCCAGAGAGAGAGATTTGTTTTCCTTTGTTTTGGTCTTTTATTTTTTTCCATTCAGACCATTCAATTTTGATCCCAAGGAGGTAGGAGGCCAATAACTGGCTGAAAATCAATCCCAGCTCCCCATGACTGATGGAATGGAAAATATCTCAAGTGTTTGCCGAGGATTTGCAGGCAGCAAAACAAAACAAAAAGCACAAAGCTTGGCTGCCTGTAATTCCCTCCTGCATGCAGCATCTTTCAAAGGATAAAGGCACCAGCAAGGCCTGGATCAGGGCACCTATTTTGGGATCTGTGCCCTGGCATCAGCTCTGTAGCTGAGAGAGGACAAGGGATGCTCTGGAGAAGTCACCCCTGGGTGGTTTCTTTGAAGGTGACTTGAATTGTCAGGCTCTTTCCCTCCAGCAGCCAAGTGGCTGGCACTGGTTCCCCAGTTCAACACCTCCATATTTTACGGTTATTAAGCAAAATTTCACCTCCAGCCCAAATAAAACCCTGCTTAGAGGTGAGATGGGAAGTTTTACCCACATCCTGTCCCATTTTTCTCAAGGGAGGGGACAGAATTGTCCCCTTCAGGCTGTGTTTGCTGCTTCCCTTGGCACTAAGACAATTTTCACCTGAAGCTGGTGGTTCAGATGCTAAAGATCCTCCCGTGTCTTCAGAGAGTTTTGTCTCAAACAGCCATTTTTTGGTATTTTTTTAAGCCATGCCTTTTTCTGCAGTGTATTTTTGTTGTACAAGTAGTCTGCAAAATGGAGCTGGAGCTTCCCAAGCCTCTCTGTGTATTTAATATATAAAACCTGCTGGGAATTTTATTAGGAACACACCATTAAGTGAACTCCACTGGCTGCTCAGCAGAGTGGGAAAGTGAGGATGGGCAGAGATGGGCAGTTTATCATCCCCAGCTCCTGTCCCCGAGCCCCAGGAGGGGTTTGCTGTTCCTGTGATCATTTGTTCATGTCATGAAACCACGGAACACAACTGGGGGAGATCTGTGAGTGCTGTGGGAGCAGCAGGTGGAGGCTGAGGGCTGGGATTGCTGTGTGTGGACAGGAAGAGTTTGCTCAGAGCCAGCTGCTGTGATGGGACATCGTTCATCCATCAATCCCTGCTTTTCCCGAGCTTGGAATGCTCTTCTGCAGCCCCTGCATGGTGACACAGGGCTCTGCTGGGCTTTAAAAACTGAGCACAACACATTTGCATGTTGAATTTTTAATACCAGATAATGAAATGGGAGCAGCAAAGAGAGACTCATGTTTTGGATATTTTTTCCCCTATAATTTCCCAAACTGGCTCAGCTGAAGCTGAAGTTTCATTTCCAGCTCTGGCTGTTCTCTGGTGCTTTTGCAGCCACCCCAAAGCCCACCAAGGTTTGGTGCTGAGGGTCAGAGCCATTTGCCACAAGTCCATTCCCCACCTCTGCAGCCTTTCCAGGGATGACAGAAGGCTGAAATTCCCTCCAAAGTTTTTGGAAACCCCAGTTGACTTCCCAAAGGCAGCAGCCAAATGTTGGGCTGCCCTTCTCAAAGACTGATGATCACACTCCAGACACAGAGCTGTCAAATTTTGCAAGGGGTTTGCAGAAGAAATCTGCACTACATCACCCAAATCTGCAGCCTTAAAGGCTTCCCTCTGCTAAATTTACCTTTTCTCCTTCCTAAATGGCTCTTACAGAAAGCAGCTCTCTCATTTTCAGGCAGCAACTGCATCCAGAATGTCAGTGGCTGGCTGGATATTTCTTGTGGATATTAACTGCACAGCTTGGTCATTTGCCTCGGAATTGGTTTCATATAACAAAAGCTTTTTTTTTTGTAAGGAGTCTAGACAGTGTCCCCAGTGAACTGGCACTTAAATGATGATCTAAAATCTCTCCCCAATCTACCCAGAGCAAGATTTAGATGTCTTTGTCTCTTATATTTCAGCAGCCTCGCTTTAAGCTTTTGATGCAGCAGTGTATGATTTTTAAACCAATATGGACTTTTTGCCTGAATTTGCCTGACAATGAGTGATTGCATCCCTCGCTCCCGCATTCCAAATTAATGGAGTTGTGCACAGCAGCTGCTGTAATTTACTGAGTGCTACCGCGGGAAGCAAAAGCAGCAGCAGCAGCGACAGAAAATGCTGGGTTTAGCCAGGGAAAAGCTGCTAATTGCCCTGGGGAAGGGAGGGTGGTGCCAGCCACCAGCATTCCCAGGGGAGCACTTAAGCCGAGGAGATACCAGGTTATCCCCCAGGGAAAGCTTTGCTGTTCGGTTGATTTCCTGGCTGATTTGGGGGGTCCAGAAATTGGGGTTATTTCTGGATGTAGGTGACAGATGTTGGCTGGATTCAAGGCCAGATTGGACGGGATTTGGAGCAGCCTGCTCTGGTGGCGGAAGGCGTCCTTGGCAGGGATGGGTTTTAAGCTCCATTCCGAACCACTTAATGACGATTCCACGACTCCTGGCTGTGGATTTCTCTCCCAGCCCCGTTGCCGAGGCCATCCCTAACCCGCCGTGTTTGCGTTGTGCAGGTTTGGTACATGGACAGCTACCACAACAACCGCTTCGTCCGCGAATACAAATCCATGGCGGATTTCATGAACACCGACAACTTCACCTCCCACCGCCTGCCCCACCCGTGGTCGGGCACGGGGCAGGTGGTCTACAACGGCTCCATCTACTTCAACAAATACCAAAGCCACATCATCATCAGGTTCGACTTGAAGACGGAGACCATCCTCAAGACGCGCAGCCTGGACTACGCCGGCTACAACAACATGTACCACTACGCCTGGGGCGGCCACTCGGACATCGACCTCATGGTGGACGAGAACGGGCTCTGGGCCGTCTACGCCACCAACCAGAACGCCGGCAACATCGTCATCAGCAAGTTGGACCCCAACACCCTGCAGAGCCTGCAGACCTGGAACACCAGCTACCCGAAACGCAGCGCCGGCGAGGCCTTCATCATCTGCGGCACGCTCTACGTCACCAACGGCTACTCGGGCGGCACCAAGGTGCACTATGCCTACCAGACCAACGCCTCCACCTACGAGTACATCGACATCCCCTTCCAGAACAAGTATTCCCACATCTCCATGTTGGACTACAACCCCAAGGATCGGGCTCTCTACGCCTGGAATAACGGGCATCAAATTCTCTACAACGTCACCCTCTTCCACGTCATCCGCTCCGACGAGTTGTAGCCCGGCCTTGGTTAGAAACTGGGTTTAGTGGGGGGGGAAAATAAATAAATAAATTAAAGTGAAAATTAAAAAAAAAATTAATAATAAAAAGGAAAAAAAAGGGAGAAACTAATTTAAAAAAACATGCTCTTAAGGAAACATACTTTAAATAATTAAACATATAAACAGCTGCCAAAATTAAGACCAACATCATGGAGGATTATTCAGCATAAGCCTGACAGATCAGCATTACCTCTACATTTCTAGAAGTCTGGCCCTGTGTTATAGACTCACGAGTAACCGTGTACTTGCAGCTGGAACTGCACTCAGAGAACCACTTCAGTTTGGGGTTTTGTTTCGTTTCTGTTCTGATAGCAAACCTAGAGAACATCCTCAAGCAGTAAGGCAATGACTGTTGGAAGTTCACCCTCGGGAGCCTCGCTCTCCTCCGTGTGTGGGTTGCATGGACATTCCCCCGGCGTCACGGGCAGCTGTGATGGATGTGTGGAAAGGAAAAGCAGGAGAAGCTGACCCGTGAGGAGCTCTGGCTGTCTCAACAAGACCTATCACAGGTTAGTTTTCTTTGCCTTCCATTGCAGCTACTGTCTCTCTCAACTGTGTTCTTGTCACTTAGATTAACTGTGCTGAGACCCGAAGTAGCTCATGGATCTGTGTCTTAGTAACTTATTAAACACGATGGTTTAAGTATGTATTATGAACAAGTTGTTGTACCCATATTGTTTGAACTTATGTATTCAGCAACTATATTGTATAATGTATGTCTGTTATTTACCAGAGGTGGCAAAACTTTGTATGTCCAGTTTATGCAATGAATGTTGTAAATGCAATGATGTAGTTTGGATTTAATAAATGATGGTTTTTTTTCGTTTCTAAAGAGGCAAAAAAAAAAAAAAAAGGTCAGTGTTCACCCTTATACACAGGTAACCAATTTCATGTTGATAATTACAGGAATATTCTCTTACTGTTATCTATCTGCATAGCATTATGGTGGTTGGAAATCGCTTCCGTGGAGATTCTGTGGCAGCAGATTCCCATGGGAAGTTTGTTTATGGAAGTGTGAAGGTAATTAATTTTTTTTTAAGAGGAAAACTTTGTACTATCCACAGTTATCTAAGGAACAATAAAACTATTAGGAGACTTCCCTGCTTTGTTTGTTGTCTTCTCTGTGTGAAGGGGAGGGAGAACTGGAATTTTTTGGGGTAAATGCTGAGCAGCCATCCTGAGTTTCCTTCCAGGGAATACTTCCCAATGTGTAGCTGGGGCTGGGGGCTGGGAGGGTGGAGGGTTGGCTCTCTGCTCTGTAGGGATTCCCTTCCCATTTTCATCTGGAGCAGGCACTGCTTCAAGGAGATAAAATCCTGTGGCTGTTCCTGCTGTGGGCAGGGTCCAGCCACCCCCTCAGGGACTGACAGTGTCTGGTGTTGGTGCCACAACAGGAGGAAATCTCACCATGTGGCACCTTTATTGGAGCTGCAGACACTGCTTTGGACCTCTGAGGGCAACTGGATCCCATTCCTTCTTGGATTCTTGGAATGCTCCCCACCCTGAGTTTGCTACAGGCTTGTGCAGGTAAAAATCTCCTTCATTTAATTTGTTCTAAAGAGTGACTGTCACTGTCACAATCAGCCCTCCTGGTTCTGCCAAAGCAGGGCCCTCACAGGGGTACAGGATGCTCATCCCCTTCTGGTGGGAGATGTGGGGTCTCGTCACTCTTTCCTGTGAGATGTGGGGCCCCATCTCTCTCTGCTATGAGATGTGGGGCCCCATCTCTCTCTGCTATGAGATGTGGGGCCCCATCTCTCTCTGCTATGAGATGTGGGGTCCCATCTCTCCCCTGCCCCCCAGAAGGACAATATTTAGCAATTCCCACTCCAGCCAGCTCCAGGTGAAGGGAGAGCACCTTCCCCACCGAGGGCAGCTGGGGCATGGTCCCTGTGCAAACTGCAAAGGGCTCACTGGGGTGGCATCAGGTCTTCCTTGCCTCTTCCCCCACAGATTGGCCACATTTAGCACCACCAGGAATGACAATTTTTCAGCCAAGTGCCCAATGAGGCCCAGCAGATGGATGGTTCAGGGCCCTGGGAAGGAGCAGGGATCACCAAGGTCAGGAAATTGAATATCAGCGATCGGTGTTTGCTGCAAGCTGCACATCCAGATTTCAACCTCTCAGCCTTTGCAGCAGTTTCCTGCTGGGCTCTTCAACAGGAGGAGGGAAAAGGGAAAAAACAATGCAGTGCAATGTGGTTTCTCAGAGCTGGATTAAACCACAAGCACCGAGCAATCCTCCCTGTGAAGATGTTCCAGGCAGTTCCACGGGGCTGAGGCTGCCCTGTGTCAGCTCTGCTGCTCTCACTGAAGCCTTGGCTGGATGCAGAATGGGGACAGCTCTCTGAGGACTCATTCCTCTGCTGCACTCTGTAATTCCAGCTCTCTGGACTGCCAGCTTTGTGGAGAACTTCGCTGTTTAGCAGTGCTTTTCCCTCCAAGAAGCTCAAAAAGGGGGGCTGGAGACCCGTGGTGTAATTGGCAGCAGTATTGATCCTCGATGTGCAGGAGAAATCTGTTAAGCCAAAAAGCAGGAAGGTACCTGCAGTCATTTCTGTTTAATTAATGTATTTCTTCAGTGCAAACTCACTGAAGGGCAGTACACTGTAAGGGCTAGAGCTGGATCCAGGGATGCTGCAATCGATGGGACAGAGATGATGATGGCACCAGGGCTGGGCTTTGCACTGGAACTGCTCCTCGAGGGCTTTAGGGTGGAAAAGTGGGTGGGAATCCTGGCTGTACCCCGAGCTGGATTGCTTTTTGGTGTGGTTTATTGTCCCAGCAGCCAGGCTTTGTGTCTTCCATCCTAGAAGATGTTCTGATGAGGGGGTGGTTCTTCTCCAAGACCCCACATCTCACAGCAGAGAGAGATGAGACCCCAAATCTCACAGAGAGAGAGATATGGGACCCCAAACCTCACAGAGAGAGAGATGGGACCCTAAACCTCACACCAGAGGGAAATGGGACCCCAAATCTCACTGAGAGAGAGATGGGACCCCAAATCTCACAACAGAGAGAGATGGGACCCCAAACCTCACACCAGAGGGAAATGGGACCTCACACCTCACAGCAAATCCTCTGCAGGTGTTGACAGAGTTTGTCCCAGCCAATGTGTCCAGTTTTGGGGGGAGCTTTCAAGCAGAGCACAGCACATGGCAGGGCACCACTGAAACCTGCCCAGCTCACCCAGGCACCCTGGCACACCAACCCTGTGCCAGATTCCCTGCAGTCAGCGTGGTCATTAGGCAGGAGCTGAGGACAAAAGAACACGCCTGCTTCAAAACATCGATCTGCAAAAATAAATCGAATTACAGAAAGGCAAAATAATGCTGTTTGCTTTAGGACATGGCTACATTTAGATTCTAATTTTCCGAGTGCAATTCATTTAAGACAAAGGCTCCAGAGCACAAAATGTCCTTGAAGGCACCAGAGCAGGAGCAGCTCCTGTGTAACATGTACCCAAAGTTAATGAGATGAGAGAAGTGCTTTGAGGGGTGCACCTTTGTCCTATTTGCCTGTAGTGCAATATTCTATAAATGGATGCCATATGGCCCTACACTTAATGGTATGGATCAGATTGGAAGTGGATGAGCCACTCAAAGACAAGAACGTCCCAGAGGATTGCTTTCTATAGCCTATGACTTAATTATTTGATGCACGAGGCTTGCTGGTCCAAATTTAGTGCTGGGAGTCAGTGAGCTGCTTCAGAGGAACATCTGACCACAGTTCTGTGTGTGTGTGTGTTTATGTGCTGTTAATATTTGCCAAGGTATTCCTTGGGAAGCCCTGCTCCAGGGATTTGGGAGGGCTTGGTGCAAAACCCAAGCTTCTCCCAGCCCCACCAGCCAAGTCCCAGCTCCATAGCTGGGACAGATTTGATGGAAAGGGAATTTTGATGAATGACAAGACAAGGGGGAATGGCTTACACTGAAATAAGGGAGATTTACATGAGATATTAGGGAGAATTTTTTCCTGTGAGTGTGGGCAGGCCCTGGCACAGGGTGCCCAGAGAAGCTGTGGCTGTCCCTGGATCCCTGGAACATCCAAGGCCAGGCTGGACAGGGCTTGGAGCAGCCTGGGACAGTGGAAGGTGTCCCTGCCATGGCAGGGGTGGGATGAGATGATCTCTAAGGTCCCTTCTAACCCAAACATTCCATGAGTTAATTTTCCCTTCATCCTGAGTCAGAGGGACCAGTGCCCTCCAGCTGGGTCACACCTGCCCTGGGATGGAGGGGGCTCCTGGTGGGATTTGCTCTCATTCCTGCCCTTCACCAAGCCAGGACCCTGCCCTGCCCTTGGCTCTGATCCATCCTCCTTCCCTGGAGCCCTCAGCCCATCCCAGGGGATCCTGCCCAGCTCAGGGCAGTGAAATGCAGCTCTGGGCCTTGAAATGCAGCTCTGGGCAGTGAAATGCAGCTCAGGGTCTTGAAATGCAGCTCTGGGCCTTGAAATGCAGCTCAGGGTCTTGAAATGCAGCTCAGGGCAGTGAAATGCAGCTCAGGGCAGTGAAATGCAGCTCTGGGCAGTGAAATGCAGCTCAGGGCAGTGAAATGCAGCTCAGGGCAGTGAAATGCAGCTCTGGGCAGTGAAATGCCCAGCTCTGGGCCTTGAAATGCAGCTCTGGGCAGTGAAATGCAGCTCAAGGCTGTGAAATGCACTCAGGACAGTGAAATGCTCCCCAGCCTGTCCCAGGAATTAAATGAAGCTCACCCAGCACCTGGCCCAGAAGCCAGGCAGAAACCCTGGCTGTTGTTTAGCATCATCACAACTCTGAGAGCTGAAAATTTCCCTTTCTTCCTTTGCTGTCTCTTCCCTGACCTTCATTAGTTCTGCAAGCACTGAGTGCTGAGCCCATATGGAGACAGTTATCATAAAAAACTAAATCCTGGCCCCTTAATTAGCTCCTCATTATCTGAGAGCTCCATATTGAAGCATTAAGAACTAGCGGAGCAATTTGTTGAGTTTCCAATTAAAACTTTTTTAGAATTGTTGAGCCTTTTAATACTTTGTGTTTACAAATTGCCTTGGACCCACACCAACACACACATTTCCTTCACTGGGGAAATATAACTGAGGAGCTGCTCGTTATTTATATAAAACCCCAGGTTTTAATAAAGTCATAAACCATGTCAGTGAGGCTGCTCTTTTCATACCTGATACAATAGAGATGACTCTGAATGAGTGCAGAGGAGTTAGAATCATTAAGAGGGCAATTAGAGGCTGATTCCCTAATAACTCCACTTTTACAGCACTGTAAAAACAAATGTACACATCCCTCTTTATATTAATTTACCTTGGATGTGCTCCTGCCTGTTGACAGGTCCTGAGACCTTCTGTTCCAGCACTTTGCAGCCTCAGGATCATCAGGAATAAATAAAAGCCAGCTGGGCATGGATTATATTCAGTGGATCACACCAACTGGGAGCTGGAGCAATGCAGCTACAAACAGGGGAGGAAAATTTGGTCTCCTTTGAAGCACTGATGGGTCCATGGCCAAAAATTTGGGGAGGTGAGCGAGCACTTGACAAGCCCAGGGATGAGCTGTTCCTAAAATCTGCAGAGAAGGGAGCAGCAGTGGCTCTGCTGGCCTGGAGAGGGATGAAGGGATGTGCTGAAAACCTCTCAAACGTGGCTCCCAAGCCTTTTGGAAAGGATGGCCACGATCCCATCACATCCATGAGGATAAAGGAGGGATGCAGCAGAACAGGCAGCAGCCCTCAGGGGTTTAACTCACCCCAAATTACTTCTTCTTCCTGAAAAACAGACCCAGGAGGAGGAAATTCATGGCTGTCAGGAGTGTGTTGTGTAACCACCACAGGAGGAGAAGTGGTTTTGGGGTGTGGCAGAGCTGTGACAGCCTCAGGAGCCACAACCTGAGCTGGGTTTTGTTCCCAGCACTTGTGATAATACAGCACTTATCTTCTCTGGGATGTTGTAAAGCCAGAGCTGATCTGGATTGAACATGTCATTTGTATTCCCACGCTGTTTTTGAAGCAAATCTGTCAAATCAAACCCAAAAAAAGGAACTAAGAGAGGAGTTGCATAAGGAATTGTCTGGGCAGGCAGCTGTGGTCACTGATGGCTCTGTGGCTTTGGTGTCCTGGCAGAGGAGGCAGAAGTGACCCTCAGGATCAGGGAGCAGCACCCCAGACCAGCTGGAACCCCTCAGGGGCTCAGGGCCATCCCCACAGGTTTGGGTCCTCAGCTCAGACAGGAGCTGAGCTTTTCCTCACCCTCCTTCTGCCTTTTTGACCTGGCTTTTAGAAAACCTCCTCACCTCGAGGAGAATTCCCCATTTATCCCATTTGGGCACTTGCTGAGCTACCAGAAAAGGCATCTGCAGGTAGAGCAGCACTGTGAGCCCTTCCTCAAACCCTCCCAGCACCAGAGGCCTTGGGGAGAGGAGACACAAATCTGCCATCTGTGGCAATTTAACATTTCCCAGTCACATTGCACCAGGCCCTGTCACTCTGAATGAACATTTGAGCTCTTCCTCTCCGTGGCCTCCCTTCCCCATCAAATTGGCCCTGGCATTCTGTAATAAAACACACACCCTGTGCCTGCCAAGGGTCACCCCAGGGGCTGCCACCAGCCCAGGGAGGTCCCCTCTGGAAGGAGGAGCTCAATCCAAGTTTGATTGCAGTTCTGCACTGTGCAGGAGGCTCGGTGCCTGTGCTGGGGTTTTAAATCAGCAGCTGGGCAGGAATTTGCCAGTGATCCTGGCTGGGAGGAGCAAGCAGGCAGCTGTGCTCTGCTGTGGGAGCAGAATCCAGGGAAAATCCACTGGATGAGCAAGGAAGAGCATGGCAGCAAACATTGGAGGGGGAAAGGACAGATCTGCTGTGGTGAGAGGGACACTGGTGGCTCTGGGAGCTTTGAGAAGGGAGAGTTGGGTGAGTCCTGCAATCCAAGAGGAGTTTTCCTGGAGGAAAGGTGGTTCACTGTCTTGGAAAACAAATATTTGTGCCCTCAAATCAAATTTCCTCTTGCCAACCCCAGCTGAAGGCTGGCAGCAGTAGAGGAAGGCTTCTAGACATCCACATTTCTTCCTCTTTCCTGGCATTTCTGTCATTTCCCCTGAAACACCTGGAAAAGTCAACACAGGTGCAGCAGTGGCCACAGGGATTTGGGATTTGCAGGGGGTGGAGACAAACAGGGCTGGGAGTCATGATGAGGATGAGGATGATGACACCAGGCCAGTTGTGTGCCCCTTTCTTCTCACTGGACACCTGACAATGCTGGATCTCCTCTGGGGATTTTAGGATTTCTTATCCCTGGGAAGGAAACCAGTCCCTGGAAACAGAGAATGTTGGGCACGAGGAGATCCCAAATTCCTGCTGAGCATCCCCCAGTCTGTGGCATGGCCCAGGTGCAGGTGTTTGGTGTTTGTGGTGTGTTTGGGGTGGTTTTGCAGGTGTTTGGGGTGTATTTGGGGTGTGTTTGCAGATGTTTGGTGTGTTTGGGGTGGTTTTGCAGGTGTTTGGGGTGGTTTTGCAGGTGTTTGGTGTGTTTGGAGTGGTTTTGCAGGTGTTGGTGTTAGGGGTGTGTTTGGGGTGGTTTGGCAGGTGTTTGGTGTGTTTGTGGTGTGTTTGGGGTGGTTTTGCAGGTGTTTGGGGTGGTTTTGCAGGTGTTTGGTGTATTTGGAGTGGTTTTGTAGGTGTTTGGAGTGGTTTTGCAGGTGTTTGGTGTATTTGGAGTGGTTTTGTAGGTGTTTGGGGTGTGTTTGCAGGTGTTTGGGGTGTGTTTGCAGATGTTTGGGGTGGTTTTGCAGGCGTTTCCTGCATTCCCAGCACAGCCCTCGCTGCTCCAGCAGCAGAGGAGGGTGAAGCTCTGTAAACCAGCAGGGCTCCTTGCCCAGATTCCAGCCACAACACTTGCTTTGGAAAACTCCATAAACCAGAGGGTTTTTTACACAGGGGAGGGGAAAAAAAAAAAAAATAAAAAAAAATTCAGCCGTTTAATTACCGTCCCTCATTCCTGCATCACCACAATTTTCACATCCCTGCCCCTTCCAGCAGCCACGGGCTCAGCACTGCCCCGTCCCGGGGGGAGCCAGGGCTGGGAGCCCCCACCCCAGGCACGCACAAAGCCGGGATAAAGAGCTGGAAAACGCTCCAGCCCTCGGTGTAAAACCAGCCCTGTGCTGCTCGAGCAGATGGGAGGAAACCTGCGGCAAGGCAATCAGAGAAGGGTCAGCAGGAAATTTGTCCTGGGGGTGATGGTGTCTAATGGGCTGTGTGAGCAGCTGAAATGCTCGCTGAAAGCTGAGGCTGCTGCTGGAAAGAGGCCACCAGAGCTGCACAGCCATGCTCTAATGTGGTTTATTTGAAGGATAAATAAAGTGTGAATGGTGGGATGGCCGTGGGTTAAGGCAGGATTTTTGTGGGTGCTCTGTCAGGTCACTTGGAACCTCACAGGAGTCCTGATTTGGGTTGGGTTTGTGGATTCCTGGATTGGTTTGGGTTGGAAGGGACCTTAAATCTCATCTCCTTCCATCCCACAGACATCTCCCTAGCCCAGGTTGCTCCAAGCCCTGTCCAACCTAGCCCTCAGCCCAGCTGCAGCTGAAACTCCATCGAACTGTGGAGGGTCATTAATTGCCTCCTTCCCTAATGAAGGCAAAGAGGGACACTCCACGAGAACACCCCCAAAAATGTCCTTGCACGAGGAACAAGAACTGCCTGGAAGTGGAAGGGAGAAAAAAAGTACAAACCCAAGGAACTGGGAGCACTTCATCCCATAGCAACAAGCCCGTTCAACAGGAGGAGCATGTTCACAGCAGAGCCCTAAAAAAGGAGCTGTTAAAATAAACATTGGCATATCTCACACCTCCCTCCTCCCTGAAGGACGCTCCCTGGAAACACATGTGGACAAGCTAGGGAAGGGAAGGAAAATAGGGATGGAGGGGGAGATGAGAGGGATTCTAATTAAGTGCTGGAATTAATCTCTGTTGTCTTTCAGTGTCTAATAAGTTTAATGATTTGGTGTGTGTTGTTCACTGGTGAATCCAGAGTCTGTTACAGAGCATCTGGTCATGTTATCCCTTTGCTTTTTATATCCTAAAATACTCCATGAGTTTCTGAGGAGCTTTTGCCCTACATTTCACATTTTAGGCAGGTGACAGAGGCCCCGTAACCTCTCTGCGAGCACCCTTCAAGCTTCAGTTTCCAGGGGGTTTTCCCTGCTTTATGTGGAGGGATAAAAAATCCTATTTTTCTTTTATGAACTGGAATAAAACTCCTGGAGCCTTTACAAGCCTGTGCTGGCCCTGCTTAGGGTGTCCTAGGGTGGATACTTTGAGCAGCAAAGGCCTGTGCTCTGGGAAATCCATCTCAATTCTGGGAAATCCCTCTCCCTTCCCTCTGGGAAATCCCTCTCCCTTCCCTCTGGGAAATCCATCTCCCCTCCTTCTGGGCACGCAGCCCCTCACAGGCACAGCTGGGAGGTCACAGATGCTCTTTGGGAATCCCAAAATTTCCTGCCTGCATGCCGGTATCACACATGGGCTCCAGTGGCACCCCAGACAAGCAGAGTCACGTTTGCACGTGCTGATCTCCCAGGAAAAGGCAGGATAATGGGATTTAGGAGTTAACATCACACTTGCACTTCCATCCCTTCCTCTTCCCCCTCTTTTTGTTTTTATCTTTGGATCAGGGCAGGCCCAAACACCAACGTGACACCATCAGGGCAGAGCAACTGGAAATGTGATCAGAGAGCAGGGCACTGATGAGACAGCTCATCTTCCCTCCACACACAGCACTGGGGAAACCACTGGGAAATCAAAAAAAGCTCCAATAAATCAAATTGTCCCTGCTATGGAAACAAAACCAGCAGCAGGTGGAGGGGGAAGTTTGCTCAGACTCCCGGGATGCCGTGGGTGATTCCATGCTCAATCCAACAGCAGGGCTGGGAATGTGGGAGACAGGCAGGCCTGGAAAGCCTCATTCCTCCTGAATTCACTCCTGTGCTGAAGTGTGGACTGTTACCCACACCTTTAGGGTATCCACACTTTTAGGATAATTCCCTTTTACCCTGGGGATGGGTTTAACTCTGCCATGGGGCTGTTGAGGAAGGCTGTTTTCAGCGGAATTCAGTGGGCAGCAAGAACAGCCAGGTTTTCCTGGCTCACCCACCACTTCTCATGGAAAACACAGGTGCTGAGACACTTCCCCCAAGCCCCCAATCCAACTGCTTTTGGAGGAGTGTGGTGTTCACATTTCACTGAACAGAATTCCTTCGCTCAGGATTTTTATCCTGAGAAGATGAAAAGGCAGAGAGAGGCCCAGAGATGGAAATAATCCTGATCTCATTGGCTTCTCCTGTGCTGTGCTCATGTGGAATGGGTCAGGAATTGTTTACCTGAAGTGCTGAGCCTGGCTGGGCTCTGGTGTGAGTTGTTTTCAATCACTGACCAATGGTCACAAGAATTGTGTCAGGGACTCTGGAAAGAGTCACGAGTTTTCATTATTATCTGTTTAGCCTTCTGTAAGGATCCTTCTCTATTCTTTAGTATAGTTTAGTATAGTTTTCTTTAACACAATATAGTATCATAAAATAATAAAATATCCTTCTGATCTCATGGAGTCAGAGCATCATTCTTCCTTGCCACGAAGGGACAGATTTTTTACAACAGAGGAGCACCAAGCTGGGCTTGAAGGAGAAGATGGGAGCAGGGTGGTTTGTCACCTGCACTCTGGGGAAGGTCACCAGAGGGGTGACCTGGGGGGTGGCAGAGCTCCAACCCTGCAGGACAGAGGACACTCCACCTCCTCTTGCATAATCACTGGGCTGAGGGGGAAAAAAAAAAGTACCTGATAAAACTTCCCACTCACACATCCAACCCACCCTAAAGGGCTCCTGGTCCTGGTGGAACAGGAGATTGTGAGACTGCCAGGAATAGGTGGCAATCAAATAATGAATGCTGCAGCCCACTCCCATCTGCCAGGGAAAAATCCTGCCCAGGGGACGCCGGGAGGCATCGCCTGCTCCTGCATCCTCCCCTGGGCACCAGCACCTGCTCCCCTCCCCACGTTCACATTCCCAGCAGGGTGGGCAGAGCTTTTCCCGAGGCAGGAGGAGCTGCTGGTTGCAGATGGAAGTGCTGGGATGCAGACATCTGGCTGACACCGCCACGTGTTTGCGCCGTAACGCGATGTTGGCAGTGTTGGGTGAAAACATTGATGGAAAATGAAGCCAGACACTGTGAGGGGAAAAAAAAAAAAAGTGTAAAACTTCAGAATTCAGTCTTGTGTTGCTTTGAACATCACCGAGTGGGTTTGGAGTAGAAAACAGCAAGGGACTGGTTCTGCTGGTGGAAAAAAAATCAGCAAAAATCAATGTATGAACCAGGCCCCCTTTGCAGCAGCTGCACTGACACAGCTGAGGCTGCTCCAGCAGGTGTGGGACCACCCTCAGGTCCTGTTTTGGGGCAGATCAACACCTCTCAGGACTCAAATGTCCCCAGGCTGCCTCTTGCCCAGGTCCTTTGGGTGGCTTTGCTGTGACCTGGGTGGGGCTGGGCTGAGCAAGGTGGTGATGCCCCCCCAAAGCCCAGATTTCAGGTGCTTGTGTGGGTTTGTTAAAAAGGGGTTGGATAAACAACTTCAGCTCTCCATCAGCCTTGGTGGTGGAGTCACAAAGCCTGGATGTGGCACTGGGTGCCAGGGTTGAGTTGAGGTGTTGGGGTTGGGTTGGGCTTGATGATCTCGGAGGTCTCTTCCAACCCAGTAATTCTGGGATTCTGTGAATCTCAGAGGACACCTGCCTTGCACTGGAAGGTGAGAGCAATCCCATGGGATTTGGGATGGTGTGCAGGACTGGGGACAACCACCAGAGGCATGAAAAGAAACCAGTTAATCCCAGAAATCCTTTTCATCAGCTGCTTTTGTCTCCTGTGCCGGACGAGTTGGAGCTGCACAAACTCCAGGTGATTTATGCTGGGTCCCCAGGAGAGAGAGAGAGAGGCAGGAGCAGCTCCATTTGTGCTGAGCCCATCATTCCTAGGAATGTGATCATTCCTGGAGGTTTTTTTACCCCTTAAAGTGTTGCCTTTGCTTTTCACCTCTGTGGTTGTGTTTTCAAAGCCACGTTGGGAAAACGCAGCGCTGGGAGTTTCGGGTCAGGGCAAACACAGCCCCCTTCCCTTGCCAGGGTTTTTGGAAGGTTGGGAATGTGAGTTTCTGAGGAGCTGGTCCTGAGCAGAGACCTTGCATGTGTACAGAGAGTGCTGATTCATCGGGCTGCCACCAGAGATAAAAGAACATCTAATTAAGTCACCCGTGTATAAATAAACGTACAAGGTACAAGCTCGGGAGCACAGAACAGTCCTGGAAAATCTCAGAAATGCACAATATGCTTTTCCTCTCTCTGGCAGGGCTGGAGCTCACCTCTGGGACCACCCTTTTGTTTAGAAATATCAAAGAACGCGATTTTTTTAATTATTATTTTTCTGTTGCAGTATTAGTTTTTTACATCAAAACTCAGTCATTTCCTCTTTCCCTGCAGGTCATCTGAGTCTCAGGTACACCAAGGCTTTGATATCCCTCCAAATACTCCGAGCAGGGTTCACTTCCAAGGCTGTGTGGGGTCTGCATCCTTTTTTTTGGACGAGAGAAAAACAACAGCAAGATCAAGAAAAACAGAGAGCAATTAACTGCTGCTCTAATTGCAGCACTGATGGCCAGGCTGATGTGCCCGCAGCTGCGGGACAGCACCGGCTCTGTGTGTTAATTAACCTCATTAAAGGCCTTCAGAAAGGGGTGAGACCCTGCACAGTCCGGAGTGGGAATTATTTGGCTTTTTTCCTGCAATTCCAGCTTTGTGGTGTGGCTGTGGGGGTTCCCCCTGCGCATCCCTTTGTTCAGGATGGGAAAATCCAGCTTCCCAGGATTTTCCCATCCTGAGCTGAGTTTTCATGGCCTCTGGACCTGCACAGGCATCAACCTTTCCCCGTGGAAGTCTTTGCCATAAACCCGTTTATGGTTATTTTTACGGCCCTTTTCCTCCTCCAGCCCTGGCTGTTAAGGCACTGAGAGATGCCTTTGTTGTGTTTTGAGGCAATTAGTTTTGATGGCATAACGAGGCTGATAAATTACCACCCTGGCCAGGAGCTTTGGGTGTTTGTGAGGAAAGAAATCCCTCCGTGTCTTCCTTCTGCCACACTCCTGAGGCTTTTTATGGTGCCTCGAGGGTGACAGCAGGAAAAATCACAAGAGGTGTCCCTGCCCAGGGAAGGGGGTGATTTTTAAGGTCCTTTCCAACCCAAACCAGTCTGGGATAATGGAAATTGCCCATCCTGGTGGCCGTGCCCAGGAGGAGGTGACTGTCCCTTGCTGGAGGCAGTGAATTAAAGTAGGATGGCTTTTGCCAAGGACCTTTTTTTATCGAGGCAGAAAAGCACAAATAATCTCCAGGAGTTTGACTGATTCAAAGTGAGAAGATCTGAAAGTTCTTGCAAGTCAACAACAACAACAACAACAATAATAATAATAATAATAGTAATAATAAATCTCTCCCTCTGGCTGAGAAATTATAATAAATTTATAATCTGTGCATCCCCCTGCTGTTTTTTGGGGGTGATACTGCTCCAGTCCACGTCCCACACTGGCTCTGCAGGAATTGTCACAGTCCCAGGCTCAGAGGCAGCTGCCTAATTGCACTGTTTTTAAATTTTTTCCTACATTTCCTCCATCTGATAAGGTCAAGCCCACCTTGAGGACAGCTGCTCTGCTGTCTTTTCCTCTTTGGGATCCACAGAGGATGCAGCTGCTCTGACCTTTTACATAAACCTCGTTAAAGGTGACCAAGAAATGCACAAAATGTATCTCCCAGAGCAGTTTGGAGGAAGTGCTTTGGGTGTATTTTATTTGTTGTGCCAGGTGTCCCAAAGGATCACTCATGGGGGGCAGGGCTCTGGCTGCTTCTCGTGGAAAATTAAGGCAAATAGGAAGAACATCCCTGCTAAAATTGGAATTTTATGGCTAGAAAAGGAAAGACAGCAACCAGCTTGCTCTGGGCTCTTCAGCAAGGTTGGATTTTTTCTCCATTTTCTTTTTTTTTTTCAAGTTGGGATTGACTCTGCTGAAGGAATACGAAAACTAAGCTGGATTTTCCAACGTGTCCTTGCAAGGCCATTGCTGTGACCTGATGGAGACTTCCAAGGGCTTGGCCATGGTTCAGGTGTGAGGCTGAGAGCTCCAAAATACCCCTGGGAGGTGCTGGCTCAGCATCACCTGGCTGCTGGTGCAAGCCAAGGCCACCAACACCAACACCACGAGCTCAGGGCCTGTTCTGCAAGGGAGGAACCAGATTTGGGACCTGGTGACTGCAGAGAGCTACACTGACCCATTTTCCTCTGGCTGATGGATACAGGCACTGGGAAAAGCTCCATAGCAACTGGATGTGCACAGTTTAATTATGAAATCCCCACGGTGCTCCCTTGTAAAGATAAATGGATCCAGGATATTTTCCCCCCTCGCAGCCATTAGGAAAGGTTTATATTTAGAAGGTCCTGTCCCACTTTGCTGTGTGCCAAACAGCAGCACAGCCTGGGGAAGGGCAGGGAGTGGGATGAGCACGTCCAGGACAACACATGGAACATCCTTCCAGGAAGCTTTGGGAGCCTGAGGAATCTGCTGGTTATCCCATGGCATTTTGGGTGGGCTTTTTCCCCAAACCAATGCCAAGCACTCCTGATGGTAGCAATGACATTTCACACCCTCTTCAACTGTACAAATGACACCAGGGGACCCAAGAGCCCCATCCCGCGTGTTAATCCCAAAAGGAGGGACAGATCCAGCAGTGCTGTTGGATCCCTGAGTGTCACCCTGGGAAGATCTCAGAAAAACAAGGCAGCAGCAGCAGAGCTGTGTTAGTGAGAATATTTTGGGTTCTTTCCTGGTTGTCTTTTCTTTAAGCTCTCCACAGCAGCTCAGGTCAGCTCTTATTACCTTCAGCTGTCCCTCCTGTCCCCTGGCACAGAGCACTGAGACACAGACAGTGAGAACTTTGAGATGGCACGATAAATAAAATAGATGCTATTATTGCAGCCCTCTCCTGTTTGCTGCTGCCATGGTTTCTCTTCTCTTGTCTGACTTATTGCTGATGTCTCCTGTCAGCCCAGCTTGCTTCTCTTGGTGATGTGATTTATGGGCCAGGGAGGCAGAGCAGAAACACGGCAAAATTGCAAATGAGGGTGCTGGGAGGAGCACGGGGAGAAAGACAAGGAGCGATTGTGATGAGGATGTGCAAACGGGTCCTGGTCCCACCGCTCTGTGACAGGGGATGGGCTCGGGGACAGCGTGCTCAGACAGGCGAGCAGCCTCGCTCCAGGGCTCCAGCTCAGCACCTCCGAGCTGGGAGAAGCAAAACCTGGAGCAGGGACGGGATCCCTGTCACTTCCCAAGGTGAGCTCCCCATTCCGTGTGTCAGTGCCTCCATCAGGGGCTGAAAGGTGCAGGCAGCAGCCAGCACTGCCCAGACCCAGCAAGAGCCTCAACTGCTGCAAATCCCTTCTGCTTCCAGGAGTTTGTCCTCTCTCATCCCTGTTTCTCTGCAGCCAAGGTGGTTTGGATACGGGCAGGAGAGAGAAACCAGAGCTTTGGGACGCTGTCCTTGCTGGCAGCCCCTGCAGCACGGCAGGATGATGCTATTTTCATTCCCCGTGATAATTGAAAGCTGTTCCGCTCGGTCCTGCAGCTTCCTCAGGCTCCAGGCACCTCTCACCCGTCCTTCTGCTGCCAGCCCAAAAGCTGGGAGGAATGTGGAAGTGCCGAGCAAACAATCCCTGATTTTTGTTGGATTTCATTGCAAGGGCAGGGCTGGACTCATGTGGGTCCCCTGTGTCACCCTGCAGAGCAAGCCCCGGAGTGTGAGTGAGTAACTGTGTGCTGGGAAGGGGAGAGAAAGCCCAAAACATTCCCTGTAATCCTCCCCAAAACTCAGGGAGAAGATGAGAAAGGAGGATTTGCGTTAGAAATGAAAATTAAACCAGTGCATGGTTTCATTCCCTTGCACTGAGCAGCACAGGAATTCCAAAGGCTGCTCCGAGGCAGATGCTGCTGCTTTAATCTGTTTTTTTGGCCAGTTATGCACACATGTACCAGTCCTGCTTGGATTACACTTTTCAAGGATTACAGCTCAAATCCAGCAGGGCTTTTAATGCCTGGAATGGGGCAGAACAGCTGACATTAATATATTCCAGGAGTGCAAGCCCAGGCAGCACTGGGATCATCATTAGAAAGTCTGATGGAGGATTAGAATACAACTTGGAGAAATCAGCCACACTGCTGCATCTCCAGCTGGGGATTTTTTTTTTCCTTGGGCCATAGCACCTGCTCGTTGAGCAGTTCTAGATTCTGGATAATTATTCCAGGCAAAATCTGATGAGTGGAGCCACTCTGGAATGCTAATGGAGACTGCTGAGCCTGCCCAGGGGCTCGGATTGCTCTGCCACGCAGGGAATCCCATTTAGTGCCCTTGGGAGCCACCTGAGTGGGAGCCAGTGGAAACTTCAGCACGGGAGACTTTGCAAATACACAAATAAACAGCAATTTCCAGGAGCTGGCAAGAGGAACCGGGGAATTCTGCTGCTTTGTGTTGTGTTTGTGGCTCTGGTCAGTTTAACATCCAGCTGAAGAGACAAAGATGCTGTATAGGTACATTTATACAAATTACATCTAAATACTAGGTCATTTGGGGTCATCCTAAGATCCCCAGGGGATCCATCCTTAGGAATCCAAGCATCCCTAGGAATTACTGTATTTTCCCAGTCTTTTTCCCATTTCCCAAGATAAGGGACAGTTGTTGCAGGAGATTGAGTTATGGGGAGTGTCTGAACTAACATTTATCAGCAGCCACGATGCAGAACCTTAAACTGTCAGGATCAAAATACAGGAAGAAAAAAAAAACCAAAAACCCCAATTCCTTCCTTTTCTAGTCAGGAAAATCTGGGTGGTGCAGCAATTCCCCAGCTCCTGGATCAAAACATCTGTTTGCCACAATACAAATCTGGCAAAGCAAAGCAGGTAATTGCTCCTGTCAGCTGAGCAGGGAGTAAATCTGTAGGAAAATCAGCATTTCCTTGAGCAGGGAATGCCAGCTGGAAGTGAAGCTGCTCTGCAGCCAAGGCAGCAGTGCCACGAGCAAGGAGGTGCCTCCAGAATCAACACATTTCCTTGCCTGGGGTTAAATTCCATTTTTTCTGCCTCAGGAAGGGTTAAATCTCCGCTGCCGAGGCTTGTTCCTCATCCCATGTGGAGAGGGTGCTAATTGAACTGAAAGGCCATGGGATTAGCAGGAGAAACAGGTGAAAATTAATGGAGAAATGAGGAAAGGAATAATTGGCTTCCATGTGCCCAAAGCCATGAATTACCCCCGGGTGAGGAGCACCTTCCTCGTGGTGGGAGTTTGATCAGGAAGCTACAGCTGAGCCTGGGACCAAGTTTGGGACAGTGTGTTGAGTTTGTGAGCTGGGCAGAGGAATCCTTGGGTGAGTTCATCCCTCCTTAATTTCCTTGGAGCAGTTCCAGCATTGTGGAAACACAAGAAGTCCTGGCTGGAGGGATGCTCAGCATTCCCCCTCCAGAGCCTGGGTTTGGAGGCTGTTCCAGGGAATAAACTGGACATCCTTGAAGTTCAGAGGCTGTTCCAGGGAATAAACTGGACATCCTTGAAGTTCCTCCATGCTTCTGTCTGCTCCAGGTCACTGGTGGGGCTGTGACAAGGGAGAGGTGAATGTCACCTCCAGTTTGGGTGTGCCATAGTCACTGGTGTGGTTGGAGCAGGGCCACACCAGGTGGTGACAGCAGCAAGGAAGGGTCAGACTCCTGTTAAAATCAGCTGGGAAGGATTTTGAGGTGAATCAAGGCCAGTTCAGTGATGCTTTGTAACTCTTGTATTTTTTTGAGCATCTCCTCTGAAGCAACAATTGTTGAGTATTTGGCTCACTCAGGTTTGGAGCAGCTGCCCAGGGAAGTGCTGGAATCACCATCCTCGGAAGGGCTCAAAAATCACTTGGATGTGGCCCTTGGGGACGTGGTTTAGTGGTTGGATTTGATGATCTTGGAGGTCTTTTCCAGCCTAAATGATGCTGTGATTCCACATCTGCAGTGCCAGGAGTGTGACAGCTCATCTTCCCTTGGCTAAACCGAGCCTGGATATTAAACTTGTTTTTAATGTCAGTGTGGTTAATTATAAATATTTTACCTGTTGCTCAGGACAGAGGATCAGGCAGGAGCTGCAGTGATGTGTAATCTCTGAGGCTGCTGCTTTTCCAGTGGCTCTCTAGGACACTGGAAACCCTTTGGAGTGAGGCTGGCAGCTCCTCCTGGAGCACTCCTTCCCTCGCTGGGCTGAGGGATGCACAAGGATTTGTGGCATGAGGATATCTGGCAGAGCTTCAGCAGCTCCGTGGCTGTGGCCAGGCACTGGCAGGGCTGAGCTGAGCTCAGCTGAGCCCTCTGAGAGCAGAATCCTTTTATCCCATCTCTGTTTGAAGGCAGAGAGAGCTCAGGATGGCTCTGCTGCTGCAGAGTGAGGTGAGTTCAGTCGAGGACTCTGGCTTGAGTCATCTTGGCCGAAAATCACTCTGGGTAAACTTTCCATTCCAGTGGATTGAGGAAGGCAGAAATGAAACTGCTTTGGGGATTTGGGGGGATGGCAGAGGCTGATAAAATATTGAAGAGCCAGGCCATCTGTAACTGCTGCATGGGCTGGGGAGCACAAACACCAACTGGGCAGAGCAGGAGGGGCTGCTGGCCTGGCCTGGTGGACACCCATCCTCCAGGAAAAGTGGCCAGGGTGACAGATGGCACCGTTTGCTAGGAAATACATCCCTTTTTTTCCCCTTTTTTTGGCACTATCACAGTCAATAACGTGCAGAGGAGAGGTGGGAAGGCCCAGCACTGGCTGTGGACGTGCAGCAGAGCTCTGCTGTATCACTGTAACTTTATTTAAATAGATTGTTGTTACACACACTCTTAATTAAAGCAAAGAAGCCAAGGAAACTGTTTCCCCGTGGATTTGGTGTTGATGTGGGACAAAGGAAGGAGCTGTAATGAGATTTCCATTTTGGGATGCTGCAATCCCGTCTTCAAGGACTGTGATGAGTAATTGAAGTCTCCTTGCTCAGACCTTTCCCGGGGGGGCACAGGACACTGGGAATGCTCTTGGGTCCATCTAGTGGAACAGTTAGTCCCAAGCAATGTGAGAAACCATCTACAAATTAAGTCCTTAATTGCCATTTCAGCCTGGAGATGAGATGCTCCCTCCCATTTTTGCCAAAGAACGAGCTAAAGTTGGGTGTAAGGCAAGGAAAGGCGAGGAAGTTTCAATTTTCACGTGCAAAGTGGAGAATCCTTGGGAGAATTCGGCTCCTTGCTCCTGCTGGCAGTGGAAAGAGCAGCACAATTTGCAGCACAAAGAGATCTCTAAGGTTGTGCTTGCTTGAGGTGGCCCGTGGCTACCAGCCACTGGATCCTCCTGCAGAAAGGACTGTAAATAGGCTGCTCTGATGTGTAAAGATGTTAAATGGGGAAAAAAAGGAGGAAAACCAGCAAACATTTATATTTCAGAGCTCCTAAAGGCAGGTCTGAGTGGCAGAAGTGATGCTCCAGGGAGGTGAAGTGGTTGGAGAGATCTCCTCTGGTTTTTCTGGGATGTTGGGATAGAGAAAAGGTCAGCAGGGACATGGGAATTGGGTGAAGAAACTTCCCTCTGGGCTGGAATCTCTGCATGACCAACAGGGCAAGGCTCAAGCAAAAGATTTCAGATTTCAAGTGTGATTTGAGAGAAATGTAGAATTTTAAGATGATTCCTTTTGACATAGAAGGCTAAATGCTTCTCCCAGAGTCCTGCTTGGTTGTGCACAAGGGGATTTTGGAAATCCTGGAGAGCCCAGGTGTCCCAGGTGGGGGAGAGATTGTCCTGCCCTGGTCTTTCTTGGCACTGTCACTTCCAGCTTGGATGCAAGGACAGATCAGGAGCTCAGGAGAAATTCCAGTCCCAAATTTCCAGGTCACATTCTCATCTTCCTCTGCTTTTGTCACCCTGTTTGCACCTTGCCAAATAAGAGCTTTGCCTTCTGCTTTGCCGGGACTCCCGCAGAGTCTTGCTCAGCCTAAAGTTAGTCTGGGTCTAGAAAAAAAAAATCCTGAAGTGATCTTGGACTCTCCCTGAGAAATCTGCTTCAATACCACAGCATGTGCAGGCAGCCTGCAGGATTTGGGGAGCTCCCCAAATCCTTGGAGACCCTCTGGGACCTTCCCTCCTGCCAAAATCTGGGATTGAAGGATCCCAAAGCTCCAAACCTTGGTGTTCCCAGGCCTTTCCTCTGCCTCCCTTCCAGGCAGCTCTGGGAACACATCAAATCTCTGATAAATAATGATCTTTTTCCATTCTTCTCCCCAAATATTTTGTTTTCCTGCCAAGCCTGCCGCAGGTGCCAGAATGAGCCTGGCAGGGGGGGAAATTCCAGGTGTTCACCTCTGGAATGACACATTTTTGCATTTTCTTTTCCTGCGTTTCCCAAACATCTTTCAGACTTTCTTTAACCTTTTCAAACTCCTCACTAGCAGGGCTTGCTCCGTTATTTCCACATCGAGTTGGCATTTTCACAGGAAAATAGCCTTCCCATAAAAATTGGGGATTTTCAGCAGCAACCATGGATTTATTGAAGCAAAGAATGGATTTTTCCATTGGGGGAATGGCAATATTGGCTCCCCAGCCAGGTGGGCACCTTGAAGCTGTAAACTGCCTCCCTCCAAAGAGATTTAATTATTCTGGAATGATTTTTTGTTTGGTTTGTTGTTTTGTTTTTTTTTTTTTCCATAAAATATTCCACATTTTCATTTGCTCTTCCAACTTCAAACCAACAAATACAAAATAAATCAACTCCCAATTATTTCCCCTCAACTGCTTCCCCCAGGGCTGTGCTGCGATTATGTGGAGATAAATAAATTTGGTTAAACAATGGTAAATTGTCCTGAGCTGCCTTTTATTATCAGGAAGTTGCGTTGGCAACTGGATAATTTGCTGATGTTTTTTTACGTGATCTTAGTCCCTTGCATCTATTCATGAGATTATTCCAAATGTTATATCGCTGCATTTAAATTAAGCATGAAAGTGTTTTAGGGCTTTTTGCAATGATTGCTTATTTATTTTATTATCAATAATAAATTTCAACCCAAAGCTTGAAGCTTCCACTTTCAAGGGCAGTAAAAAGGAAGAAGAGAAGCAGCTGGTGGCACATGAAGAGCAGCTCTTATGAAACAGGGCTGGGCTTGTGGGGAGGCTGCAAAGAAACTGAGCTGGGATTTCTGGGTTCTTCTCCCAAATTCTTCCTCTTTTCAAGGGGAATTTGCCTTCTCTGGGCTCCAGAGCTGTTCCAAAGGAAAGGAATGAAGTTGTTTGATGTTGGGATGAGCTTGCTGTGCTGTGAGGGGAAGTGTTTTGGTAGGACTGGTTGGAAATGTGGCTCTGTTGGTGTTTTTAATGACAAAATTTTGATTTTTCATAGAATCGCAGGAGGGTTTGGGTTAGAAGGGACCTCAAAGCTCATCCAGTGCCACCCCTGCCATGGCAGGGACACCTTCCACTGTCCCAGAGTGCTCCAAGCCCATCCAGCCTGGCCTTGGACACTTCCAGGGATCCAGGGGCAGCCACAGCTTCTCTGGGCACCCTGTGCCAGTGTAGAGAGTAAATTTCAGCCACTGCTCCTTTTCCCCTGATATTTTTCTAGTTTTTAATTAATCACATTTATGGCAGAGTATTGTTTTTGTGTATTTAATTGGATTCATTTTCCATCCAGGCTTCTTGGAATGGGGAGAGAGGCAAACCACCCCTCCCACTTCAGCTCTGCTGGTTCAGGATTGTAAAATATTCCCTTCCCCAGGTAAATCAGCATCCTCACAGAGAATCAAACAGCACAGGTGGGGCAGGCCTTGAGCTCATCCTGCACTTCCCTGGGCTGCCCAACTCCCCCCACACTCATCAATGGGCTGCCTAATTGGGGAATTGATTAATTGACTGATGAGATAATGGCCTCTCTTCCTGCATGGCTTCATTAGAGTCTGGTCCTGCAATGGAGATTCCAGCACAGGAGCCTTGGAGCTGCCCTGGCTTCAAAGGAAAAGGATTTCTATAGGATTTCTTTGGGGTTTATAGGATTGCTTGAAGAGAATTTGCAGCCCCACCCCTGGCAGTGCCCAAGGCCAGGTTGGATGGGAATTGGAGCAGCCTGGGATGGTGGGAGGTGTCCCCATGGAAGGGGCTGGAGCTGGATGATTTTTAAACTCCCTTCCAACCCAGAGGGGATTGTGATTCCAGGATTTTCCTGCGTGAGAGGGAATGAATGAAAAGAGAAGAAAAAAAAAAAAAATCAATGCACAGAACACAGTCGGATGTGGCTGGTGCTGATGTGGGATTTTCCCCCCGCAGGAGCCGAGGCCAATCCTCCTGCCAGATATTTTATTCCAGCAGAACAATGTTGACACAAACCTGATTTCCCTGCAATATTCTGCCCCTTTAGGTCTTCCCTTCCCGGATCTGGCTTTTCCTGCATTCCCAGCTCCGGCAGGATGTGTAATGAAACCCCTAATGGGTTATGACAAGCAAAGGGCTCTGCAGCCTGCTGCTTAATGCTCCCTTTCTTTGGGGTTTGTGCCTGATGGATCCTCTGCTGGTTTGTTTTTCAATTACCAGGTACAGTTTTAGTGACAAGGACACTGTTTCCAGCATTTGGTAATAGAATCTTTATTATAATAATTATTTAAAATTAGAGGGTGAATGGAAATGCTGCTGACAGTGAGGGATTATTAGTGCTGATTAAAGCCACTGGCAGTGTAGGCAGGTATTAATAGACTCTTCCCTGCACATTTTTCTCCCAATCTCTCTCCTGGCTTTTATATTTTGTTTTTAGTAGTGCTGCTGTCCAGGGCATTTAACAGCAGTGTCAGGACCCAGCTGTGGGATTATTCCAAAGAAGAAGGCATCAAACTGGGCAGTATTTCTCCTGCAAGCTACTGGGCTGTACTGGTGCTCTGGTACAGCCCCAGAAGCTCAGAGGATGCTCTAAGGGGCAGCTGATGGATATTTTGTGCTCTTGTGGAACCAAACTGGTCTGTACTGGATCATTGCAGTGCTCAGTTTGGAGTTCTGTGGGGTTTTTTGGTGAGATTTTCCTCCACACCCACTTTTCCCATGAGGTCACTTCCCCCCCCTCACTCTTGCCTGATTTGAAAATGAAATCCCTGCACTGGCAGGTCTGAGCACACTTTGTGAATGTGATTTGCTGGTTTGTTGGTGTTTGAAGCAAACTCCTGGCTTTGTTTACAATCATGGACTATTCTGGGCTGGCAGGGACCCACAAGCATCACCAAATCCAACTCCTGGCCCCACACAGGACCCCCTAAAAATCATCCCCTGTGCCTGAGAGCCTTGTCCAAGTGCCTCTTGAATCCTGGCAGCTTTTCCCTCACTTGAAGCCCATTTTAAGTTCTCTGTATTACGGCTTGATCTGATCTACTGCCACTTTTTCCTGGTGCCATCAGCGTTATTTTCCCAGGACAGGAAAAGAGGCTCCTTTATTTCACAGAGGAAGAGGCTTAACCCTGTCAGAGGAGGCAGCAGAGGGACAATTCTTTGGGGACAGGAGGAAATAAATAACACAGGCACTGCCAAAAGTGGCTCTGAATAAAGACTGGGGGGCTGAATCACCTTGGGGCAGTGTAGGAGGAGAGACAAACCTGAAAAGTGCCTGCAGGGCTGGAGGATGGGGGGAGCAGGCAGAGAGGGCTCAGGGAAAGCTGGATGGGGTCAGAAAAGAGGGAAGGATGAGGGAAAACTGGATATAGGGTCAGAAAAGAGAGAAGGATCAGGGAAAGCTGGATATGGGGTCAGCAGAGAGGGAAGGATGAGGGAAAACTGGATATGGGGTCAGAAAAGAGGGAAGGATCAGGGAAAGCTGGATATGGGGTCAGCAGAGAGGGAAGGATGAGGGAAAACTGGATATGGGGTCAGAAAAGAGGGAAGGATCAGGGAAAGCTGGATATGGGGTCAGAAAAGAGAGAAGGATCAGGGAAAGCTGGATTTGGGGTGAGCAGAGAGGAATGATCAGGTAAAGCTGGATATGGGGTCAGAAAAGAGAGAAAACTGGATATGGGGTGAGCAGAGAGGAAGGATCAGGTAAAGCTGAATATGGGGTGAGCAGAGAGGAAAGATCAGGGAAAGCTGGATATGGGGTCAGAAAAGAGGGAAGGATCAAGGAAAGCTGGATATGGGGTGAGTAGGCAGGGAAGGATCAGGTAAAGCTGGTTGGAAAGCAAGCCAGTTGTTTGCTGCCCCATAGGATCCTGAATTTCTGCTCTTTGGTGTAGATTTGGATTCCCCAAACCCCAGCCAGCCTGGCCTGGGACACTTCCAGGGATGGGGCAGCCACGTGGGAGATGGAATTCTCTGTGCTGGAGCAAAGCTGCCCCGGGGCTCGTGGGCTGAGGGTGACTTTCCCCCGAGGTAGGATGGCTCCTGCTCCCAGTGCCAGGCTGATTTATGCTCCTGGAGACAAAGCTGGGCTGAATTCTCTCTGTATGAGAGGCACGTGAGCCTGCCCATCCCAAGCTGGCTGCCAAACTCTTCATCTTGCAGGGCCTGTCCTCCTGCCATGCCCTCAGGGCTTTCCTAAATCTCCTTGGCTTGTCTAGTAGCTAAAATAAAAAAATAATAATAATAAAAAAAAAGAGCAGAACTGACAGCAGAGATCTTCCTGGAGGCTTTCTGAAATCCAAATTAATGATGTCATCTGTGACAGTGCAGAGCCCTCCCTCCAACACCTGTGGAAAAGGAAAGGTCAAAGAAAAAGACTTAAAAATCAAGAATTTGGGGTCTGTGATTGCATTCTCCACTGCTGCTGATGTGGGGTAATCCCCAAATGCCCATCACAGAAGAGCAATGCCTTGGGGTAAGGTGAAGTCCTGCCTGTCTCTCCAAGTGTAGGAGATGGATTTTATCAACATCCACAGGGATGGAGACTCTCCTATTTCATCTTGTCTTTCCCTGGGGTTGTCTTTGTGGTGAGGACAGAGAGGAACCTGCAGGATGGAGGCTGGGCCACTTTAAAACTCAGGCCATGGGCCAATTAAAGAGCAGCTGCACTGGAACTCCAGGCCAAGTGGCACGTTGTTCATTTGTTCCACTGTTTCATAAGCAAAATGCCCTGCAAGGTTAATGGAAGTGCCAGGCAAGCTCAGCCAGGGAGAGGCCAGCTGACAAAAACAGGAGCTGACACTTCCCAACAAGCTCAAGAGTGAGAATTTGTTTAAATGTAATTAGTTGGTGGGAAAAAAAAAAAAAAAAAAAAAAAAAAAAAAAAAAAAAAAGAAGAAGAACAGAAGAATCCCTCTGGAGCCCAGGCCCTGTGAGTGTTTGCTGAGCCTTTAGATTGAACCAATACATCTTCCTGCACTCAGGGAAAAATCCTCTCCTCAGAGAGATGGAGGAAGAGCTGGTGCCTCCCTCAGAGGGTCACACCAGTATCCACCAGTCCCTGAGGTGCCATTCCCAGTACCTGAGGCTGCTCAAGGGTCAGGAGGGCAGGGCTGGCATTCCCAGGGGGAATTTTTGGTGTCATTTTCCAAGGGACGCTTTGCCCCCAGGTACAAAATGCTCTGGATGTTGTCACCAAGCCTGGCCCCATGGGGACCTGCAGCTCTGCTGGCAAGCCTTGCTCAAACTCCATGGGGGCTTTGATTTGTGATTCCAAGTGAATTCTCCAGCCAAATCTTTCTTTTTCCCTTTTTTAACCTCTTCTGCTGATTCCCCAGCCAGCCCTCAGAGAGCCTGAAGCCATCCTCTCCCTTCCTTTACCTCTTGTTCACTTTTCTTTTGTTCATCCTTTCATTTTGGATGGTGAAATCTCCAGATCTTTTCCTGTCCACCCCAGTGATGTCATTATTGTCACCACACTGACAGGTTTTTGGGGTCCCTGGGTAGTCTTAGGCTGGCTCCAAGCCCTGAAGCTGTTCTGACCCAGGGCTTGTCTGACCTCCAGCTCAGGAACAACCTCTCCATCCCTTCCTGTGCCCCTCCAAGTGAAGGATGCTCCTCGGTGCTTCTCTTCCCACCTTCCTGAGAGTGCCAGGGAAAAGGCCCTGGGATTGCAGGGCTGCCTAGGGGATGTGTGTGACAGTCACAGGAACAAAGGCCTTGTCAGAGCAGGTGACAAGCTCGGGAGCAGATGGCACCATCATTTCTCTCATTACTTTTCTGCCTTCAGAAGGGAGGAGAGCAAAGGCTTCAGGGGCAGAGCCAGCTCAGGAGGTGTTGGGCTCTCCCTGGCACCTCAGCATGCTGGAATTTGGGAAGAAGGGATCTCAGAACTCAGGGGGATGAGGTGATGTGGGGCTTTGTTTGGTGTCCCCTTGGATGTGAAGGGCTGGGAGAAGAAAAACCTCGGAGGATTCTGTGAGCCTGGGAGGGTGGGGGGTGTTAGGAGTGGCACCCCCAAAGACCCCAAGGAAAAGCCCAGTGGTTCCATCTGTCCTGAACTGAGGGAAGCCCTGAACATCCCCCACAGCCCCTTCAGTGCCCTTCAGCGATGCTATTAGACCAGCTTTGGTCAAATACTGAAATTTTCCCTCCTCTCTCCATCCCTTCCCTCCCCCAGCAAGCAAAGGCCTGAAAATTGCACGTTCTGGCCAGAAATTAAAACAAACCTCTTGCTGAAGCCCTTCATCATTAAGTGTTCATCATTTTGGAGTGTCTCCTAAGGTCAAGAGCATTTTGCCAGAGCCATTCATCAGCCAAGCTTTTGGTGCATTCTGCAGGGCTGTCCCTCAGGAGCCAAGGTCAGGCAGAAATACCCTGCTGAGGTGACCTGCTCATTACTCTGGGAAACAGCTTTTTGTCAATGAATGGCCCTCAGTGAGCATTTAATTTGGATTTAATAAGGCATCTAATGTTTGTTTAAAAGGACACTGTACCTTCAAGGTGTTTGTCATAATTGGATGGAGGATATTTACCCACAGCGTTTATTAATAAACCCCTCAGAAGATGGAAATTGAAAGCAGCTCCTTTAATGTCTTTGCTACCCAGAGGGATGGTGCTTGAAATTAGAGGAATCCCAGCTCCCAGAACTGGGAATGCTGGAGCTGGATCTGATTTGTGTCACCTGGGCGGGGAGAAGGGGACACCCAGGGGGATGGGGACACAGGGAGATTGGGACACCTGTATGGGCACCCACATCCACGGGCTGGGAATGAACCCCCCTCAGCCTGAGCCTGTAGGATCTGCCCTGCAAGGAGAAAATAGGGAAAGCCCCGAGTTTATTTTTGGTCTCTTTCTTTCCACACCTCTTTCGAGGCATCTGTGCCAGGGAGCTGAGGCGCCGCTGCCCCCGTGCCAGGGCTGCTGGTGGCACCATGAAAATCCCAGGGATGTGCCAGGGAATATCAAAGCCTCGTTGTCCTTCTGTTTCCCTTGGGATGTGGAAAATTGTAGGACTTGAGAAAATGGGGGGAAAAAAGGGAAATAATGTTTTAATAATGTGCTGCCTCAGCCAGGGCCCCGGTGAGGTTTGTACTCCAGAGGAGCAGGGTGGGGTCAGGGCTGCACTTAAATGGGATTGTCACTTAAATAGGGACTGGAATGTCACTTAAATAGGGACGGGATTGCCGCTTAAATAGGGACGGGAATGTCACTTAAATAGGGACGGGATTGCCGCTTAAATAGGGACGGGAATGTCACTTAAATAGGGACGGGATTGCCGCTTAAATAGGGACGGGAATGTCACTTAAATAGGGACGGGATTGCCGCTTAAATAGGGACGGGAATGTCACTTAAATAGGGACGGGATTGCCGCTTAAATAGGGACGGGAATGTCACTTAAATAGGGACGGGATTGCCACTTAAATAGGGACAGGATTGTCACTTAAATAGGGATGGGAAAGTCATTTAAATAGGGATAGAATTGTCAAAGTGTGCTGCAGGCTGCAAAACCCGGGACTATCCATTTGGGAATGGCACAGCCTGCTGAGGAACCAGCCCTGCACCTATCCCACACCTCAGCACGAGGAAAAAAAAAATCCATCTCCCAAATTAGAGCTGGAGATTGAACCTGGGGGGCTCATGGTGGCAGAGCAACAAAGCGCCCGATCCTCCTCCAATAATTTACTTTTTTTTTATCCACTGCTAAGTGAAGAACCGCTTGTGTGCCATCAACACACACCAAAAAAAAAAAAAAAAAAAAAGAGCTGATGTTTAACTCCAAAATGACGTTGCCAAATCGCAGAGATTCATTCCGAGGATCATTAGGAAGAGTCTTAAAACAAGCCAGACTAATTTCAGGCTGTGTTGTTTGGGAAGCCCTGACAGAGAGATGGATGCTGTGGGAAACCATTAGGAATGACAATTCATTTTTAATCCCATTACCCTGCCACATGTCAGTTTTTAAATCAAGGGTTGCACCTTTCCAGATAATTCCTGCTGTTATTAGGTGCTGCTCAGGGGGGGGGAGAATAGGTAGAATTAATTCTAAATATGTGCTATAATGTTAGATTGATTCCTTTATTAGCACCTTTTATAGTCAATTCTCTCCGTGGAAGGGCTCTGTCATATCTCCTGAAGACAGAAAAAGATGGCCAGGATGGTTTTAAATGAAGCCAATAAAGGGAGGAATTGGTGAATGTGGGGTATTTAACAGCAAATCGTTATGGATGGGCCACCAAATTGGGGAAGCAGGGACTGAATTAAGGCTCCTGAGATCTGACATCTTATTTGCAAGATGAAAAGCAGGCTGGGCTTGGGGACTGATGAATAATTTGGAGGTTTTAGCTGCGTTTCTAATGGTCCCTTCAGTCGTGGGCTGCTTTGTTCTAAGGTGATGAATCACCCCAGGTTCATTGTGTCCTCCCAGCACATCCACTGTCCCCAATTTTAACCTTTCTCCTCCACTCCCCAGCAAAGCACAACCAAAATTATCTCTCAGATCAGCTTGTATCCATCCCAAATCCCAAGGGCCACGGAAGCAGCTACAATTTATTAGCAGCATCAGTGTATTTTACTGCTCATCTAAGAATATCATTAATATTCTTTCATCACCTTCTCCACAGCTTTAAAACCTCCTTCATAACATTGAACTCACGCCTGCAGAGGAGTGAGAGAAATTTCAATTTTTTATCGCTCAGAAAATCCCCGTGTTTTCACATTTTGCCATTGTGTCATAACATCCCGGAGGATGGGATGTAAAAATACCCCAAAACCAGATTTCAGGTGCCCTGGAACATTTCATTTGTGATTTTTCCCCACTTGTGCATTTTCTTACTCCAAAGGTGAAAGGATTTGGAGCTGGTTGATTCAATTACCCCACTGTCACCGGATTCTGAGTCACTTCAAGATTGGTTTAATATTGAAAAATAATATTTCCCTTCATCAGCACCTTCCTGCTGAGGGTGGTGCCCAGGACATCAAGGCTTTCATCATCCCTGTGCCTGGCTTAAAACCCTCTTGTCCCTTTTTTTTTTGTGGAGGAAAATGACAATTTTCCTTGGGGATGTTGCTCCATGCCATGGATGCTGATTTGTAGGGATTTATTCCTGCAGTGGGAACTCCTCAGCAGGAGGGAGGGATGCAGGGATAGAGGGCAGGCAGCTCATGGCCAGGAATTTCACTTTCCTCATCTCTTCTCTCCTATCCCAGTGCACTTGGAGCCAGCTTTCCTAATTGTTTTGCCCCTTGGTTTGGGCTCAAAGGTTTTTTAGGTGAGGATCTGTCCCCATCCTGTAGGAATTGAGCTGCTGGAGGCTCTGGGGTGTGTTTGGGGCTCAGGAATTCTGGCTCAGGATGATCCATGGAGGAAACACGAGGCCTCTCATCTTCCCCACAAGCATCTCTTAGGATCTCAGGAGCATCCCTGAGCTGTCCCTGATGAGCAAATCCCCTCAGACACCCCCTGGGCTCCCCCAAACTCACCCCAATTCCCTTGGGGGAAGCAGTGCTTGTGCTCCCTCACGTGCCACAGCGGATTTGGGGTGTTTTGGTGGGATTCCTAAAGGTGGGGACCAGAAAGGGGCAACTCTCCAAAGGCCAGAGCAGCTCTGCAATCCAGCAGAAATCCGGGGAGTGGGAATCTGTGTACTTGTCATGTAAATGAGTGTCCTCAGCAAGCTGCAACACAGATCCGGGTTTGAATTCCAGAACACAGCAGGAAAGGGCATCCATCATCCTGAGTAATGGATTTCCTCTGACTAATAGACCTGCTCCTGCATTTTCCAAGGGCAATGTCTTCACTGTCCCTCCTCTCCCTTCCTCCATGGAGGCTCTCCAGGGAGACAGAGCTTCCCACGGAGAGGAAGATGTGGTTGGGATGATCCCAGAGTGCAGGAATTGCAGCAAAGCTGCTCTGAGGGACAAAGAAATGGGGGAAGAGTTCCCCTGTGTCCTTCTGAAGGACAAGGAAATGGGGGAGGAGTTTCCCTGTGTCCTTCTGAAGGACAAGACAATGGAGGAAGAGTTTCCCTGTGTTCCTCGTGTCCTTTTGAGGGACAAGAGAATGGGGGAAGAGTTTCCTTCTGTTCCTCTGAGGGACAAGGGAATGAGGGAAGAGTTTCCCTGTGCCCTCCTGAGGGAGAAGACAATGGGGGAAGAGTTTCCTGTGTTCCTTGTGGTTTTCTGAGGGACAAGGAAATGGGGAAAGAGTTTCCCTGTGTCCTTCTGAAGGACAAGGGAATGGGGGAAGAGTTTCCCTGTGTCCTTCTAAGTGACAAGGGAATGGGCGAAGTTTCCCTCTGTTCCCTGTGTCCTTCTGAGGGACAAGGGAATGAGGGAAGAGTTTCCCTGTGTCCTCCTGAGGGAGAAGACAATGGGGGCAGAGTTTCCTCTGTTCCTTGTGGTTTTCTGAGGGACAAGAGTTTCCTGTATTTCTTGTGTCCTTCTGAGGGACAAGGGAATGGGAGAAGAGTTTCCCTGCGTCCTTCTGAGGGACAAGGGAATGAGGGAAGAGTTTCTCTCTGTTCCCTGTGTCCTTCTGAAGGACAAGGAAATGGGAGAGGAGTTTCCCTGTGTCCTTCTGAGGGACAAGGGAATGGGGGAAGAGTTTCCCTGTGTTCCTCATGTCCTGTTGAGGAACAAGGGAATGGGGAAAGAGTTTCCCTCTGTTCCTCTGAGGGACAAGGGAATGAGGGAAGAGTTTCCCTGTGCCCTCCTGAGGGAGAAGACAATGGGGGCAGAGTTTCCTCTGTTCCTTGTGGTTTTCTGAGGGACAAGGAAATGGGGAAAGAGTTTCCCTGTGTCCTTCTGAAGGACAAGGGAATGGGGGAAGAGTTTCCCTGTGTCCTTCTAAGTGACAAGGGAATGGGCGAAGTTTCCCTCTGTTCCCTGTGTCCTTCTGAGGGACAAGGGAATGAGGGAAGAGTTTCCCTGTGCCCTCCTAAGGGAGAAGACAATGGGGGCAGAGTTTCCTCTGTTCCTTGTGGTTTTCTGAGGGACAAGAGTTTCCTGTATTTCTTGTGTCCTTCTGAGGGACAAGGGAATGAGGGAAGAGTTTCCCTGTGTTCCTCTGAGGGACAAAGGAATGAGGGAAGATTTTCCCTGAGGGGATCCCTGGATGTGGACAGGAAGAGCCACCTCAGCAGCGGGCAGGGAGGAGGGTTCCAGCAGGATCTCGCTGTGATTCTTGCAGTGAAAACATCTCTCTGTTAAAGCTGGGCACCTCCTCCAACAAAACTCAGGGTGGGAAGAAGCTTTGGCATCCTCCTTGGAGTGGGAATCGCCAGCACCTCCATCCCCCAGGACTCTGCCTGTCCAGGCAGGAAGGGGATCTGGTGCCCAAGCAGAGCCTGAGGGAGGAGGTTCCATCACTGGCCCCAGCACCAGTGGGGACTTTGTGGATGATTTTGTGGATGATTTTATGGATGATTTTATGGATGATTCTATGGATGATTTAATGGATTATTTTATGGATGATTTTAAGGAGAAGCAGCAATCAGGAATTCTGAGGCCTAGCCCTGCCTGGGCCTGGCCTCTGGTTTATCCACAGCTCATTCCAATTTCCTATAAAACCCAGGGATGCTGGTGCTCCTGGGCTTTGCAAGACCCACAGCAAATTATTTATTCTTGGGGAAGTGCTGCAGGTGCTCTGGGTGGAAGGGAACGTTGTAATTGCAGCGCAACGCCATTAAATGGCAAATTGGATGAAACCTTTCCCTAAATGAACTGTGTTTCAAAACATGGCCTTTGCAAAGGCTGTTCCTGCATAAAACGAATTTACTTTTGAATGTTTCTTGCTTTAATCTCGGTTCTTAAAGAAGATTTACAGTCTCATCAAGTCCTGAGAGTCAATGTTAAATTATTGTAATTTATTCCACATTATGTTGCGTTAGTTTTTGCCACATATGGTATGTTACATTAATTTAGCTAATGTATGCTAATTTTGAGCTAAATTTAAGTCACAGTACCCAAATAGTGTGGAGATTGATGGCTTAGAAATTAATGTCATAATAGGAATAATTAATAGTAATAATATGGAGACTTTGGCATTGCTGCTTTGGAATCCTGAGCGTTCCAGCTGAGTTTATTGTGCCTTTGTAGAGTGACTCGCTGACTACTCAAAGAGGGAAGAAAGAGACCTTGTCTCTCCTTTATGGGGCCATATATCAGCCCCATAAAACACAATCCCAATATTTGATAGCCCCGTTGCAGCAGAAATTGTTGGTCCCTGTGGCAAAGGACCTCCAAGCTCAATAATCTTTTATGCCTCCAAACTCCACAACAGCTGGACATTAAATCTCTGGGTTAATTCAACAAGTTTCTGCATTTCTCTCCATCCTGACTTTTTTTTTTTTTTCCCCCTAGGAAATATTTAATGGCAGGGCAAGGCTGTGGCTCTCTCCATCCCCTGCTGGCACTCTCATGATGTCAGTGTTGCTTTCCAGCCTTTTCCAGTTGTGATTTTCCATCTTCTCCATGCTGGCAGCTCCCAAGGGGATGTGGAAAGGTAAAACACCCACCCAGGCCCCTTTTCCCCTCCTTCCTTTTTCTGGCATTCCTCACTCACCAAATCAGGTGGGATTTTGCCCAGGAAGAGTTTAACTGGTCCGTCGTGGTGTGAGGGGACTGCAGCTCCTTCCCTGGAGCCTGGTGGCTCTTCAGAAATCCCCAAACCACCTCAAACTGCATTTTCTGCTTGAAATTCCATTTGTGCAGACTCTTCCCATTAAACCTGCCCTGCATTTCCAGAGTTATTAACGTGCACATTAATTACAACAGGCTTTGATTAAAGGCAGGGACTGGAAAAGCAGATTAACATCCTCCTGATTTTAAGCTTCTACGTGAAACCAGCTCAGAAAAACCCCCTTGTTTCGGGACAAATAAATCCTGTACCTTGCAGTGGGCAGAGCCTGACCCACCCTGTAATCCTGTGTCTCTTGGCTGTGCTGAATTAATGGGACCTCTGGAGGATTCCCTCCGTTGCTCTAAGCCTTTTTGGTGTTATTATTTAAGAATATTTAATCTCAAGGACAACAAGGAAATATGAAATCATCCTTTGTCCCACTTTGGTGGCTGAAATGCTGTTATGGCCGGGGAGGGAGGAGGAAGGCTGGGCCAGGGATGGAAATAGCTGCTGAAAGGGAAACTTCCAGCAGGGAGAGGAGCTGGAGAGGGCCCAGCCCCTCCTGTGTGCAGCAGGGGGTGAGAAATTGGGGGAAATGAGGGAATTGAGGGAGAAATTGGGGAATTGAGGCAGTTCAGGTGCATTCCCTGAACAAACCACACTCTGAGCTGTGCCCTGGAGCTCTCTGGCCCATAAATCTGCTTGTGGCAGGGAGGAAGGAGCAAGAGGATCAGTCCCTCTCCCTTCCTTCTCCCCAGGAGCCATCCCTGTCCCAGCCTGGGGAATTTGTGGCTTTAGGGCAAACCACAGATTTGTTCTTTGATATTTATAGCTGCAGGGCAGCCTCTTGGCTGTTTCAGAGGCGTTTTTGGGCCCTGTGCAGGCTTTTTTTGGGCATTTTTTGACCTCTCACTCCTCTGCACGACCCCGGTTGGCATCACCAGAGCACTTCCAGGATCTGCACTGGTTCCTCTGCCTGGCACTGCCACATGGAAAACCCACAGAGCAGCAAAATCCCTTCTCAGCCTCTCAGCAGGAACCTGCTGAAGCCTCTAACCACACATCCCTTTGTTTTTTTCTGCAGAGGGGGAATGGCTTTTGTTCCAAATATGATATTTGCAAACTATTGGAAAGCTGTTCCCTGGAAGCCCAGGCTGATGTGAAAAATAGGTTTTGAAAATTCAGTGCAGGCAACCCAAAGGTGGGGAGGGGGGGGATGATGAAGGGAGCAATAAAACTTGGCCTGAGGCCCATGTCTAGGTGGCCCTGCAGGAACTTGCCTGGTGACAATGACAGAGATGTTGTAAATGGATCTATTTGTTATTGGCAGGCACCAGCAGGAGCAGGAAAATCGGGCTCCCAGCAGACACAGCCCTCTCTGTTCTGCAGAATATTGTGTGAGAGATGTGCGTGGACATGGAGCAGCTTTAGAGAGCAGGCCTCGTCTGATCTGCCTTTTTGGGGACTGTAAATCACCCTGAATACCCAGTGTGGCCCTGGTTTCTGCCTTTCCCAGGTGCTGGATCTGCACTGGGATGCTGGGATTTGCTCCTTGCCCTCAGATCCCCGTTATTGATGAGAGTGAACCCCACAGAGTCATTTTTTAAAAATTACACACCAGAAGAAAGGAGTCTTTGAGCAGCCAGGCTGGGAATAAGTGGAATAAAATTCCCCAGCCTGTGGGGAGACAAAGACCCCTCTGGTTTTGCTTTTTGCTGCAGATTCAGACAATGACAACACGGGCTCAAGCAAAGCCTCCTGCTTGCCCAGGCAGCAGGAGCCTGAAGGAAAAACCAGCTCCCACCTTGCCTTTATTCCTCCTCCTGGCAAAGCCTCTGATGGAAATGGATTTCAGCTCCTCCTGCCAGATGGTGAAGTGAACCTCGGGCTGCAGACAGAGATTGCCTCCAGGCTGAATTGGAAATGCCTCAGTACATTTTATTTTTGTCCAGGATGCCTCCCAAGAGCTCGGCTCAGCCATCCCAGAGCAATCCCAGGGACGAGCAGGGAGCTCTTCCCACAGAGATTTTCCAGCAGTGGTGGCTTGGATTCTCTCAGATGGCTTGAATTCCCCCCAAATGACTTCTCCTTTGCTCTCACAGGCTCCTGATAGAACAGGACAGCTTTTTCCCCTCTTCTGGGGAACAGGGGTTGAGGTCCAACCCCTGGATTCCCACCCAGTGCTGTCAAGAAAATCTTTAAAAAATCCTTTATCCCTTTGGAATTATTTACAATCTCCTCATTTGTGCAGCTCTGCAGCTTCCCAAGGGAGAGCTGGGAATGGGTCAGAACCTGCCAAACCATTTCTCCAAATTCTTTTTCCTCCTACCAACCCATTGAATGCCTTGGGAAGGGATGTTCACCCTCAGCAGAGGGAAAAGGGATTTATGGAAAGCACTGCTCTGCTGTTGCCTCAGTTTTCCATATTTCCCCCTCTCCTGCAGGATATTTGCTCTGGAGCAGAGCTTCCTCCTGAGCTCAGGTGCTGCCATGAAGTCATGTCCCCACATTTATGACATCAGCAGTTGCTATGGTGGCAGTGTGGAAAAAAAAATGCCTCTTTTATTATTGTTTAAAGGGAATTATTCAGTGTGTCCCAGATCAAAAGCACCGGGATCTTGGGATGTGCCTCTGAGGAGCAGAGAAACTCAAACAGAGCCCAAAAATAGCAATATTTGGATAAGCTGGGTGACAGCCAGATTGTCCTGTGCTCATTTCCCTGTCTGCATTATTCAGGGCCTTTTTTTGAAGCTGCAGGGAGCTAATTCAGGGGATGAGAGGCACCTTCCCAGGAGTTTTCCATGAGTTTTCCAGCAGCTTTGGCCTGGAGCCACCTCTGCATGGCCCAGGCTGGCTCCAACCTTCACTTGCTCATTGCCAACACCACTGGACTCGAGGAGAGTCATTTTCTGTCTGGGCCAGGTGAGAAAGGGTCCCCAAAAATTGCACCTGGAGCCTGACAGAGTGCAGGAAACTCCTGGAAAACTCATCCCTGGAATGTTCAAGGCCAGGTTGGACAAGGCTTGGAGCAGCCTGGGATAGTGGAAGGTGTCCCTGCACTGATCATTAATGTCCCTCCCAACCCAAACCCTGGAATTGTGTGGGTCTCCAAGGCCATGGATGGGCTCTGGGATCCTCAGCAGCTCCAAATGCAGACATTTTGCTGCTGGAGCCCAGGATGGATTTAGCAGGTGCTGTTTAAAGCAAGGTTTTGCTGGGAACACCAGTCCCAGCTCCCAGCCCTTCCTTCCCACCTCTCTCCCACGGAGCCACTGGAATTTCCATGATTTCCCTGGAGTTCTCCACAAAATGTGCTGCTGGTGATGAGGATAAATCCTCCAGCCAGGAATGGGATGCCCAGCACCATCCACATCCCTTGCTGATGCACCACGGTGGTGTCCTGCTCCCAAATCTGCTGGAAATGGGATTTTCAAATGGTTTTGACCCCATGGAAATTCCACCTGCACTTCCCAAGCCTCTCCTGGGGACAATCCCCAGGGCTGGGTTCCCTTCTCCCCCATCTCCCCACCTTCCCTCACTCCAAATTGTCACTCTGAGCCACCTCTGCAGGAAATTCCATCTGATATTCCCAGTCAGGAAGGCAGATGCCAATGGGATGGATATTCCACAGCTTCCCAACCCATTGATGCCATCTGAATTTTATATTTTATATCAAAAATACCCCCAAGAAACCCAGGGCATTCCAGCAACACAAAACCACTCATCGCTGTGGCTCAGCAGGGTTTTATTTTTTTTTCCCCAGTAATCAAATGTTTTTTTCCTTAAATGAAGGGTAATTTCTTACTAAAGCAAACCCTTTCCATTAGGAAAATATAAAGTGTGGAAGGGTGGGAGGGTTTGTGTGCGTGCCGGGGCTTTTTTTGAGGAGAAACGTTGGAATTACTACTCATCATCAAAAATAGAGAGCTGCTCGGAGGCTGTGGGGGAGAAAATTGCCAACTCTTATTGAATCTCTTATTTACTTGCAAAGTAAAGGAGAAGGTAAATAAGGAGCTCTGCAAAATATCTGCATCCCTGGCAATTTCCTTGTGGGCAATCACAGCCCCCACCCACGGGCTCTGCAGTAAATTGGAATCCCAGGCGTTGCCTTCCTCTCCTTCTGTACATCCATTACATTTTTTGGCTCAGCAGTTTTGACTTCCACCCACTTTCGTGGCTGGGTGGAAAGAGTGGGGAGCAGGGAATGAGGAGAAAAAAACAAAACAAAACAAAACAAAACAAACCACTGCCGTGTTTTCAGCAGGACAAATTACAGGCGATGTTTTATTTCCAGCTGGAATGTTCAGTGATAAATAAATGTTTGTGTTGTTGTGTCTCCAATGAGTACCCGGAGGTTTTATCTCAAAATTTCCCTGCACAAGGTCTGTGGTTTTTCCCAAGTGAGATGGAAATCAAATCCTGACTTTTCTACTTAAAACCTCTTTATAAAGGGAGTTTTTTTCTGCTTAAAATCTTCCTCCTGTCCAAATCCATCAGCTTTCTGCTGCTCCAGCTGTTTCCCTCCCTTCCACAGGTCTGGAGCAGGCACTGAGCATGATTTGAAGATGGGCAGGTGATGGATCCTTATCTGGACACCTCTAGCTTCAAACCCCAGCTAATTCAGCCTTGTCTTCACTGCTTTCATTCCAGCCAGGATCAGTTTTCTCACATTTCTGTGTCTCTGGGTGCATCCTCAGCCCAGCCAGCCCAGGTTGTTCCATCAGGCCCCCAAATCCAACAGGTCAGACCTCCCTGGGTCTCATTTGCAGCTCTATTAGAGTTTGTCAGATTAAAGTTCCCTGGAAAAAATTGCTAGGCAGAAACTTTGAGGGATCAGAAGAAGTTTAAATTGAAATCTCGTGTAAAACCTGTGCTAATCCTCCCCCACTGACAAATTTTAATTACCTAAAGATATTAAGGAAAAGCTGTGGTTTTTGCCTGCAGTCTTTAATTATGATTTTAGGCTTCCTTAAAGGGACAGACCCAAAGGGAGCAGTTTAAATCAGCACTGTGGGATGGAAACCCACTTCCTTTCCCATCCTCCTCCTCATCTATTGTGCTTGGAATTGTCTTTAGTAGAATTCCCATTGGATCAGACCCCAAAAGACAACCTCAAAACCCATCCAGGCAATGAAAACACCACCAGGATTGGGCCAGGTCCCACCTGGAGCATCCACATTTCATGGATGTGTTGGAGGGTTTGTGCTGTTAAATGAAAATAGTGCAGAATTTCTCGGAGTTTGCACAATCATTTTATAATATTATAATAAAAATATAATAATAATTTTCTTGTGGGCTCCAAATCCATCATTTCCTTCATGTTGGCTCCCAAGTGACCCAAGCAGGGCCCTGCTGTCCCCTGCCAGTGTTCCTGGGGGGATTTGGGGGGTGCCACCCTGCTCTGGCACCTCTGGGTATTGCATAAGGCACCTCTGGGGCTGCAGAATGGGAATTTCATTCCCAGCCCCAACAGCCTGGAACCAGAATTGTACAATCTCAAACCTCCAGGGCTTCTCCTCGCTTCCCATAAAGATTTTATGGCCCAAGTCAGAAATCACTGAGCTCTGTCCTTGCCCTGTTCCACTCCTGAGCTCAGCCCCAGGCTCTGCCCAGCTGGAGCACCAGGAGCTGTCAGACCCATCACGGGCAGCACGTGGGACACCAGGGAGTTCTGCTGTTTCCAGGTCACCAGAGAGGGAGGTTAAGAAGCTCACAGACCTGGCAGAATTGGTTGTTTTTGGTTTTTTTTTCCCTTTGAAATTCAGGTTTTTCCCAGAGCTGTGCCCCATGGAGCTGCTGGTCACAGAGCAGTGTCCACGCTCACCAAGAAGGTGGGGGGGAATTTCCCTGTGCCATTCCCTCCCCACCAGCACTCCCTGGGCTAAAGGGGTGTTTCTGCTGCCAAAATGTGCCCAGGCAGATGGGCAGAGCTCAAATGCCAAAATGCCCCCAGACAGAGCCCAGGACAATGTCCAGGAGCGTGTCCTGTGCCTCCTGCCTCCCCATCCTGACCCTGTTTGGAGCTGCCTGTGAATCACTGGAAAGCTGCAGCTCTGATTGCAGAGATTTTGGAGGTTGTCCAGCACATCCCTCCCTGGAGCCACCTCCCTGCTTTGTTTACTCGTGTGGAAGCCACAGGAGGGACTTTCAGGAGCCGTCCTGCCTTCAGAGGGCTCTCCAAGGAGCCATTGGCTCCAGCTGGAGCAAGGCTGGTGACGGGGCTTTATTCAGTGATTTACTGCAGCCTGAGCCAGGCAAAATTCCCACCAGTGCCTGTGGATGTGGCCCATCTCATTAATTTGATGGTGCTGGTGTTTGGAGGGAAGAGAAAGAAAGGAAAAGTTGTTTTTTCCCAAACCGTCGCTCTCCTGCACGCACGAGCAGCCTGAAATTAAAGCACTGCAGCTCACTCTGCAAGGGCTCTTAGCTTCACATCCTAATTGCTTAATTAAGCTGTCTTGATCCAGGTAATAATTGCAAACTTTCTATCTGAGGGAGGTTTGCTGAGTTAAGCAAGAATTGATGAAACATTTGGGGTTCTGAGGAGCTGCCTGCTCTCTGTTTCCTTCTGTTTTCTGGGAAAAACCTCCTGGGGCCAAAGTCTGGTTTTCTTTCTCCCAAATTGAGGTGTGGGACCAGTGTTGGTGCTGGAGGAGCCACAAAGTGCTGCTGGCACAGCCATTCCCTCACCTGGGAATGGGACAGCCCAGGAACAGCAAACCCAGCCAGCTCTGCACTTACCTGAAGGGAGAGTTTGGCACTTGAGCAGCAATAAAAATCGATTTTAAATGGTATTAAAATACCCAGAGAAACAGCACAGTACAAATTTGTCTGCTGCTCCCCTCACAAGTGAACCAGGCTCTCCTGTGTTGTCAAAGCTTTGTGTCAGAAAAGAGGGGAAACAAAAAAAAAGATCCCAAATAAGACCTTGCAGGGTCAGGGATGGGGCAGCCTGGGCAGTGCCCTGTGTCCCTCCATCCTTGGAGTTCTTGGGCATCCTCATGCAGGGTTAGATTGGATTGTGGGGAGAAATCCTTCCCTGGCAAGGTGGGCAGGCCCTGGCACAGGTGCCCAGAGAAGTTGGGGGTGCCCCTGGATCCCTGGAAGTGCCCAAGGCCAGGCTGGGTGGGGTTTGAGCACCCTGGGATAGGGGAAGGGGTGGGAGGGGATGAGTTTTAAGCCCCTTCCACCCCAAACCACTCCCATGGGAGCAGCATGGGCCCCATCAGTTCCATCCAGCAGTGCCCCCCCTGTTTTCCTGACCCTGTTTTCTCCCAGTTCCATTTGTTTCCACACTGGGATGAAGAGCAATGGTTTTTTTTTCCTTTCACTCAGAGATTTGGATCATAAAGCCCCCAGCTGAGATTGATATTGTCATGGTCTGCCTTTGCAGGAGCCTCCAGAATAAATTTCCCTTTATTAGACACACAGGCTGCCATTGCAGCCCCTCCATCCTCATCCCTGCAGGGAAATTCCTCCAGAACCCACCTCAAGTTTTGCTTTGGTGCTCAAGGTCCCTCCTGGCTCCTGCTCCCACGTGTGAGAGCCAGGAGGGAACTTTCCAGCAGCTTCCCTGTGTCTGCTGCTGTTTCCATCTCCTGCAGAACAAAAACCAGATGAATTTCTTTGTCCTTTCCTTTCCTTGTCCCTCCCATGGCAGGGAGCATTCTCCAGCCCCCGGGGCTCTGTTTTTACCCCCTGTATTCCCATCCTTCCCCTCCCTGAGCATCTCCCCCATCCCACAGCCAGCCCTGTTGCAGCAGAGGGTGCCAGGAAATTTCTTGTCATCGAAGCCACCACCACGAGGCCGCTGGGGTCACACGGGCCTGTTTAGGATCTTCTCACCAAGTCCATTGAGAAGGATTTACAGACAGCAGCTCCCGGCCATAAAACCCCGCAGCCACCGATGATTTTCACCTGATTTACACCCAGGCGCCAGCAGCGTTTTAAGGGAGTTTAAGTCCGGCACATTCCTGCTTTTCTCCTTTCCCAGCTCCGTGTGCTGCCCCAGAAACAAGCCCAGGATAACTCAGAGGAATCCCCTGGGATTCAGAAGAGCCTTTTTTTTTTCCAGCAGCTCCTTCCCACTGCACCACCTGGAGAGCCTGGGGGCATCTCCAGCCCTTTCCCCTTGAGAGGAGCGGCCCCAAACCCATCCCAGGCACTGCTGCTCCTGGGGAAAAAGCCAGGCACAGCCCCCTGCCAGCTACAGGGAGAAATTCCAGTCTCCTCACCCATTTCCTGACGATTTTCTTCAGCTAAAAGCAAAAAAAGGAGCAGCATCTCTTCGCCAGTCGGGCGAGAAGTTCCCTTTAAAATCCAGCTGTCAGGGATAAAATGCAAATAGGTGCACGCAGGGCAGCAAAGAAGTGATCTGATGCCTTTGATTGTTCCTGCCTGAGCCTCGTAAATCATCGCTGCCTCAATCCTGTGCCCTGCTTGCTAATTCCTGCCATTACTGCTCCATTTATCCACGAGCATCGTCGGTTTGAATTCGAAATGTTGGTTTAATATGGTGCTGATGAGATGGCAGGCATTTACAAAAAGTACAGCAGCAACCCGCTTTGGGGAGAACACAAAATTTTTTTTTTCTTCCCCCCTCCTTCAAAACAGTAATAACACAAAAGGAAATAGCATCTCTGGCAGCAGTTTCAAAGGCAATTGGAACAATTTTGCAAAGGATTTTGTGCTGTCTATAATCATGTACTTTATTCTTTTGATTTGCCCTCGCTCTGATGCTCGGGGTGCCTTGGGGGAACGCGGCCCTTCACCTGTTTTATGTGCAGAGATTGTCTCACACGGGATTGGAATCACATTTAAATCCTTCCCACACGTGCCTGGCTTCACTTCTGGGTCGGGATGGGGGTGGGAAGGGTACTTTCAGTGTGGGATGGACTTTGGGAACTCTGCCCTCAGCTGTGGGGTCACTCCTGGTGTCCCACACCGATGAGTGTCACCTGTGTGAGCCTGAGCACCCCCAGTGCCACGAGGAGCCCTGGCATCCAAAAATTTACCTGTAAATCATGTGAGTGAGGCAACAAGAGCTCTGGGAGCCACATCACCTTTTTCCACCTCTCCCCTGCTCCACGCCCCCGGTGCTGATGGAGCATAAACTCCCTCGGAGCAGGAGCTGTCTGCAAGCTGATGGAAAAGCGAAAAAAAGCCAAATATCAAACGGGCTGCGGGCAGCTGGGAGCGGCCCCTTTTGATTCCGCCGCAGAGCAGGGATGAGTTCATCCCCCCGCAGCCCCTTCCTGGCCGAGCAATCGCGCCCAAAGCTCAGTTAATTTCCCATCGACCGCTGTCTCCCGGATTAAAGGAAGGCTTTTGATCCGAGGTGTTGTGAATCCCTCTCACGCAGGAGGGCCAGGGCTGCTCTCCCGGGATATTGATCCTTGTCCTGCCCGCAGGCAGCGGGGCCGGCACCGCCTGGGGGCTGGGGAGTGGGGAAAGAGCTGCTGAGCATCACAGCCGGGGCAATTCCAGCTTTTATAGAGGGGGAGCATCACAGCCGGGGCAATTCCAGCTTTTATAGAGGGGGGGCATCACAGCCNTCACAGCCAGGGGCAATTCCAGCTTTTATAAAGGGAGAGCATCACAGCCAGGTGTTATTTCAGTTTTTCCAGGAGGGGGGAGCATCACAGCCAGGGGCAATTCCAGCTTTTCCAAGGTGGGGGAGCATCACAGCCAGGGGCAATTCCAGCTTTTATAAAGGGAGAGCATCACAGCCAGGTGTTATTTCAGTTTTTCCAGGAGGGGGGAGCATCACAGCCAGGGGCAATTCCAGCTTTTCCAAGGTGGGGGAGCATCACAGCCAGGGGCAATTCCAGCTTTTATAAAGGGAGAGCATCACAGCCAGGTGTTATTTCAGTTTTTCCAGGAGGGGGGAGCATCACAGCCAGGGGCAATTCCAGCTTTTCCAAGGTGGGGGAGCATCACAGCCAGGGGCAATTCCAGCTTTTATAAAGGGAGAGCATCACAGCCAGGTGTTATTTCAGTTTTTCCAGGAGGGGGGAGCATCACAGGTGCAATTCCAGCTTTACTGAGGGGGGAGCATCACAGCCAGGTGTTATTTCAGTTTTTCCAAGGGGGTACCATCACAGCCAGGTGGAATTCCAGCTTTTCCAAAGGGGGAGCATCACAGGTGGAATTCCAGCTTTTCCAGCAGGGAGGGCATCACAACCAGGTGGAATTCCAATTTTTCCAAGGGGGGAGCATCACAGGTATCATTTCAGTTTTCTAAGAAGGGGGAAGCATCACATCCAAGTGTTAGTTCAGTTTTTATAAGGGGACACCATCACAGCCAGGTGTAATTCCAATTTTTCCAGCAGGGACAGGGTGGGAGGAGGAGGTGGGGGAAGAGCAGCATCTCCCCACCAGCACCTGACCCAGCTGCTCTGGCAGGGAGCAGCAGGCTGGGAGTGTTTCCAAACTGAAAGGAAATGAATGTTCTGGGGGCTCGGGGAGGCACAAACCCCAAAGCAATATTTACACTGGGCTGTGCTGTGTCACCGGCGTGGGTTACTCATCCCTCCCTGCAGGTACCGAGTGACAGCAGCCGCCTGTGACTCACCAGATGGGACATGTCCCTCCAATGTGACTTCAAACATTCCAGAGCGATTGGCACCTCGCAGCCAGCCCTGCCGCGGGTTCCCAAGCACTGGAGCAAAGCCAAGGTGCCTCAAAAGCTGTGGGTGTCACCCAGCCGTGACCCTGCAGTGACTTCTGTCAGGTCTCTGGGGTCATTTTTTGTGTCCCCAGAGCTGCAGGACTCCTTTTGCTCAGCCTGGAGGGGGTTGTGCCCGGAGTGCTGCTCCTGGAGGGGTTTTCTGGGATGCTCAGGATGCCAGCACTGCCCCTTCCCCGGGTCAGAAGCAATCCTAGGGAGCAGCAGCCACTGGATAACTGCAATAAAAGTGCTGATAAAAGCAATAAATGTGCTGATAAATGCAATAAATGTGCTGATAAATGGGCACAGCAGTGCCAGGGCTGGAGCAGCCCCTCCAGGCTGGGCTGGTGCTCTGCAGTCCCCCCCTGACACAGACAGGGCAGCTGACCTGGCACGAATTTGTCCATTAAAACATGAGATTCCCAAAGGGAACCTTCAGATACCTATGGTGCAACACAAAAAGGGAGAGCAGGGTGGGATATTTTCCAGCAGCTCCGTGGCAAAGGGGTTCCCCAGGAGCAGACAGAGCTGGGCTCCACTCTGCTGGTTTAAAGTGCCTCAGGTCACTTTGCAGCACCCAAAAGTCTGCTCCAGTCTAGAATACAAACCTGGAAGGGCTCACTTTGGAAATAACACCTTCTCCAAAAGCCCACAACTGGTGGCTTCCCACCTGCCTCAGTTTCCCCACTTCTCCCACCATCACCTGAGCAGCATCAAGGGAGGTGCAGGGGGACATAAAACACCTCGAGTGTTTGGCAGGAGGTTTGCATGCAAACATTAATCCCCATCCCAAGGATGATTAATTACTATTTGCCTGCTATTATTGTTTGTTTTCCATCAGCATCCTTGCTTTGGTTCTCTGCTGAATCCCACTCCTGATGCCAAGCCAGGGATATTTTAGGAAATGCAGATTATATAATATTTACATCTGTGCCACTTGTTTATTCCTCTCTGTCGGTTAATTTTATTACTGCTCCTCTCTCACGAAAGCAGTGATTTGCAGAGCCAAAAGCAGGCTATGTGATTTCAAGGATGCACTAATTTTAATAATTAAAAAGCTGCTGCCTTCCATCTGCCCAGGGAGGGAAGGAGAGGCAGCAGGCTGGGAAATCCCACTCTGAACCAACCCAGTGCTCCCCAAAAACTGACGGGTCCTCACCCAGTTGTGAGGGTTTCTCTTGGTTTTCTTCTCTGGGAAGAGGAAAAAGACTCCAAGAAGGGAGAATGAGTAATTATGGGATTTTCTGAGGGCTTGAGGAGGAGCTGGAGTAACTGGACTGAAATAAAGTTGTGTTTCCCACTGGTCAGAACTATCTCCTTTGACAGAAATGTGAAGTTTGCAGCTAAGCCAAGGTTCTGCTCCTTGGTGTGGCCAGGAAGGAGCAGGCAGCTGGAGGGAAATGCTCTTGTCCCCATCAGAGAGACCCTGGGGACCCCAAAATGCAGCCCAGCCCCGAGGGGAACCCGCCCCCAGAAAGGACAGGGACACTGTCACAGGGCCACCAAAGCAGGGGTCATTCTGCAGGGGACAGCAGCCCCACAGGGGACCAGCAGGGCACAATAAAGTCCACGTTGCAAGTCCAGAGGGTAAATGAGTGCTTAAAAAAGCCCCAAAAACTGTCAGATCTGGACCAGCCCTGGGGCTCCTAGAGCTGCTGTTGGGTTGGGTGAGTGGGTGCTGGGATGGACTCCAAACACCAGAACAAACCAGTTCAGATGGTCAGGGATCCCTTTCTGAGGGGAAATCCCACAGCAATACCTGGGTTTGCTCCTTTTCAGGCTGCCCCTCGAGGCCCTGGGTGCCCATCAAACCCAGCTCTCTTCACACTCCTGCTCTTCCCTGATGGAAAAGCTCCAGGCATTGATTTAAAACCCCACAGAGCTGCTCAGCACCACTCCAGAGCCCTGAATGTGCCTCCACCCTGCTCCTGTTTGACAGAACTCCTGCAGGATTCCCACTCCGATGACAAAAGCAGCACGTGGGGAGGGCTAAGACAAATAACAGCAAGAGGTTAAGAGCATTTCAGAAAATAAACCCCCCTGGCACTGCTGGCACATCTGAGCAGGGAATCTGAGGAGCAGAATGCAAAGGAAACACAAAAGATGCAGATCAGAGCAGGGAGGGGACAGTGGGACACGAGGCAGGGGGGTCTCTCCGTGGCACGAGCTCTTTGCAGAGGAGCAGATGTCTGTGCTGGCAGCAAGGGGAAGAGGGGATTTGTTCGTGGAGAGGAAAAATAATCTTTGAATTTGGCTCGTGCATCAAAACCTGAAACTTCATCCCCAAAGACACAAATGGCTGGCGTGGCTTCTCACCGGTGCTGGCAGCAAAGCACAACAAAAGCTGCACGGTGGCAGTGCCACCACACACGGCCACTCAGGGGACACTTTGTGGTGCCCAGCACTGCAGCATCCCACACAGCCCTGCTCCAGCCTGGGCACAATAAAAAAACAACCCTGAGCAGGATGTATGGCTTGGATAATCCCTGCCTCTCCTCTTTTCCTGCTTAGGAAAATCAGGAGTCCAGCAAGGGCTGCTTCCCCAGGCTGCCAGCCCATAATTACACACAGAGCTAAGTGCAGAAACACTTCCAAGGCATTTTGAGAGCAGGAGCAGAGGGAGGAGGGAAGGATTTCACTGAAATTCCCATCTCCAGCTCGGGATGTTTGCAGCAGGGCCAGGGCAGGGGTGGGCACTGCCCCCCAGCACCACCAAGCTGTGCCCCCTGCTCTGGCTCAGGAGAGGGGCAGGAGGAGATTTCTGAAGGGTTTTTCTGGGAGCCAGCACAGCTGAAGAGCTGGCAGGGAGCCACAGGAGCTCTGTCCCTGCTCCCTGCATTAATCAGAGCTCACTCCCAGACCTGCAGCAGCAGCAGTGCCCAGGCAGGTGCCCGAGCCCTTCAGAGCTCTCTCACCTCATTTTGGCTGGCAGAGAATGCCAGAGAACCAATCCCCTCCCCTTCCTGCTCTCCTCAGGTGCTCAGGCTAAATATGCTGGTGCCCAGCATCCTTCTGGCAGGCTGAGCTGCTCCTGCTGCCACTGAAATTTGTCAAAAAAAGCCCTTTTCTCCAAGCAAGAGCCAGGAGGGCACCTCCTCACGTGCCAGCCCCAGCTGAGGGCCAAAAAGCAGCAAATAAAGGATAATCAGAGAGAGGGCAAAGCCCCTGGCATGGTGGGGCTGTGCCCTCCATGTCACAATGGTTTTCCTTTCCATTTGTTTACTCAAGGACAAAAAACAAAAAACAAAAATAACAAAAAAAAACTATATAAATGTTTTTGGAGCAGTAATAAAATGAGTAGAAAAGCTCAGAGGACAGTGAGATGTTCAGTGGCTCCTCCTCCATCCTTCCAGGGTGACAGTGACATCCCACACCCCAAAAATCTTTGGGGACAGCAGACAGGACACAGAGATGCTGTGGGGTCCCTGGGATGCACAGGAAGGCTCAGAGGAGGCAGCTCTGCTCCTGATCCCAAATCACTCCTCATCTCTCTCTCCTCTTTCATCTATTTAATCAATTAATTTTAATTATTGGTGCTGGAGCAGCAGGGCTGGACCAGATGACCCCACTGCTCTTCCAACTTTACCTTTTCTGTGATTCTCTGGTACCAATAAATGAACCCAGGCTCTCTCATTTTCATACAAAGAAGGGCTTAACCTGAAAAAAAAAAAAGTTTGGGTTAAAAACCTTCAAAATGGCTTCAACTTTTCCTCAGCAGCAGAAAAATTTCTGTATTTCTTCCCCTAAAAAAGCAGGTGGTGTTTGCCATGAGGGTGCAGACTGCAGTGATGTTCCCCAGCCTGTGTCTATGGCAAAAAAAAAAAAAAAAAATGTTTTGCCAAAGACATTTTTATTCTGCTCCCACACAAGCTCCTTCTCTGCTCAGCAAAAGGGAATTTTCCCATTTTACAGGAGGAAAGAAAAGCTCTTTGCTGTTAAATCACCCCAGCAGCCACACATAAACACCCGGGCTCAGCAATTCCCCTGCATGGTCCCTCCAAAGGAGGTGTTGCTGTGACACAGAGTGTTGGTTTCCCCAGCTCCACGTGGAAAAGTAATGAGTTATGTTAATTGAGCTCATCTTTACAAATTGATATTGCTCCTGCAAATAGACAACAACAACAACAACGAAAAAATAAAAAAAAAAACCCTTAAATATGTTTGCACATCGTCTGCACGGAGCTGGGATCCAGCAGCAGGGTCAGCAATCCCAGCACTGCTGAGCTGAGGGGAGCAGAGCTCTGAGTGACAGCAGCTCTGACCTTCATCCCTGCAGGTGACCCAAAACCCCAGCAGCGAGGACCTTCTGCAGCCTCCACTCCCCTGCACCTCCCAAACCCGACCCCAGCACCCTCCAGGCTGAATTTAAGCGCTGAAAATGCTTCTCAGGATGCAGGGGCTGGTTTGTCCCCCCATCCTGCTCCTGCAGCCTCAGCCTGCGTGGCCCAAAGTGATTTTGGTGCCCTCTGGAGCTGGGTCACCCCTCTGCCAGCAGAACAACCCCAATTAGGGCACGGAGCAGTTCGGAGCCCAATTAGCAGCGTGTGAACTTTCCGAGGGTGTTTAATTGAAGGCACTTGAAGGACACGAGCCTGACTCGAGCCTGCAGGCACCGGCAGTGCTGAGGATGGATCATGAATTTTAAGGGTTTTTGCTAACCCAGGAGCCTCCTGCCCCCAGGGCTGCTGCAATCAGGAGATTTTCCTGTGGATGTGACCCCTGTGAACCTGCCCGAGCCTGCGTTTGTGGGGTTTGTTTCTAATATCAACGAGGAAAAGACACACAGCAAAGAATTAACACACAATCAGAGAATTATTTGGGTTGGGAGCTTAAAGCTCATCTTGTTCCATCCTCTGCCATGGGCAGGGATATTTTCCTCTGTCCCAGGTTGTTCCAAGCCCTGCCCAACGTGGCCTGGAGCACTCCCAGGGCTGGCACAGGGCACTGGGGGGTCACTTTGCCATGTCTGTGCCCTCCCTGCCCTATCTCACAACTCCATTCCTTAGAGTTCCCAGTCCCATTTTTGTGAAGCTATGGAAGTTTGCCCTAAAAACTCCTGCTTGCAGATCCTATTGATCCAAGGGCAGGAGGAGAGGCAGCACGAAGGATTTAACAGGAGACAAGTGACTTTCTGTGCCTGTGACACCCAATAACCACCCAGCAGTGCCTCAATTCCTGGTGAGAAAGAAAAAAAAAACAACAACCATTTGTTCAATCAGTCATTAATGAAGGAGAATAATTCTTCCCAAATTGAATTACTCCTTTCAATTACCTGGCTTTTTTTCTTTCCCCTCCTTTCCTTTCATCCCTCCATTCCCCAAGGAGCTGAGCAGAGTTGGTGTGTTGGAATCAGGCTCAGCCAGGCAGGTGCTGCTCCAGCACTTGTTGCCTCCTTTCCCTTTTTCAGACTGTGGCAGGAGAAAATGAAAACCGTGATGTCAAAGCCCCAGGAGAATTTACCCGGAAAGATTTGGGGCTTTATTTACCTTTGCATGGAACGAGTCCTTCTGGAAAACAGAGGGGCTTTGATTTTATCTTAATGAGCATTACAGAGCCTTTCAAACCTTATCAGTGCCTGAGACTGATAAAGAGACACAGCCAAACAAGATTTCATCTGCCCAACATTTCTGCACCGATGCCTCATCCCTGATGGAATCTCTGCTTGTTTGCAGCCTGGCACAAACAGGGAATGTGCAAGTGGCAGGTGCAGCAGTGAAATCTCCTCCTGCTCCTACCCTGCTACTGCTCCCTGGGTTTTTCTGAAATGAAAAGGGGAATCCCTGGGGTATTTTTAGGAATTTCCTTTTCTCCATTTCAGGTTTCCCCCCTGTAACATTCATCAGCTTCTCCCCAAACCCCTGCAGGTCCTGCAAAGCAGAGACTTGGCCATGACAGATTTTTTTTTCCCACAAATTTCTTTTCCTTTTCCCCTGACATTCATGAAAGGATTAAAGGCCATGTCTCAGTTCCTTTCCTTGCCCTCTGCACTGACCACCACCAGCTCTCCCAAGCTGTACTTGAAAAAAAGTTAATTCTTAATTAAGCTCTTCCATTCTGTTTGATATTCATTATTCTTTTCATTACTTCTTAAATCAGCTGAGTTTCTTCCCTTTTTTTTTTTTTTTAATGCAACTCAGCCTATTCTCCATTCACTAAATCCTTTGAATCCCTGAATTGCATTTTTGTTATCCTTGCTGTTATTGCTTACATCCTGTCTGGGCCATCGTGGCATTTAGGGTTTGTTTTTTGTTTATTTTTTTCCCTGAAGCTTGGATTTGTGTATGTGATGTGTGTATGTGTATGGATAAATAATCCAGAATTTGCTGAGCAGCATGCAAATTGCAATCTCTGGGAGAATGGCAACCTGCACATTGCCAAAATGAGCATCAGTGAAATATGGGAAATTAATTTAGCCCCGTGAAGGAGATAATTACTATTTTGCAGATTGAGAAAGTGGGGCATAAAGAGATTAAGGCCTAAGGACCCAATCTAGCCAAAACCCAATCATATGCTTAATTTAAAGGAGATTAGATAGTTCCCTTAAAGCCAGCAGGAGCAGCCATTGCTTCATGTCAGGAACACATGGAAGGTTCTGCTGGGCTGGGATGAGGGGAGGGAGGGCTCAGGTCAGACCCTGGGCTGGAATTGGCACCCCCAGCCCCACCCTGAGCTGCTGCTGATTTTCCAGATTAATTGCTATTACCTCCTAATGTGTGTTAAATGCATGGAGGTGCTGAGTTAAGCAGCTTTAGGAAATTACACAAGAATTAATATATTATAGACTGCTGCTCGCCCGGGTTAATCCAGCCACGGCGTTGCTGCGTGTGAAACAGCAGGGAAATGTGATTTTCCCATTTTCCCTCCTCCCAGAGCCCCGGGGGACAGGAAAGCTCCCTCCTCTCCATCCTGCCTGCTGTAGCTCGGGGCTGGGCTGGTTTCTCTGCCTCCTTCCCAGGAGAAAGCAGCAGGAATCAGGAACCCTGGTCACCAATCCCCTTTTGCCATGAGCCACCAGCACCTGATGCCCCACAGGGACAGAGGGGGCTGAATGTGGCACAGCCAGGAGTGAAACTCTCCTGGAATCAGGGATGGAGAGGGTCTGAGCAGCCTGGCCAGGAGCTGCAGCCTGGAGGATGGAGGGGGATGATGCAGGGATGAGGATGATCCCACTGAGCCAGAACACTCAAATGCCAAACCTGACACGCTGGTGACACATTTGGTGGCCTCTCCCTGAAGTTTCACCTCAGCTTTGGAGCTGGCCTGACATTTTAATGCTGGGTTTTTTTTTTCTTTTAACACTTTGAGAACAGCTGAAAGCACAGCAAGGACATCTCCTCCTGTGGATGCACATCCCAAGGAATCCACGTGTTCCACCTCCACCCTCACCCCCCACGTGTCTCCACACGCTGCTCCTCGAGCTGCAGCCTTGGCCAAGGCTGCTGTGGTCCATCTAACTTGTCATAAATCTTCCAAACTAATGTACAAATACAGGTTTCCATAAAACACCAGCGCAGGAGAGTTATGCCAGTCTTGTGGGAAAGTAATACCCATCTAAATAAAGTGTGTAAATACATATTTATTTGCTAGACTGGAACCAAAGAAGCTGTTCTGGTCTGCTGGAGAAAAGAAATACACATTTTAAGACTGTCTAGGTACATAATTACCTCAGAGAGAGAGCGAAATAAATCATCAATGTCATCCTGCTCTCTGGGAAGGAGCTACCCTGAGCTCTCCTTTCCCAGCAAGGAGCATCCCCTGGATCTGTGCAAACCCTCCCAGTGATGGTGAGTGGAAAATCAGTGTACAGAGGGGTAGGGCAGACCCTTCCCTCCCCTGAGCTCTGGAAAGCACCCAGCACAGGATGTATTCATTGTTCCTGACAGAAGGAGATCCCAACCCTGTGGAGACAAAGTCAAGTGAAGGAGAATTGATTTGGGAAGGATATCCTGGCTTTACCTGCCTGCCCACGGCGCCTGGGAGGGAATTGGAGGCTCCAGATCCCAGCTTGGAGACAGAGCTTGGAGCAATTTGTCCAAACCCCCCTCCATCCATCCTCCCTCCGCTCCCACTCAGCTTATAACCCTGAGTGTGAAAAGCAAAGCTCAGCTCTTTCCTTTTTTATATTAAATCCTACTCATTGTCCGTGAGGAGTTAATGAATAGATGGAATCGCGGCCTTAACGAGCCCCGGTGGATGTAAGGCCTGTGAGGCCTGTGAGGCCTGTGAGGCCTGTGAGGCCTGTGAGGCCTGTGAGGCCTGTGAGGCCTGTGAGGCCTGTGAGGCCTGTGAGGCCTGTGAGGCCTGTGAGGCCTGTGAGGCCTGTGAGGCCTGTGAGGCCTGTGAGGCCTGTGAGGCCTCCAGCCACTTCTGGCCACCTGCAGCAGCAGCTCCCTGTGCCTGCAATGTGCTTAGAACCCCTATTCACTATTTATCAGCTTTTAGAGAATGTTTCCAAGCATGTCCCAGAATAAAAAGCTGCTGGCTCCTCTTCCCTGTCTCCTTTCTCCCTCCCTCTCCCTCTCCATGGACGCGCTGAATCACCACAAACCCCAAATCTGGGGCCAGTCCCAGAGGAGCAGAGTGACAGAGCCTTGATGAGCACTCGTCTCTTTTTTTGTCATTTTTCAAACATCTTGGCTCCTTCCTGAGCTGCTGGAAGCTGGCTCTTCACGGGAGGTTCACAAGGAAAGGCTGGAGCGAGGGGGATGTGCGGGGAGGACCGGGGATAAACTTAGCACAGCCCTCGCCAGACTGTCACAGCCACGGGAACACCGAGGGGCCAAGAGATCCCTGCACACCCAGATGCCCAAGCTGCTTTTTCAGAGGAGCTGGGAGGTGCCAGACTGGGCTGGGTTCTCAAAAAACATGAATTATGCATCACGGCCCAGCCTGGGGATCCTGGGTGATAAATAATTCTAAGTAGGAGCTTGCTGCATGCCTCAGCTGCAGCCTGCCCCTAAAAGAGCAGGGTTTTTCTATTTTTTTTTTAATTTTTTTAGGAGTAATATGGATTAGGGAGCTCAGTTTGATGGGATGAGTAGTTTTTGCAGTGGTTCTTTAGGCTGGAAGTTGCCCCTTATTTTGCAAGGCTGCTGGGAGTGTCATCCTTCAGTCATTGCTATAAGCTGTGGGTCAAAGCAAAGCCCAGAGGATCCAAACCCTGGGATTTGTTTAAACCAACGAATTTTGTGTTATTTTGATGGCAAAAGAGGATTGAGCCTTCCTCCAGTTCTCCCCTGCATCTCCATCCCACAGTTCAGGGAGCTTAGCCCTGGATGCTCAGAGATGCCTGCAAAGGGTTAAAAGGCATAATTTTAATTAATCACTCCTAATGACCGCTTGCAAATGAAGGCATAGACGGTGCCCCCATGCCCAACCTCTGGCAATGCCCCAGGAGCTGAGCAGGAGCCCAAACCAGGTGATTAAAATTCTGTGTTTGCTTAAAAGGAATTTCTGCAGAGCTGTGGAAGTCCAGCCTTTTCCTGGAGAGGATCTGCTGTCCCTGCAGCCCTTTGACAAGGCGAGATTGACAATGAGAAATGGGCCCATTTCCCATGCTCTGCCCACACCTCTGCCAGGAGAAAAGCCCAAAGGAGCGAGCAGGGCAGAGCTCAGAGCAGCTGCAATTTCTCTCACTTAGAGAGAGCCCCAGAGCTGCAGCCACAGGGTCAGGAGCTGCTCCTATCCACGGATTTCCAAACTAGTGGGGTCTGGCAGGAGCAGCTGGAGTAACGAGCTGGGTTTTCTCCAAGGGGAAGGGGGTGGCTGTGCTGGAGGAGCTGGAATTGCACCTCCTGCCCGCTCTCCATCGAGGCTGGTGGAGGAATTACCTGCTCCTTGTGGTGGTAATTTGGAACATAAAGGAATTGCCACATGCCAGCCTGTTAGGGCCAGCACGGTTATGGGGACATGGCTGTGCCTTCCCTGCACTTCCCAAAGTCACCAAATCCCACAAATCCCAAACTCTTCCAGGTTCAGCAAGCCCAGAGGCCACGGGGACAGCAAGGGCTGTTCCTGCAGCCATGGATGGGGTTTGGACCTTGGCAATGCCCTGTTGGGGTGAGGGGAGCATCTCTGTCATTTCAGAATGACTCTGAATTTCTGAATTCCCTTTTATTCACCATCCCAGCAAACCAAAGAGACCTCCTTCCCACAAATCTGAATAAATTCCTCCCCAGAAAAATGAAGCAGAGGATGCTTTACAGGCTGTGTTTTCCAGCTGGTGCACCCAGAAAAATGAAGCAGAAGATGCTTTACAGGATTTGTTTTCCAACTGATGCACCCAGAAAAATGAAGCAGAAGATGCTTCCCAGGCTGTGTTTTCCAGCTGGTGCTGGAAACCTGTTGTCCCCGTTGACGTCAGAGAGAATTTGGAGCCTGCACGGGCTCTGAGCATTTAATCAGACATGACCTCTCTGAAAAAACAGCAAATTAGGGGCAGAGTTAAGAGCAGAGCCCAGGAGTGCTGATCCCCACCTCCTTCCTTTAATCACAAGACGAAGCTCTGTCCTGATGGAAAGCAAATAGAGGAGGGCAGGAACAGAGCTTTGGTGTGAATTGGAAATGTTCTGACCATTGCTCGGGTTTGAGTTGTTCATCCCAGTTTCTCTTCACTCATTCCCACAAAGGGAACAGGCAGAAGTGGCTCTGCAGGAGTTCCAACCCTCAGTATGGAGGATTTTGAAGCATTTTGGAGCCCAGTCTCAGCTGTCTCCTCCACTGACATGAGAGTTTCTTTACCCTCGGGCAGGATGTGCTGCTTGCTGGGATCGGGGCATCTTCATCCCTACAGATTTCAAATGCAGCTTCACCTGCTCCTATCCAGAAGGGTCCCTTGACCCTGGGATTCCCCTGCACCTCCAAACCAGCTCCATAATCCAGAATTAATCTGGGACATCCCACTATGGCATTCACAGAGAATCACAAAATATCCTGAGTTGGAAGGGACCCACAAGGATCGAGTCACTGCACAGGACAACCCCAAAAATCACATCCCGGCTTATTTTTAAGAAAGCTCCCCCAGCCTGTGGGTCACCAGTGGTTTGGCTCTGGGATAAATCCCTGCCTGAGCCTTGGGGGATGACTCTGTGTCCTGATGTGATGAAACATGAAACATGACACATTTTTCCTGGAGGAATCTCCACCGTGGGATAGATCCAGGGTTAAGGAGGCTCAGACTACCTGACACAAGCACAACTTCCCTTCAGAAGATGCATCCCTGACGTGGTTTGTCTCGAAGAAGAAGCACTTGGCTTTTCTGTGCATTTCTGTGCTGCAAAGCAGGGAATTGACTCCGTTTCAGCTGCTTTAATTAAACGGAGTTAAAATCCATCGGCGCAAAGTTTCCTGCCATGCCTACACAAAATCTGTTCCACGAAAAAGCAAAAATACAATGGCTATTACTTTCTGTCAACTTCTACAGGATTTTCTTTTTTTAAGAGAGGCTAAACAGCTCATCCTGCACCAGTTAAATTCCGGCTGCTGCTCCTAAGCTTTTTATTTCCAATGGATATAACTTTGTTAAACAAGGCAGGCTGAAATCCTGCCTTCCCCATCCATCCTCTTAAGGAGCTTGAGGGGTGGAACTGCACCAGCACAGCCCAGGGAGTGGGATGGAGGGAGTGGGAAGTGGGAGCAGCAGGGGGGTGGGAGGGGAAGCAGGAATCCTGCATGGAATGAGGAATGGAATCCCCCCTTTCCCAGCAGAATGGAGGCTCTGTGTGTCACTGGGCACCCAGAGCACTTTTGGTCCCAAACATCATTTAATGCCTTCTCTGAGTGACCAGGTCACTCCCAAGTGACCAATCCATGGATGTAGAATGGGAAGCTGCTCTTGCCAAGCTCGAATTATTTTTTTTTCTCTTTTTTCTCTTTTTTCTCCATTTATACACCCCAAACCATACACTGGGATGGGGGAGGTGTGATGGGGGCAGCTGCCCCACTCACCAAGCACAGGAATGCAGGATCTGCACACTCTGAATGCCCATGGAACACCCTGGGAGCTGTGCAGGGAAAGCCTCTTTCAATCTAAGCTGAGGCATTAGGCTCCATTTGCTGCTCTCTCTGTGATAGGTGCCGCTTCCAGAGGGGGAAAGGGCAGCTCCTTCATGCAAAAAGAAGCACGTGGGACTTCAAATATGCCAAGCACTGTTGCTGAGCATCTCTTGGTATCATCTTCCACCAGCAACCCCTGATGGGGAGATTTCCAGGAGGATTAAACTGCAAAAACCCTTTTCCAGCATCTGCTGCTCAAAGAGAGGAGGTTGCTATAGCAACCACATCTGGCTTATTCACATGAGTTTTATAAGGAGAGAAACAAATAATAAACAAAGCAAAAACAACACGGGCGGCGCACAAAGGAGAGGTGACTTTGTCTGCCTCCATCAAAGGGACAATCAGAGCCATGAGGAATAATCCAACCTGGCTGTTTGCTGGTGTCCCTGTTTGCCACCTGCACTCCTGGATTCCCTCAAAAGCCAGGGGCTGGGACACGGGGAGTTTGGCAAGGAGAGGAGGATCCATGGCTGGGATTGGGGTGTTTGTGTCCATGCTGTGGGTGCCTGGAGGTTTCCTGAGGGTTTCCTGGAGTTCCAATTCCCAGGGCAGGACTGGAGCAGATCCCAGGCATCACTGGGTACACTGGGGTCTCCCAGTTCCAGCCATGGGGTCTCTCCATCACCTGCATCCCCCAAATCTGACCTGTGGCAAGGACTCTGGCTTCTCTGTAGGGTTGGGGCAAACAGAGCCCAGAGGATGTCAAAGTGATAAAGTTTTTCCAGGGAAAACAACTGATCTGGATGGGGAAGATCCCAGATACTCCCAGACTGTTGGAACCCTGGAAACTGAGATTTTTAGACCTTCTGTGCTGCCAGGCACTGACCCCCAAGAGAACATTGCATTTGACCTGAGGCCGTGGGGAGGGCTTCCAAAATGGAATGACAGAACTGAGATTGTGGGTGTGGAGTTTGAATAGAAGTGTGGAATATCACAGGGTGGAAAACTTAGAGTTTAAGGTTTTAGAATATAGTAATGTATATAAAACAAGATGGAGGTTTTAGGGCAGAGGTTAGTCTTTCTTTTTCACCTTCTTCTCCATGGGTTTGGGTGGTATTGTGTAATTAGATAAAAAAGTCTACACCAGTGTGAACTCTGGTGTTCCACACACTTTAAGGAGCATTTCCTGCTCCAGCACAGCCCAACACGAGGCTGGGCCATCCCTCTTCCCATCCCAGGAGAGGATGGGTTTAGGAGGAATGCTGTGGGGAAGGACAAGGGATGGGTCCACTCTGGGTCAGGCACCTGCTGCTCCCCACCTTTGGGAATGGTGTCACTTTTAACTGGAGAAATTATTCTGGATGCTCTTGGAGCCAATCTTTTCCTTAGCTTTATTTGCATTTCAGGGCAGAGCTGCAGATATTTGTGGTGGTTCCAAGGCAGCACATTTGGAGCAGGGTCTGGAGAAGCTCCATGCTGGAGAGAGGCACGTGTGAACCTCTGGCACAGCACTTCATCATGGCAAGGCCCTGGGGACAGGCAGAGCTTTTCCAGGACACACATGAGGTGCCTGGAGGTGCAGGATTTCCATGCCAGGGGCTCAGGGAAGCTGAATCCCAAATCCTGGCAGCCCTGCTGAGGGTCTGTTCCACACTGGGCACAGTGGTGGGACACAGAAGGGCAGTAATTTACTCAAGGACATAAAATACAACTGGATCAGGGGATTGATCCGTCGTGGATGAACACTCCTGGGGGGCTGCTCCTCCTCCACACCCAAAGGCTGATCCAGAACCCTGTGCCATGAGGTGCCAGGGCTTGTTCCCAAGGCCAGGCAGGCAGGGTCATCCCAAAGACCCCACACCCCACCCCAGCTCCATCCAAACAGAGAATATTCCTGTCATTTTTAGGAACACACACACACACAATTTACCATCTGGCCTGGAATTCTTTATGCTCTGAGCTCGATGCAAATCAGCCCAGCTCCACTAATTGCTGGGATGTTAATGATGCTCACACCGAGGCAGGGCTGGCTGAGCAGGGCAGTGCCAGCTCTGCACCACACTGTCCTGCAGCCTGCCAGATGCCATGGCCCCACAGCCTGCTCCCTGCCCTGCCAGGCAGGACTCACATGCCTTGGGATGCTCACAGAGCCTGAAAGGCAAAGGTAACAACAAAAAGAGCTGGGGAAAGGAAAAAAGAATGGTGATGTAAAGCAGGAATTGAGCCCTGCAGATAAGCTGACCTATAAATGCCTCGGAGGGGAGAGGGTAGGTACTGAGAGACCAGGGCTGGGGGAGTGTTCTCTGCAGCAGATGGGCTGAAATCCTCATCAGCAGATGCAGACAGGGAAAATATGGGAGTCAGGGCAGGGAAAAAGCTGCTGCCTGTGCAGGGAGGCTGCACAATCAGCATCAGCATTAGGCAGGATGGATCCTGACCCTCATGCTCAGTTTCACGGGATCTGGCCTCTCACAGGTCCCCCAGGGCTCATCCCTGCAGCTCAGGGGGTGACACCAGCCAGGCTCCACCAAACCCCAGCCAGGTCTGTGGTGGAATGATCCCAGGAAAAGTTCTGGGCTGGCACCAAGCTGGTGCTCAGCTCTGGTGAGCCCTGCCCAGCTCAGGGCTGTACAAGTGGCTCTAAGTTTCCTGTTCTGCTCTTCCCCTCCTTTTATTACTCCTAATTCATCAGCAGTGGCAGGAAATCCTTGAGGAGTTTTCCACAGATCCTTCTGAGGATGAGGCAAGGCCAGCGAGCTCTGGCACTGCCCTGGTGTTTGCCCAGCCCTGATTTACACCTTCTCTGAGAGCACAGAGCATGGAGCAGGGCCAGGCTCATGCTGCTGACCACTGCAGCATTTCTCCCCTTTCCCTGAACCCTGTCTTATTTTGGAGCCAACAAATCCCCCCAGCAGCCTGCCAGCTCCTCCTGCTCAACCCCAAAGAGTGGCAGCACTTTTCAGAGAAGCAATTTTTTCCTCCTCAAAGAGACGAGGAAAAAATCCCACAAAACAGAGGGGAAACAACCCAAAACAACCCTGGCATCACCATGGCAACCTGGAGCTGCAAACCCTAAAATTCCCACTCCCCATTTTTCCCTTGGATTGGATCAGGCAGGGATGACAGTTGGCATCCCTCTGTGTTGTGTCAGATGGAGTTGTGCTTCAAAGCAGGTTGGTTTTGTACATCCTCCCTCAGAAAGGCTGGATCAGCTCCCTCCAGGACCCTCCAGGGGTGTCTGTGTGCTTTGGGGCAGCAGGACCATTCCTGGGGCAGGGAGTGCCTTGCCAAGCCTTGTGCCAGCTGGGCTGTGCCCCTTTGGCCCCAGTTCTCCTCCCCAGTGGGTGCTGCTGCGAAAAAGTTTTGTTTTTTCCAAGGACAGAGCTCTCCACTCCATGGGCTGCTTGTCCTTCCCACACCCCCTCAACCCAGGGCTGAAGGTTCAGGGATGATCCCAGAACCCTGCAAAACCTCCCAGCCAGCACAGCAGGGACTTGTGAGCCTCATAAAATCCATCAGGAGCTGTGTGGGGCTGGAGCTGCCCCACGGCTGTCCCAGTGCCCTTGAGCTCCAGCAGAGGGGACAGGGCAGGCAGGGATTGCTGCAGGAATGGGCTCTCCAGAGGGCATTCAGCCTTCATTTTGTTTCATTTATTGCTTGTTACTGGCCCTGCTGTGCTGGGAAAAGCAGCCAGAGGTGTAAAGGAGTTGGCTGTGCCCTCTGGCAGAGCAGTGGGATGCTGGATTGCTCCACAACATCCCAGGGAGGGAGCAGGAGCAGGGCTGGCTCATCCTGATGAATCTTAAAGGATGAGTGATCCCAGGGCATCTTCACCCTCAGAAGCTTCTCCCTCATGCAGATCCTCACTCAGGGTCACTCATTTGGGCACTGCCACCACCCTGACCCATCTTTCATCCCCACAGGAGGAGATGTTGCTCTGGGAGCTCAGCAGATGGGCCTGAGCAGAGAGAAAATTGCTTTTGCTTTATAGCTCAGGCAGCAGCGCTTTATTTCTCCATTTATATCCCACCCTCATCATCTGCAAACCCATTCCCCTCTCTGGCAACACAAAGGCAGGCAAGTGTCACCAGCTGGCCCCTGGTGTGCCCACAGCCAGCTGCCCACCACGAGCCCAGCATTTGGGGTTAATGGAGCTGGATCCTGATGTTCATTTAGGAAAATGAGATGCCAGGCGTGCCCTGCTCCTCCAGCAGCCTGGCAGGGGCTGCTTGTGCTGCAGGTTTGATGAGCCCTCCTGGGCAGGGGCACAGATGCTGCAGTTGGCTCTTGGTGCCCCTCCAAGGTGGGTGGGTGAGGAAAACAGGTCTGGAGCCATGCAGGGGATTAGGGCTCTTTAATCGCTGGTGTAAGTGAGGGCAGAGCCTCGGTGCCTCCTGGCACAAGGTCTGCAATAAAGGTGTTGGAAAAAGCCCCAAAACGAGCTGGGTTTGCAGCATTGCAGGGGGCTGGGACAGGCCACCACAGGCTTGTGGAAAACCTGGCAAAGGGCAGCACTGAGGAGAGAAATATTTCATGATTTTCTCCTTGGGAGTTGTCTGGTCCAACATCTTGTGAAATAAGCACTTCAGTAATGCCCAGGTGGGGCAACACCTTCTCCCTGAAGCTGCTGCTTCCACCAGGCCTCAGCACCTCTGGATAAATTAGCCCACAGCTGGAAACTCCCAGTTTGGCTTCTAGGTTTGTAAACTCCCAGTTTGACTTCTTCTACAGTCCTGCAGGTCAGAATTAGCTCCCAGTCCCCTTCTGAATGGAATAGTCGAGCTGTCCTTTACCAGCAGGGAAACTGAGGCACAGGCTGGACCTTCCCCTCTTGTGAAGGACACCACAGAGCAGCCCCTTCCCATCTGTTCCCCCTCCTGTGGAAAGCAGAAGCTCCAGCCCATCCCATCCTGCCCTAGAAGCCACATCTCCCTCAGGATTTGCTTAATGAAGATTAAAGAAGTGCTGCTGCCAATATGCCAGTCATAAAATCACCGAAAATAATACAAGGAGCAAAGCACCGTGGCTATCAGCCCGAGTGGAAGTCTCAATTAGCAAATATATCAATCACTGATGACATCTTAAGTAGCATTTGCAGGGAGAGCATTACAGAAATGATCTGCAATTACAGCACTGCTGGGAGCAGAACTTCCTGGGAAGTGGGGCTGGAGTCAGGGTGATGCCTTGGGAAGGCTGAGCTAGAACAGAGGCTGGGCAGAGCTAAAGAATAAAGAAGGGATTTACTAGAAGGATTTCCTCCATGGATCCACCTTGGGCAGCACAAGAGCCCAGCCAGGGCTGCACCCAAGATGAACCAAAATGGTCCCAAAATGCCCCACTGGTCACAGGGTCTCTCACTTTGATCAGTTCTGCCCCATTTGCATATTAGAGTTAATTGTCCAATTCCAGCTTTACGTTATGAAGTCCCATCCTTCTTGTTTTTCTCTCTCCAGCCCACGTTGTTTGTGCTCTTGGGCCTGAGATTTGGATCATTTGTCCTTGGTCCCCAGCTGGAGAAGGAATTGTTTTGTCTCCCTACTCTGTGCAGAGAGCTCAGCATCCCATAATGTGAAGCCCAGACCCACACACTAAAGCAGGACAGAATCTGAAAACTAGAAAAGCTAAACTTGAGGCATCAAGGGAAGCACCATCCAGGCTCCCAGGGGATATTTGTGGGTGTCTGTGACCCCAAGAATCATTGTGACCTCATCACTCTCTACAGCTCCCTGAAAGGTGCCTGTGCTCAGCTGGGGTTGGGCTCTTTCTCCAGGCAGCACTAACAGAACCAGAGGTCACAGCCTCAAGCTGTGCCAGGGGAAATATAGGTTGGATACTAGGAAAAAGTTTTTTTACAAAAAGAGTGATAAAGTTCTGGAATGTTCTGCCTGGGGAGGTGGTGGAGTCACCATCCCTGGGTGTGTTTAACAAAGCCTGGATGTGGCACTGGGTGCCAGGGTTGAGTTGAGGTGCTGGGGCTGGGTTGGACTCAGTCTTGAAGGTCTCTTCCAACCCAGTGATTCTGTGATTCTGTGTGAATTGCTGTGTTTAGATTTGCCAGGACAGAGCTGTGGAGGATGTCCAGGCTGCCGTGGCACAGCTCCATGGAAAAGGAGCATCTGCTCCTGCCTGGGGCTGGGCTGGTGCTGCAGCCTGGGCTGGGGACAGCACAGCTGGGTCACCCACCAGGGTTTGGCTGTGCAAAGCCTGCACAAAGCCACGTGGACAGGTCCCATCTGGGACTCAGAGCCCTGTGGCACTGAGAGCAAGGAGAGGATAATGGTGCAGCAATCCTGGCCAGCATCACCCCACTGGTGACCAGCAGCTGGCCGTGCCCAGGCCACTGGGGACGGAGCCAGAGCTGATTTACAAGGCCCAGGATAAAAAGGGATTGGGAAAGGTGCTGGAACATGCACAGGGAGTTATGAATATTCCTGGATTACAGCATCTTACAGGCTCCAGCTGGGAGCAAACCCTGCTGGGCAGCACAGAGGTGAAGGCACAAGGGGAGCAAAGTCACTCCCAAAGCTCCTCCAGCCCTGGGATTTGCTTCTGTGCACACACACACATCCCCAAAACAACAGCCACGACAAAAAACCAACAAAAAACCCACTGCTTGTTTGTTTTATAGGTGTAGGATTGGTGTAGGATTGATGTCACCCCATTAAGGTGGCATTACTGAGCTGACAGCACCTCTGCAGCCTGCCCAGGCTCCCAAAAAGTCCCTCAACACTTATGAAAGGGATTTCTTGGTCCCAGCTGCATCCCTGCATCCTAAAAACTCCCCAAAAATGCAGGGCTCCCACCCCACATTGCTGCTGGGGCTGATTTGATTTCCAGGCCTGAGGAACACTTGTCTTGTTCGGGCTGGTGAATAATTTATAATTTGCTTATGAGCAAAGGCAATGGGGAGTGTGGGGAAAGGGAGGGAGAATAAATATATATTTATAAAATATGGAAAAAGCTAAAAAAAAAAAAATCATAATAATGCCCAAACCAGCCCTGTAAACTGTTCCTTTGATCTAATCCAGAATAAATTATACATAATGGAGCTGGATGGGTTTGCTTGCCGCCAGCATGAATAAAAAACCAGAAAGCAAGAGAGCAAGCCAAATCATCTGAGCTAATAACAATGTGCTCGCTGTAGATGCTTCATCTGGGATTATTTTGTAGCAGCCAGCACAGATTTCCATGGAAGAGAAAGTAATTTTTTAACTGGAAGGTGCTGTGCAGGCAATGAGCTGTGGTAATGCTCTAGGATGCCTGGAGCAGCCAAGGAGATTTTTCTTTCTCATTTCCTGATTTCTTCCACTAAGGGATCTGGAGTCACCAGATCTTTCAAAGTTTGCTACAGGCCGTGGGGCAGATGCATCTTCCAAACTTCTGGAATTCCATTGATCCAATGAAAATAAAACCCATCTTTTTATTTACAGAAACACAGGAAAGTGTTGAGAACTCCAGATTATTTTCCCAATTCTCCTTTCCTCTTCCTCTTGTAAGGAAAATTAATCCACAAACATCAGAGGTTGATGTCCAAAAAGGAGACAGAGAAGTCCCTTTTACTTTATTCGAATAAAGGGAGAGGCCATGGGGCATTCCCCTGGGGTCTCTCGAATTTTTGGAGGGCACAGCCTCCTTTTTATCCCAATTTCCCGGCCACATTTCCCTCTCTCTTTCCCCATTTCTGAGGTACTTGAGAGGTTCAGACTTCCCGGAACGCCTGATCCCAAAGATTCCCCTCTCATGTATAACCCTCCCTTTTAATTTTTAATTTTTACAGAATTTAGGGGTTTTCATTCCCATTGTTTCTTTCATCTTTCAATGTCTAATTTCAATTATTAACCAACCTAGAGTTTATTTGTAAAAGCAAATATCTTTTTCCATTCATCAATCAGTGAAATCCTTCCCATTGTTCCTTTTATCTCCCAGTGCTAGTTTTATCTACCAGCAGACCCACAGCTTGTTTGTAAAGACAAATCCACTATTCCTCTCACTCTCTCCTCCTCCCCTCTCTCATGGAGTGGAGTGAGGCAGCTCCTCAGGACTGTTCTGTCCTGAAGAGCTCAGCTGATGGCTCCAGGATGAAAATCCACCAGGAAACACAATCCATAAAGAATCCCCAGCCAGCTCGGAGCCAATTCCCATCCAGAGGCTCATGGAAAATCACTCCCATTCACAAGTCAGCCTGCACTGACTTCCTCAGGATGAGGAATGTATTGACCCAATAGCCAATACTCCAAAAATAAAACTATTCCCTCAGGCCTTGGCTTCAGCATCCAATTAAAATTCCTGTCAGAACTCCCAGGCCTGTGCAATTCCAGAGGCAGGGAATGAGCCGGGTGCTGCTGTGGCACAGCCAGGTCAGCCACTGACCACAAATGCCTCCTCAAATTCACAGTTTTGTCATGAAATAAGAGACAGATGGCCAGTGGGAATGAGTTTGGGAAGAATAAAAGGTCCTTGAAAGTCTGAACTTGGGCCTCTCCCAGCAGGGCCAAGGCCGAGGCCTTCGAGGCCCAGCAGAGCCTTCAGAAAAAATAACCCTGCTCTGTTTTAATTGGGAGAAAAAAAAACTTTTTTTTTTTCTTTCTGTTTCTGAAACAGTTTTACATTTGGCTGGTTATTTTGGGAGCAGGGAGAATTCCATCATCACCCCCACTGCTGTGGGGAGCAGCTCAGGTTCACCCCCTGCTCTGGGAGCTCCCCACAAAGCTCCTCTCCCCTGATCACCTTTCAGAAAATTCACACTCACCAACCAAAACCTGACAAAAGCGGGGGTGAGAGGAGTGTTTGGAGTGTTTGGCTGTGAAGTGGTGCTGCACATCAACACTCCCTCACATCTGCATGAGGGGAATGTGCTGCTTCACAGCTCCTTTAGCTGTGACCCCCTTTTTCACGTTCCAAACAGTCTGTTTGTTTATTTGTTCACAGTTCTGTGTGAAATCCACCTGGAGGGAATTCTCTTCTCTCCTCCCATCCCAGATCCAGCAGCGAGGCTGAGTCAGTGTCAGAGGAAAATTGGGAAAGAGTCACTGCCTCCATCCCTGGCTCTGGAGCATGCAGAGGACAGGAATGCTCAGCTTCTCCCTAAAAGTGCTCCACCATGCAGGAGGGGAAAAAAACATTTGGAATTATGTTTAATTCTTCTCTGTATCTTATTCAGAGGTGGAGCTGAAGGGGTCTGAGCTAATCTCATCATTTTATAGTAGGCAGCCAGGGTGTGAGGGGGGTTTGGAGATCATGACTTATGGAAGAAGAGCAATGTAGGAAAAATGAGTAGGGATAATAGCTTTAAACTGCCAGAGGGCAGGGTTAGGTGGGATATTGGGGAGAAATCCTCCCCTGTGAGGGTGTGAGACCCTGGCACAGCATGTCCAGAGAAGCTGTGGCTGCCCCTGCATGTATCCAAGGTTGAACAAAGCTTGGAGCAACCTGAAATAGTGGAAGGTGACCCTGCCCATGGCAGGGGGGGGCACTGGGTGGATTTAAATCCCTCCCAACCCAAGCCAACCCAACCCATGATTCTGTAACAAGCTTTGTCCCCACACCACAACCTCAGAGCTGCCCAGGAAAGACCAGATCAAAGCAGTGCCCAAAACATTTGTGGCTATGACCCATGAAGGGCTGGCTGTGCTCCAGGACCATCCAGCTGCTGGTTTGCCCAGCAAAAACACCAAGATGTGCCTTGGACCCGCCCACCCGGGGAATTTCCACTCCCTTCAGGCTGAGGGGTCCTGCTCTGGAGCCAGAGATGTGTCACTAATTGGTACCCGAGAGTGCTCAAAGGAAGTCTCAGCTCTGAAGTCAGGGCTGGAGGAAAAAAAAAAACTCCCCTGGACCGAGCGGAGCAGAGCTGCAGTGCCTTGGAGATCAATCACAATTATAAAACCAGTTAGAAGGAGAGGTCTGCTCAGAGAGGTCACTTCAGGTGCTCTTATTAGGGAAGTCTATTAGGGAAAAGGCTGATAATGGATGGGAGGCTGCCACACGGGCTAATTATCAACATCACACGGTTCCTCAGCTCAGCTACTCCCTGCCAGGGCCTTGCCTTGCTCCAGCCTCCAGCTCCTTGCTGGAGGTGCCACATTTTCTTGGAGAAGCTGCAGATATTCCTGCAGCATCCATGGGTCCATCCTTTGTCAGATATGAGCTAATCAGCAGGAGATTGGCTTCCAAAATAGTGAGGGGTGAGAGCTTCTCACTGCTTGTGGTGTGGCCTCAGCACAACCAGCCCCTCCTGCATTCATTCAGCCACATTTGAGGTTTGGCTCTCTTTAAAGCTCTGCCTTTGCTTTTTGACTTTGTAACAGCCTTGGTTTGGATTAAATGCACTTTTCACCCAATTCCTTGATCTACTGGGGCAATGTGCCCCCAGCAGCAGGCTGGCAGCAGCCAGCTCTGCTCTTTGGTGCCCTCACAGCCCTCTGTGCCCATGCAGCACTGAGATAGCTCCAGCCTGGAAAAGCAGGATAGATCAAGAGCTTTGGCTGAGTTCTCCACACAGGAAGCCCCAGGGTGAAGCTGAGCTGGTTGAAGAGATCAGTTTAACTCACACACTCTCCTCAGAGTGGACAGCACGGGGCAGGAATGATTTCTAGGCTGAATTTTTGCTTTATCATGAGCAGCACTTGCTCTGTGTGCCAGGCACGGGCTTGGCACGGGAACAGCACCGGAGCCATGGCCTGGGTTCCTGAGGACAAGGAATTGCATAACTCCCACCCCAGCCGGGGCTGGATCAGCTCCCCAGCTGGAATAAATCAAGAGAGATCCATCGAGGTCAATCCTGGCCAATTGTATCCACTTAATCTTCTCTCGGGAAGCACCACTCAATCGATGTGCAGAGCTCCTGCCTCCTGCAGGGCCACTCAAAACCTCTTCCCAAAAGTACTGGAACGGTGGCTCCTCCCTGAGTGGCTCCTCTACAGGTGGCACAGCCACAGCCCAGCTGGGGCAGAGCCAAACTGCCCCAAAAAAACACATCTGGGAAACTGAGCTAGCTGCCCTGAAAAACATCCATTTATTCCAGAGGGACACAGGGTTTCTCTTCCATTTTATTTGCCTGAAATGGCTGGGGTGGAAAGAATGGACATCTGGGAAGAAGGGTTCTTGATAATTCATATTCCAGGATGGTCCTGCTCCCAGCCCCAGCAGGGCTCTCATATTTAATTAAAAATTGTAAAATATTTATCTCTGTTAAGTGCTCTCCCTCCTCAGCCCCTCTCCCCATTAGAGAGTGAGGGGGGATGGAGAATGGCAGGGTTATTCATGTGGATCCTTCACAAACAGTGAAATAATCAACAAATTGGAAGTTTAAGGCTGGGTTATTTTTTTCTGGGGATGATTCCACACTCATACCTGCTGCAGCAACTCCCAAATTTACAGCAAAGCACAAAACAAGGTGTGGGGAGTCTTGGGGTGTCCCTGGGGCAGAGGGGTGACCACAGGCACTGCTCCCCATCCCTGTTCCCAGCCCCCAGCCCTGCTTCCACCAGAGGCTGACCCTGGTGCTTTGATGGAGACATCTTTCAAAGAATCCTAACCAGCTTTGTTAGATGTTTTATTCAGTTTTTATAAATGTTCCTCGCTCTAAAAGAGTAAATGAGGAGTTTGGGGCAGTGCCAAGGGGTCTCTTTTCTGTTTCTCTTGGCAGTAGATCAGCTTTCAAATTATTATTGCCATAAGGAAACACAATATTCAAATGCGGGTCTCTCTCCCTTTTATCTCCCCCTCCCCTCTCCTCTTCCTTCTGCTGACTGCCCCTCTTTTAAATGCAGATCAGCCCCGGCCCTCCCCATCACTCCCTCCCAGTTTTGGGGAGGTGACACTTGGATTTTCACATCCTATGGAGGATGGAGGGATCCTTCTTCCTGTCCTCGCTTTTCCCATTTCGGGGCAGGATCTGGTGCAGAGAAAAGGCAGAGAAGGAGCAGATTAAGGCCCTGGAACATCAGTTCGTGTGCTTGGCTCCACACACCTGCCTGAGCTGCTGCAGAACAGAGAGGAAAAAAACAGGTGGCACAGCTGGGAAAGAAATGTTAAATCCCAGGGGCTGGAATTGCAGCAGGTGAGGATCCAACAGCAATCCTGGGGCTAAATCACAGCTAAAAAGAGCCAAGGTTGCTCCGAGGAGCATTTTTAGATGATTCACCAGTGGCTGGGGGTCACATTCCCAGGGGACATCAATTGACGTGGTGGCATTAAATCCCAGGCAGCTCCTCATGCCCCAGAGCTCTGACCCGCTCACCCCCGAGCTGCCAGCCTTTATTAAACCCAGCTCCCAGCCTTTATTAAACCCAGCCTCGGGAGATGTGGCTGGCATGAAAAAGCACTGGAGATTTGCATGTATAAAATTCCCTGAAACAAATGGCTTTGGTGGGGCAAAAGTTCACGTCAGAAGAGCCATGGGGTGACTCGGGGAAGGTCTCAGCACTGTCAGCACTGTGCTCTGGTGTTCCCAGGGATGAGGCAGGAGCAGAGCTGGGCTGATGGCAATGAACAGCCTCTCCTGGAAGCCCAGGCTGCTGGGTGCCAGCTGGGCTAGCAGGATTTGCTGTGGGGCTCAAAGGGAGCAAAGGGGGGACATTTCCACCTGCCTTGGCCCTTTGGGGCTGGAAAAGGCTTTGGTGACCACTCCAAGTGGCCATTCCCAGGCTGTCAGCCTGGAGGGCACCCAGAGAACCCTTCCCCAGGCTGATTCCAGCCTCTGGAGCTGGTGGGATTAAGAGTTTGTCCAGCAGGATCAGAGCGAGCTCCCAGCTCCTGGAAATAACTCCTCCAGTAGCACTCCATCAATCGCAGCCCCTGCGCAGCCAATTGCTCTTTGTGTTTCCTCCCAGTGCACTGCAGCACATGTACATACACAGAAAAACACAAACAGGGATAAATTACCTTCCAGGCAAAGCCTGAGGACTTCGAAATTGCTGAAAAATCAAAGCACATTCCAGGGGGGAAAGGCGGTAAATCGGAAAGGGGAAAATGCACAGAGAGGTTTTTAACAAAAGCAGAGCCAGAGAGGGAGCTCAGAACCTTTCAAGACGTTCATCAAGTCAGTGCCAGCACAGCCCTGGGGGGCACAGAGGAGGTAATGCCCCCAACCATTTTCCAGATGGATGTGGATGTCAAAGGCAGCTGAAATCACCCATCCCATGGAGGGAGAGTTTTTGGGGTGCCCTCCTGGGGTGCTGGAGAAGCAGAGATTTCCCAGCTCCAGTTCTCTGAGCAAGGCAGGAGTCAGCACTGAATGTAGCTGAGCAAGCCAAGGATGGCTCTTCCAGGTGAAGGAACAACAAAAAACGGTGTTTTCTAAATGAAAAATATAAATCTAAAGTGCAACCTCAGCCTTCTCTACTCCAGAGTGATGAGGTTTTAATGCTGGGAGCTGGAAGACAACCAGCAAGTGATGGAGAGGAGGAGGCTGAGGCTGAATTCCCTGCTGGGAACACGGAGCCCTTCCCGCTGCCCTGACGTCAGGACTGGGATCAATACCCCCAACCCCGCAGCCACAGTGGTTGGAAAACACTTGCTTTAATTACTCACGGCCAGCAGCACAGCAGCCAGCCCAAATTAAAGCCCTGCAGCCTCCTGGGGTGTTGTGGAGCATTGGGAAGGGTCCTGGTGGCTTTGTCCCTGCCCACCCTGACAGGGTCACCACGCACAGGGACCTGCCCTGGGCCACCACGGCTGTGACAGGAGTGTGACTGTGTTTTCATTCCAGAGCCAGCCTGCTGCTGCATTCCCCAGCCAGCCACAATATTTTCCTGGCTGATTTTAGCCAAGTTGGAGTTGGGATGGAGATCGATGTGTGCAATGGAATATGCTGAGATATATTCTGAATATGTTGCCGGGAGCGTTTCATGACGGGAAGGCAGTGGTGACTCCAGCACTGCTTTTCCCCAGCCTCAATCTTGGCACACTTTGGCTTTTCCTCCCAAGGATCCATTAGTCACTGCCCTGAATATAAACCAGCCCAGGCAGCCAGATCCTTCAGTCTTGCAAAGATCCCCCACATTGTAATTCCAAAATAACACCGCACTCCTTTAATGATCAATAGCAATTACTAAGTCATTTATATCCAATAAAGGCTCCAGCAGGAGGTCTGGGTGATATATTACTGTATAAATTCACACTATGAAGCAGATTAACAAAGCATTATGAAAAGCAAGCTTATTATTTGCATGAACATGAGGCTCAAGAGCTAATTGAAGCAATCCAGCAAAATGTCAATGACTCCTTTTGTATATGAAATATTCATTAAAGGCGAGCACTTATTCGTGAGCGATTGTTTATTTATACCTTTTCATTTGCATTCTGCTATAAAACTGGCTGCCTTTCCATTAGGCCACAGCCAGCATCACTTTTCTTGGGAATTGCTGGGACTTGGAAATTGCCTCCTGTCTGCAGAGAGCAGTGGGGGATTTTTCTTAGGCAGTGGATGCATCCCATGGATCAGGGCTGATGGGGAGGGATGGGAGCAGCTGCAGAAGTGAAAAACATCCTCGTGCTTCCTCATCCTCCCTCTGCTCTCCTCCCTGGTGCTCTGGAATGGAGGTGGCTTTGGATTGGACACCCCAAATCTTTACAGTGAGACCTGGGGGGAATTGCCAGTCTTGTGATGCATTTTTTCCTGGGCATTAATTTGATATTTTCATATTTATTATGTTTTTATTTCTGTATTTTACGTTTATTAATGCTAACAAGCAGCATTTGCCCCGCTGTTGGGTGAGGGACCCCTCTGCTCCCTCCAGACCCTCCCTGGGCACAGCCAGGGATGGATCCACAAGTTTCCCTGGATTTATGTCCACTGAGGATGCTGTGGGTGACACCATGAGGTGTCACCCCTCTCTTGGCACCTCCCCATGAGGTGAACACGAGGCTGGCAGGGCACAGCCCTGAGAAGAAGCCATTCCCATTCCCCCTCCCCAAAACCACTGGAAATGACTGGAAAATGGTTTGGTTTCCGTTCCTTTTGGCGTCGTGTCCAAACACCAGGGCAGCAAGCAGTGATGGGGGTGCACAAGGACAGCAAAACCCCACAATCCATAGGAAAAGCATCCCAAAAAGGGGAAGAACTTGAGCCTCTCGTGCCCCAGGGAGGAGGCACAGTGGGATCCTGAGGCTCTGGGCACCCTTTGCCTGCTGCTTTCTCCAATTTAAGCCCCAAATGAAGTTTTTCCCAGCCCATCCATTTGCCAGGACAGCTCCTGGGCTACAAATCAATGCAACACCGCATCTTATTTGCTCTGCAGCCAGCTGAGCAAAACAATGTAGCACCAACAGAGACATGAATCTCCCTCATTTGTCTTCCACTAGAAAAATCTCAAGGCTGGAGCTTTTTTTCTGGCTCTCTGGCAGCACTGTCAGGAGGGTGACGTGTTAGGAATGGCTGGATGGGGGCTCAGGATTTGTTTTCTCTGTGATTTCCTCAGTCTAAATTGCAGCTTTACTCACACACGTCCCCAGGTGCCAGAGACAAATGTTTGACCAACTGCTTAGGGCTGGATGTGAGTGAGGATCAATCTTGGATCCTGCTCCGAGGGAGGCTGCAGGGGAGATGGGATTATAATTATAATTATAATTACAATTACACCGAGGGGAAATGTCCCTGAAAGACCTCATGGGTGAGGATTGGCTCTTGGGGCTCGATTTTCTCCTCCTCAGCACTGGAAGGTGCAGGGATGAGTTTCCCTGGGGGAATAAGGCCCATTCCCTGCCCCTGAGCAGAGCTCTCCCTCTCCCTGCTGTACCTCACCCCAAAAATCCCACTGGACAATCCCTTCCCGACAGCACCTTTTGGGGATTGCAGCCACAGGCACTTCTTGGAGTATTTTGCATGTTCCCATGGAGGGGTTGCCCAGACCCCATCCCACCACTCAGCCAGCCACAGAATCAATCAGACTCTCAGCTGACGCTTCCCAACACTCAACCAGAGCAGTGAAACCCCAGAGAAGCCCATCAGGGACCCCAGAGTCCTCACAGGTGGCAGCAGAGCCTCCAATCCCAGGAAACACCAAACACAGCAACCCCTCACCTCCATCCTGCCCCTCACAGCCACTGCTGCTGCTGCTGCCACTTTCCCAGCAGAGATTTCCAGCAGCAGAGGCTTCCCTGCATTTCTGGGAGTTCTCTGCAGAAGTGAAACTCGGCAGGGCAGAGCATGATGGAAAAATCCCTGTTCCTGCTGTGAGAGCCAAACCAGAGCAGCAGCCAGCAGCAGCAGCAGGATGCTCGGGATGAGCCTGAGAGGGAAAGAGAGGGGTGAGTGAGAGAGAAAGAGTGGGGTGAGCCTGAGAGGGAAAGAGGGGGGTGAGTGAGAGAGAAAGAGTGGGGTGAGCCTGAGAGGGAAAGAGTGGGGTGAGCTTGAGAGGGAAAGAGTGGGGTGAGTGAGAGAGAAAGAGTGGGGTGAGCCTGAGAGAGAAAGAGTGGGGTGAGCCTGAGAGAGAAAGAGTGGGGTGAGCCTGAGAGGGAAAGAGTGGTGTGAGCCTGAGAGAGAAAGAGTGGGGTGAGCCTGAGAGGATGCTCGGGATGAGCCTGAGAGGATGCCCAGGATGAGCCTGAGAGGATGCCCAGGATGAGCCTGAGAGGATGCTCGGGATGAGCCTGAGAGGATGCCCGGGATGAGCCTGAGAGGATGCCCGGGATGAGCCTGAGAGGATACCCGGGATGAGCCTGAGAGGATGCTCGGGATGAGCCTGCCAGGGAAAGCGTGGGGCGAGCCTGCCCAAGGCTGCCCAGGATGCACAAACCCGAGGATTTGGGGCACCACGCTGTCCCCTGCACCACCAGTTCATCTCACCCCCGACCCCTGGAAGGTGCCGATGCTGTTGGAGGGGAAGGGAAGAAGGGAAGGATGTGAGAGCTGCCGGAGCACCGGGAAAGCGCTGACAAAGCGCGCTGACTGCGCCCTTAATGGCTTTTAAATCACGGAGGTTCAACAGGAAAAAAAACAACCCCTAATGTTTACTCACACTTGCGCAGCTTCTTATTTGCATATAATTGCTTCCTGTCACAACACTCCATCCACAGCCTCCTAATCCCGGCGATCAGAGGAGCCCTGCGCAGGGAATGCCAGGGATAAATCCTGGGATGCCTCAGGAGCATCCCGGGATGTTCCTGTGGCGGAGCAGGGAGCGACAGGGACATCCCAGCAGGGGATCCATTAGAGAGAGGAACACGGGCAATAAAAAAATGAGGCAGGTGAAAACACAGCTTTCCCTTGGGATTTGGATGGGTATTTATCAATCCTGGGAATGCTGGGGACACTCACTGCCAGCGCCAGGGTTTGGAGATCATGACTTACAGAAGAAGAGCAATGTAGGAAAAATGAGTGGGGATAATAGCTTTAAACTGCCAGAGGGCAGGGTTAGGTGGGATATTGGGGAGAAATCCTCCCCTGTGAGGGTGTGAGACCCTGGCACAGCGTGTCCAGAGAAGCTGTGGCTGCCCCTGCATGTATCCAAGGTTGAACAAAGCTTGGAGCAACTTGGGATAGTGGAAGGTGACCCTGCCCATGGCAGGGGGGGGCACTGGATGGATTTAAATCCCTCCCAACCCAACCCATGATTCTGTAACAAGCTTTGTCCCATCCTCACCAGCACAGCTCCCTCCTGCAGCCCTTTTTTATCCCTTTAACTCACAAACCCCTGCTGCTCATCTTCCAGAGCAAATGAAAAGATCCCAATAATCCTAGAATGGTTTGGGAGAAAGAACCCCTGCCCAGAGCTGGGTTTGAGGTGGGACAGGGATGGCTCAGGGGATCCAGGGTGTCCCCACAGCCCCAGGTGCCCTGGGACAGCAGGAAGGAAGTGCTGGCATTCCCTGTGCCTGTCCTACTTTCCTGCTCATCCGATGATGCGCTCACCATGCATTTTTTAAAAACCTCCGTCTGTCTGGAGGATTTAACTCCAGAGACACTTTCTGAGGATGATGCTAGGGATGTTGGAAAACATGATTTCCAGGGAGGGCTGAGAACCAGATGAAACCAGCCCTCTGTGGATCTCTGGAGCTCTTAATTAGACAAGAATTAACACCCTGGGAAACATTTGATTCCTAACAAGGGCACAGCTCCCTTTCACTGGGATTAGCATCCTTTGGACTCCTCAAGCTTTACATCATCCTCCAGTACACAGATCTGCTTCCCCACTTGTCCTGGCATCACCTGCCTGTGCAAAAAGTCCCTCCCCATCTTTTTTAATCAGCTTTTTGTAAGTTCTAAAGTTCTAAAAGGCCCCAGTGAGGTTTTTAGAGCATTTCTTGAGTCAAGCTTTGAAGGCATGAGGTTCTCTGCGTGTCGTCTCTTCCAGCATTCCTCCAGTTCAGGGGAGGCTCTGCATTCCCCAGACTCCAGCATTTCTCCTGACAGGCCACCAGATATGCAGAGACCATGAAATTTTAACAGAGTTCTGCGTTTTCCACGCTCCGGTTCGGCAGAGCAGGAGCAGGGCACGGTGGATGGGCTGAGGAGACACAAAAAAGGGAGCAGATTTCATCTGCCATGCTAGAGGAGGTTCAGACGAGCTAATTAAGCTCTTAGGGGGGGAAAGTGCCCTATATTTTGTTTCATTCCACTTTATTTCTCCCCCTCCCCAGTCCCACGCTCTCCCCTGGCAGACGTCATCGCGGGCGAGCACGTGTCGGCTCAATGATTTATTCAGGAGCCACATCGGCTCTGCCTTCCACTCCAGCGAGCAGAAATTTCAATATTTCATATGGAAATCTCCAGCTCTCTGTCCCTATTTCTGCCTAAAGCTGCTGCTCCTCTCTGGGGTGCAAAGACGGGGTGGGTGCAGAGCTCTGCTGCTGCTCCAAAGTTTTTCCCGAGTTTTCTGGATGCTGTTGAGTCTCTCCCTCCTTTATCCAGCAGTGTGGCAGAGCATGTGACAAACCCGGTGGCACCATGTCCCCTGCCAGTGCCACCAGCCCTGGCTGTGCCTGTGGCTCATCCACAAGCCTGGAATTCTCCAGGATTTACCTGTTAATGACCTTTTTGTTCAGTTCCTGGGTAAAGGAATTCCTTCCTGGAGAATGAGGAGTTCCTGCCTGGAATTCTCCAGGATTTACCTGTTAATGACCTTATTGTTCAGTTCCTGGGTAAAGGAATTCCTTCCTGGAGAATGAGGAGTTCCTGCCTGGAATTCTCCAGGATTTACCTGTTAATGACCTTTTTGTTCAGTTCCTGGATAAATTCCTTCCTTCCTGGAGAATGAGGAGTTCCTGCCTGGAATTCTCCAGGATTTACCTGTTAATGACCTTTTTGTTCAGTTCCCTGAGAACAGAAATTCCTTCCTGGAGCTGTAAGGGCCCTTTCCAGAGCAGGTGCAAGGGACAAGGTTTTGTCTTCTCCTGCAAAGATTTGCTTTGTGCCTGGAAAACCACACCTGGGATTTGGGGAATGCCAAAAGTTCTGCACTCCCAGAGCTTCCAGAGGCTGCAGCCTGACTGCCCCAGCCTGGCTGGCACCAGGGACACTGAGCTGGGCTCTGGTGGCACCATCAGTGACACCTCCCTGGGCTGGTTTTGGGACTGAAAACTGCTCAGAAGAACAAGGCAGAGCAGCACACCCAGCCTGATTCCTCCCAGGGAGAGGGTAAGAGTGTTAATTAATATTATTCTCCACTCAATTAATATCATTCTTCATGAATGGCTTTAATCAGCCTTGCAGAAACACTTGGCAGCAGTGCTGCATTTCCAGGGATGAGCTGCCCTAAATCCACCCAAACTTTGGGAGGAGAAATGGGATGGAGAGGGCAAGGGGTGCTGGGATGAGCTGGTTTCTGCCCTAAAAACCAGCACAGAGCCTGGCCCTGCTGCTGCTGCTGGTGCAGATGGAGCAGAGAGGCTGAGACATCTCCCTTCTTAGGCTGAAATTTGGGGACTTTCTAATTTTGAGAGCTGCAATACTCAGAAAATAAATAAATCTCTTTTCCAAGCCCACCCCGAATCCTCCCTTGCTCCAGCTTTTGAGCTACTTGACACTTTTAAAACTTTTTGAACCCAAATTTAGGGTTTTTTTTTGAATGAGGGATGTCAATCAGCTCCATCAGAGCAGGAGGTTCATCCAGCTGCTGTTATCCCATGGAATATCTCAGGGATAAGGGGGAGCAGCACGTGCAGGGGGTGAGGATGCTCTGGCAGCTGATTCCTGCTCTGCACTCCCATCCCACTGCATCCCACAGCATCCATATGGAACAGGGCCCACGGAGAGGGAGATGAGAGCCACCAGAAAGTGATGGTTCAATTGGAGAGAATAAAGGAAACAACCGAGATGATAAATTCATTCCAAGAGGGGGGAAAAATTCATGTCTTTTATTGCTCTCCCAACAAAAACATGAAACACAAACAAATCAAAGGGCTGGAAGTGCTTCCAGTCTGCGACATGACCTGACTGAACAAGAGGCTTTAATGTGGAGGGAGCTCCCAGGAGGATTAAACTGCTGATAATAAATTATTGAGAAATATTAGGTGGCGAATGGGCCCGACGCCAGATTGATTCACAGCGACATCCGCGAGGAACAAATGGAAAAATGCAAAAAAAAACCCTCAAAGCAAAGCAAAGCTGAGAAAAACGGAGTGAAAGCATCTCCCAAAGGCTGTTCTGGGGTGCAGAAGGGATCTGGGAGAGGTTTGTGTCCATGTGGAGGATCTGCAAATCCACCCATTTTCTTCTGGGCTCTCAATTTGGCCGGAAAACTTCTTGGGTGCCAGTGGTGCCTTGCACATCCTGGAGGCAGGAATATCCTGGGATTGACCCTGCCTGCTGGAATGGAGGGAACAAAGGATCCAGACACAGCCATTAAAGGCAGCTCAATGGCTTTAATTTAATATTTTTTTCTGTTAATGCTATTAATCACCATAGGCACACATCAAGAGCCTGCTGCATATTTAAACTGGGCCAGGAGCCAGTGATTTCTCCTATGCAATTTCCTAATGTTAATAATGTTTCCATTAACCATATTCAGGGAATCTGCCATTTTTTGTCCTCTTCTGGCCCCTACTTTTTACTTTTAATTATGACCCAGTGTCAGCTATTGAATAGGTCGTCGCATTTGAAGCATCTGCAAAGATTTCTTTTTAATAATGCAATTTCTTGGCTGTGATAGCCCTATAACAGGAGTAATTAATGAACCACAACGTGCTCTCAGAGGCTGCCCATCCATCCACAGCAAAATGTGCTGGTGGAAAAGGTGCCTCAAACCAGGAGAGAGCCAGAAAAAATCCAGCAGGGACTGCTGCTACCCCCTTCTGCAGAAGAGCAGAGCTGGGAGCTTCCTGCAGCTGCAAAGGAGGGTCTGAGGCCACTTCCACAACCCCCAAACAGCCCAAAAATTAAATGTCAAGGAAAATTGGTGGCAGGAAAAGTTCAGGAAGTGACTCCTCAGAGCAGGATTTATCCCTTCTCTTGTGAGGTCAATGGGACACAAGGAATCCCACCTGCCTCTTTGCTGCTGAGAGAAATATCCAGGAAAACAAGAAAGGTGCAAAGGTCTGGGGAGTTGGAGGGTGTGGGGGTTTGGGAGATGGGGCTGGGAGTTGCCAATGTCAAATTCCCTGTGGGATCACCCCTCCTTCCCCCCTTTCTCTCCCACCATGTGAGCCAGCTCAGCAGAGCAGCTGAGGTCTGAGCAGAGGACATGATCAGGTTGTGTGGGAGAGGAAATCAGCTGTTCAAAGAGGCTGGTTTGGGTTCACAGCTCTCTCTGGAGTTGATAACCCCATCCCAGCCTGAGTTCCTGCTGGAGACTTTTCCCACAGAGCTGCAGGAGCAGCTTTGGGGGGGTGACAACCCCTGGAGAGTCAGCCAAGGCCACCAAAGTCACCAGCCAGGGGGACACCAACACACCTGAGCTGCTGCTTTCCCCAGCTCTGAGCCCACAGCAGCACCTGGAAATGCTGCCACCCCTCCTGCCAGCCCTGATCCCACTGATGGGGGGGAAAACTCTGATAAAAAACCTGATAAAACATCTCAGCTGTGGGGACAGGCCAGGAGAGAGGCAGAGCATCCCACTGGGTGCCACATCCCACTGGTCCCTGCATCCCAGCAGGTGCCTGCATCCCACCATCCCCAGCACCCAGCCCCCTCCCGTGGGGCTGATGGAACATGACAGCAAACACAAAATTAGGCTTTGGGGAGCTAAATGGGGCTTTTGCAGCAAAGAGCCATGAATCAGCCTCCTTGTTGGGAGCTATTAGTGTCTCCCTTGCCCTACTTTCCCCTGCTCCGTGCAGAATTCCATGGCTGGATGTGTGTTACTAAACCAAAAAGGACATTAATAAATGAGGAACCATGCAGGCCCCCTGCCTGGCCTAAAAAGGAGCTGGGTTTGAAGGGCTGAGTGTTTAATAAAATCCATCCCCACCCCCTTGTCCTTCCCCCTGTGTCCCCTGAGCCACAGCCCTGTCCCCAGCAGGGCCAGGGCTCCTCTTGATGAGGAATTGGGATGAAGCAGGCAATTAGCTCCAGCAGTGCCTCGGAGATGCCAGCACTCTGCTGCTGCCCCAATGCACTCATCTAATAAATGCTTGCAGGAATTGAATGTCACCAGCAGCAGTGACAGCGTGGGGAGGTGCTGCAGGAAGCTGCTGCCTCTGCCAGTGCCACCGTGGGGACAGGGGGAAAGTCTGGAGGATGGAGAGGCTGATTCTGGCTGGCACGTGGGACATCCCAATTATCCCATTTATCCCATTTATAACACAGGAAAAAGGTCAGGCGCTGTCTTCCTTCTAGAAACCAAAATTCCAAGGGGAAATGTTAAACATGAGATTAAAAATGCCCACACTGCACGGTGCCCACGGAGATGCCCACACCCCCGGGGTCCCTCCTTCACCCTGGCAGCATCCAAAGCACGGGGTGAGAAGAGGAGGGGGGGAAAAAATCCCACCCTCAGCCAGCATCTGCCTCTGCTCATGGCTGATACTAAAAAGAGAGTGAGAAGGGAAATGAAGAGAGCCCTGAGAAGCTTGAAAGGTAATTAAGGTAAAACTCGTTAATATTTCAAGGCAGTGCTGTGCCTATTACAGCAAAAGGCCTGGCTGGAGCTGGGGAAGTGACGGGAAGAGCTTGTCTCATTGCATAACAGCACTTTAAGGGATCAAAGCAATAAAACTTAAGCAACCTGCTGAAAATCCTTGCAGGGTGAGGGGGGAAAAGCCTCTGGAAAAGCCTGGGAGAGCAGAAAATAAAAACGCTTCCAGTTCTTGTTAGACATGAGTGATCATGGAGGAAAATTCCCTGCAATCCTCTCAGGAATTCACTAAGTCTCCTGGCCTGGGATGGTTTTGGGGGCCATGGGGAAGGAGCTCAGCCCTGGGGGGTGGGCAGAGCCATGGGAACAGGCCAGTGGCTCCTTGGGACCCTCTCAGCATCCCCTGGGGGGAGGATGGGGCAGCACAGCCCTGAGCAGGGTTGGAGGAACTGTGCTGAAGAGCAGCCTTGGAGGGGCTCAGGTATTGATCAGGGCTGGGCTGATTATTGGGGTTGGAGGAACTGGGTTAATTATCGAGGTTGGAGGGCCTCAAGTTAATATAATGGGGGTTGGAGGGGTTCTATTAATTGTCAGGATTGGAGAAGCTCAGCTAATTATCTCTCACGGCCATTGTTATTCCGGCGGCAGCGGGGAGGGCTCGGCTCTCCGGAGAGGCTCCATCTCCGGTTTCATCTCCAGGAGGGCTGGGAAAATGGGGCTTTTTCTTCTGCTTGAAAGTTTTCCAGGCACGAGATGATTGCTGCTCTAAAACCCTCAGCAGGGGAGGTGGCAGCAGGTCCTGGGGGTCCCCAGTCCCTGCCTGAGCCCACCCTGGCCCTCCCCAGGGACAGTCCATCCTTTGAGGGAAGAAGGAAATCCCAGGAAAGCTCAGTGCCTTGGGCTTTCCGGGATCACAGCTGGACCTGAGGGCAGCAGGAGGTCCCACAGAAGAGTTGGGGATGGAAACAGAGCCTGGAACCTGCAGGGATGTGGATTCCCAAAGCTCCATCAGCTCCTTGGCTGTGGGCTGTGCACCAGCATTGGATTAGCAGATATGAGAGCAGGGACCTGGCGAGGTGAGGAGCAGATTCCAGCGCTCCAGTGCTCTGCTCCCAGTCATTCACATCCCACATTTGCCAGGAACACAGCAGCAAATGTTTGCCTCTTCAACAAACAAACCAAATAAACACCAATCCCCCAAATTTCCCAGCTCTGTGCCAGCTCCTGCTGCAGATGGGGCTGAGGGATGCCCACACCCACCCTGCCCCAGCCACGCCACGTGCAGAGCTGTCACCCTCCTAGGGAAAGATTTCTGCCCAATATCCCGTCTAAACTGCCTCTGTTTTTGAGGACCTTGCAGGGTTTGGGCTGTGCAGGATTTTCCATGTGCCTGTGAGAGGAGAGGGGAGCAGGAGCTGCCCATGTGGACACTGGTGCTGGGGATGTGGAGTGGCTCATCAGTGGCTTCAGAGTCCCAATTAAATCTCTTTAATGAGCGCCCAGACCATTATCAGGGGTTTCTCTGGGCCTAAGAGGTGATCCAGGCTCTTTTAATTGCTCCTGACTCCTAATTGTCGTGTCTGTGCTAATCCTTGTAGTTCCCCTTCCTCTTTTGCCACAAAGGACTCATTCCCAGGAAATTCTTCCTCTCTGCTCCTGGCACAAGTTTTTTCCTTTTTTTTTCCCTTTTTTGTCACAGAAATAGAGAGGGCAGGTAGAATCTGCCCACCTGCAGTGCCCCAGACCAGGGGGTTAGGTCGGGAGGGTTGAGCTTTCCAGAGGAAGCCCAGGGAGGAGTTTGGGATGGAGAACCCATCTCCCACGGGGGCTGGAGCTGAGAGGAGCCACGGAGACCCCAGGAGCACCAAGGGCAGATTCCCTGCAGGCTGTGCTCACCCCTGTGCCAGCACAGGGGACAGTCACACCTCACCCAGCAGCTCCTGCACCTCCCCGATGTGGGAATTCCTTGGGATGATCCCTGAACGTTTTGTGCTCAGCATCCCATGGAGGGGAGCGGTGAGAGCCGCCCCAAATTGTCCTTGTCCCCATCCCCTCCTCCCTGCAGGGGCAGGCAGCTCTGCCTCACCAGCACGAGCTTCTCGCAGTGGTTTTAATTCCATTTTTGGATTTTCCTGGCCGGGGAGGGGGCAGTGCCGGAGACATGAAGGCTTCAGAAGGAAGGAGGAGAGGAGGAGGCTGCGTGCTGGGAGAGGCAGCCCCGGCTCTTAGCGCTGCCCCGGCCGCCTTTGAACGCGGCCAGCGAAGGCTTTTGATCTCCAGCCGAGCCCTCGGTGTTTCTGTGATCGGGGTGAGACCTCTCCTGCCCGGGGAGCCGCCTCTCGGGGAGCCCTTCCTCGAGAAAAGCCTTTAAACTCCTTCGCAGAGGGGTCCTGGGGAGGGGGGAAAGCATTTGGGAGCATTTCTGCAGCTGGGGTGAGAGCACAGGGGATCTTCTCCCCCCCGGCAGGAGGGGCCTGGAGATCTGTGTGCCCCCAAACTTGTGCTGCTGCAGGTCCCTGCAGGGCACCGAGAGGGTCTGGCCATGTCCTGGCACGGCAGTGATGGAGCCATCCCAAAAAAAGACCATCCTAAAGAAAAGGACCATCCTAAAGAAAGACCATCCTAAAGGAAAGGACCATCCTAAAGGAAAGGATCATCCTAAAGAAAAAGACCATCCTAAAGAAAAAGACCATCCTAAAGAAAAAGACCATCCTAAAGGAAAGGACCATCCTAAAGGAAAGGATCATCCTAAAGGAAAGGATCATCCTAAAGAAAAGGACCATCCTAAAGAAAAGGACCATCCTAAAGAAAGGACCATCCTAAAGAAAAGGACCATCCTAAAGAAAAAGACCATCCTAAAGAAAAGGACCATCTTAAAGAAAAGGACCATCTTAAGAAAAAGACCATCCTAAAGAAAAGGGCCAAGCCAGCCCCAGGGGCACAGGGGTGGTTGGGGAAACTGAGGCACAGAGTTGCTCTGAGCCTTGCAAAATGCTTAAGCACAGATTAAAGTTAGGCTGGAGCCTGGGCTTCCACACCTGAGCCATCCCCCCGTGTTTTCCACAGGTTTTTTTGGTTTTTTTTTCCCTTAACTGAAGCAAAAAAGGGTTTTCAAAAGTGACACATAATTGAAGGTGGTAATTAAAGGCGCAGCTGAGCGCTGAGTGAAAAAAGGGAGAAATAAAGGAAAAGTGCTGGTTGCAATTTTACAATTTAATTAGGTTCGCTTGCTCTCGTGGTGGGGAGGTGGCAGGCAGACCCTGGAGGCACACGAGACTTTCTGATGTTTCTGGGATCCAGCTTTCCCAAGGATAACTGTGCACGTTAAAAGGCAGAGATTAGCAAAAGGCCTATTTTAATATAATTTTCCCACCCCCCGAGAACGGGGGAGCTTCTTGAAGCAGAAACTTTCAATAATTAAAAAAGCGAAAAAAGGGGAAAAAAATTAATGTGTTGATGTGGAAAGTGTATGAAAATAGATCTCTGCTGACTTCCCTGCTCTGAGATCTCATTGACTGGCAATATTTTCAGTTTCTCTAATAGGAGAGATCCTGTTGGTGGCTTTGGCAGCACTGGGAGGTGGAAAACACGGATTTGAGGGCAGGATTGTGTGTCCCAAAAGCCACCTGGGCAGTGGGTCAAGGTTGGGGGGTCAGTGCCAGCCTTCAGCAGGACTTTGGGGTGGCAGCTTGGCTTTTTTGGGGCACAGCCCAGCCTGGGTAGAGCAGGACCCTTGGCAGAGCTGCGCTGTGGCATGGGAGTGTTCTCACTTGTATAAATTATATAAATCATCCCCCTGCATGAGGGAGTGTGCACATAAATATGTAGATTTAGGCTCCAGCCCTCATGACTTATTCACCAGCAGCATCATATTGTTTCTAACTTTGGAGCAGTTCCTGGAAACTGTTCGTTCTTCAAATTAAAAAAAGATCTACGGGCGCTGCTGGTGAGTTCTGGCAGCGCTGCCTGGGGAGGGGCTGGGCAGCAGCAGGAGCCTCCCACGAGCCTGGGCTCCCCCAGGGGCTCAAACCCATCCCAGTATGGACTCACCCAGGGGCTCAAACCCATCCCATGATGGACTCACCCAGGGGCTCAAACCCATCCCAGTATGGACTCACCCAGGGGCTCAAACCCATCCCAGTATGGACTCACCCAGGGGCTCACACCCATCCCAGTATGGACTCACCCAGGGGCTCACACCCATCCCAGTATGGACTCACC
>WBNO01027836.1:103481-117225 GCA_013400575.1 Peucedramus taeniatus
GATGGATGGATGGATGGATGGATGGATGGATGGATGGGAATCCTCTTGGCTGCTCCTGCTGCTCGGGACCATTGCCCAGGCTGCCCAGCAGCCCCCAGAAGGTTTAACACCAGCAGTTTTGGCACATCCCAGAATATCCTGCTTAATAGACTCCGTCAAGTCAGTATTGTCCTAAATGGTTCCGAGCAAGGAGCAGGGAGGCAGTAACAATGCAGACATGCCATTTTCCAGGGAATTATGCCTGGCTGGGATTTATTGGAGAGCTAAAATTGCTGTTAATAAAACACAGTTTTGCTGGCGTGAGGGAAATTGGTTTTTGCAGAGGCTGGAGGGATCCAAGTAGAATATTCCGAGTGTCATCTCCAGTGCAGCAGGAAAATGAGCTCCCTGCTTTTGGCAAGGCCAAACAGGTTGGATCCTTCACCCTCTTAGAAGGGAAATCCTGAAAGGGCTTCCCCTCCTGGACTGCTGCTTGTTCCCTCATTTCCCTCATGTTCCCTTTTGCCAGCCCTTAAAGCTGTGTTGTATCTTTTCAATGTATTTTAAATTTAAATTTGAATTTCTTTCCATTCCTAAAAGCTCTCTGAGAAGTTCTCTTGTCCACAGCCCCTTCCAAGTCTGCCTGGTTTCCTCCCAAATTTCTTTCCTCACAGCTCTGTGCTGCTTTCCTGAGCAGGGAGAGGCCAGCTCCATGTTTTAAAGCACAAATAAACACAAATAAACTCCCCATCCTGTAATTCCTCTGCTGCAATTCTGCTCTTTCCCTCGCCTTGAGTATTCAAGTGAGCAGGTGCTTGGGGAAAATGCTGCAATTTAATTTGGGGTGGGGAGATGCCCAGAGGGTGCCCAGAGAAGCTGTGGCTGCCCCTGGATCCCTGGCAGTGCCCAAGGGCATCTTGGAGGGGCTTGGAGCAGCCTGGGACAGTGGAAGGTGTCTCTGCCCATGGCAGGGGTGGAATGAGATGAATTTTAAGGTCCCTTCCAACCCAAATCCTTCCACAATTCCATGATTAACCCCGAGGGCAGCCCAGCCCTGCCAGGAGCAGGTAACATGTGGCAGAAATAATTGCTCACCCCCAGCTCGATGTGACCCTCGGGCAGCCAAAAACCAGCCCCACAAAAATGGGATGAATTGTTTGAACACACGATGAAAACCCTTGGGTGAGCTTGAACCCAACAGGGTGTTGTGGTGCCTAATTAATTTATGTCCAAAAGCACTTTGAGGGCGTCAGATGAAAGGGATTATTATAGGATTGCACAGAGATCCTTTATCCCACAAGCTGGAAGCGGGAACAGCCCCGGCCATGCTCCCACTTTAAAGGGCACGGGCAATTAGCACAGAGCCCACTGATGAATAGCAGCTATTTTATTTTTTCATGTTCTGGAAATGATGCTGCTTCTTCTGGTGATGACACATTGTCCTGGCACAAGAGGACAGGGAGGAGAAGCTCCTGGTGAAAAACAGGGAGCTGATTATTCCCTCCTAAAAGCCTGCAGTGAGTTTGGACCCAAATCCCCCTTTCCCTGCAATGACCCTGGGAGAGTTTTCCTCTGCTCCAACCCCACTGAGCTGATTTGGGGTGTCTGGGGCTCTCCTAACGCTGCAGTTGTTTGAGGAGGGATAAAAGGATTAATCAAAAGGAGAGGGGAGGTTTGAGGAGTTCTGTCTCACCAGACTGAGCAGCCCAAGGGATCCAGGCTGTCATCCCACCCCACAGAGTCCCAGGAGCTCCCCCATCCCTCAGTGCTCCACTGAGAGCCCCATGCCCATCTCCTCCTTTGGGGTTTTGGAGCAGGGAGCTATTTTGGGTACCCTGGGACAGTGGGTGCCACCACTCAGGAGATCTCAGTGAACAGCCAGAAATCAGGATTTTCCTGCTGGGACAGGAAAATGGGTTAGAAATCAGTCCCAGCCCCAGGTGCTGAGTTGTTTCTTCTCCGTCTCCTTCCTCAAGCCAGGGAGGGCAGGATTAAGCCCTTTCTGTAGATTTAGGCTGCAGATTTAGGGAATTACAACCTGCAGGACGACTTCCTTCCCAGTCAGAAAACCCCCTGGAGAATGAAACACAGCCCAAAGCAAGGAGGGGTCAGCAGACCCTCCTGGAGGGGGAACAAAGAGTTTGAGTCCAGGGGAGCTGCCCAGGGACAAGGACAGGGACAGGAGGCACCGAGGGGTGGGAGCTGCTCAGGTTTCCCTGCTGTGCTGGTGGCAGGGTTTGTTTAATTGCAGCTCCACGGCAGAGATAATTTGTAGGTATGAAACTCGTCCTGGTGGGCGTTCGTTTTTGTTGGTTGTTTGTGTGAGCAGGATGAGTTCCTCCTCCCAGGCTGATGCTTCCCAGCTGCCGAGACACCACAGGGAAGGCACCCACCCAGCTGGGAACATCCCTGCCCCACAGAGCCCACCGAGGCACAGGCAGCTCGGGGATGGATCCTCCTGCTCCCCCTCTGCCAGTAGGAAAAGTTCCCCCGAGGGCATCACTTGCTGGTGCCCACTTTTGTTTGTAGGATGGAGGATTTGGCTGCCTGGGGCCCCCCAGCACCCCACAGCGTGGGTTCCTGAGTGGGGAGGTGTCGTGGAGGCAGTTGCCATGGAAAAGTAAAAAATCAAAATGCAGAGGGAGCTAATGAAATAATTAACAAGTAGAAAAATGGAAGAGGAGGACATGGTGGGGCTTCTGCTCTGCTGTGGAAGAAAACTGACCCTGAAAGCACAGAGATGGAAAAAGTAGGGAAATAAAACCCACCTAAATCTGAGCTGGGCCTGGGATTGTCTGAATTTTGTTTTGCTTTCTGTCCAAAAAGCAGAAATGATAACTCAGGACACAGAGAAAGCAAGAGCACAGCTCCCTTCTGAGCCAGCTTACAGGGCAGGTGGTGAGGGACAGGCAGCCCTTGCTCCTCCAGGATGGTCCCACAGCATGGAGAGTCCTTGTGGCTCCACAGGACCTCCAGCCACAGCTGGGATAGGGCATCTGAAAACACTGGGAGGGGAGCACAGCATTGCACTGAGACACTGTCACAGGAGGACCAGGTTTCAGAAATTAGGAACCTCCCCACGGCAAAAAGGCACCCACAGAACTCCAAGTGCTTCTGTGGGGTCTCAGAGCCAGCCCTGAGCAGGGCTCTGGCTGGACACCCCCTTCCCCTGCCAGCTCCTTCCCACCCTGCCACGAAGCACAGCACCAGATATATCTCTGCACCAATTTATGCAGCACGGCGAGGCGCTCCCTCCATCTCCCCGAGACAGCAGTTGGCAGATCTGTGCTGTGAATGTCACGGCAGTCTTTCATAACAACTTCTCCCACCATCCCATCAAGTGCAGGGAGAAGGGAGAACCATCTGCCGGGAGCTGAGCGCATCCCTCCCTCGCCAGAGAAACCCTGACACCCTTCCCGGGCCCACTCAGCCTCTCCCAGGCTGCAGCAGCCACACTTGAGTCTCCCAAGTCTCTCCTTGAGGGGCAAACAGGTCCTTTTTGTCCCCCCCCTGTGTTTGCAGGGATGGGCTGGGGGTGACCAGGGGTTAAAGCAGCTCCTGATGGGTGTTTTTAGCCCTCAGCCCTAAGATCATCTGGCAGGGAAAAGCATCAATAGGATTGTCTCTGTGTACAAGATTCCTTCCCTAAAACAAGGAGTGGCAGCACTTGGAGCTGTCAGGGATAAAAGACAATAATCTGTAACCTGTAATCTGATTTTCTCAGGCAGGAAAGTGTCACTCCCCAGGGGACACAGGTCTGATCTCTGCCCAGAGCCAGCCTGTGAGCCAAGGGAGCCACAGCCAGGCAGTGCCAGGGAGAGCTGGATCACCTGCAGAGGATCCCAGCCCTGAGCCTGTTGCCACTTGGGGCTGCTCCTCCAGCCCGTGTCACCTCCCAGGGAGGGAGGGAAGGGTCTGAACCAGCAGTAACCAAAGTTTACTCCCAGCTTAGAAAGGCAGAGAGGGACCAGGCATCTGAATCCTGTTGATACAAGGAAAACCAGGTTTCCAAATGCTTTTCAAAGCTGATTCAAAAGTGTTTCTTGAAGGAAACACTTAAACAGGAGCAGAGATCTTTGCAGGGGCTCTGGGCATGGCTGGGGTGCCTATAAACAAGCAGTTTATACCTGTGTTTGCACAGGGCGTGGGGAGAGCCAGGGCAGGAGGGGCAATTAGTGCAGGAGAGAAAAATCTCAGGGCACTCCAACACAATTCTGTTGATGCTGTTGTGCTCAGTGTGAGCTGGGAAAGGCCAGTGTGGTCCTTGCCCCTGAGGAGCAAACGGTTTCAGCACTTGAATAATGAGAAAAAAGTGTTTTCTGAGGGAAAAGAAGTGAAATGCTTTCCCTCTCGTGAGGCACTTGCTTTCTTTAAGCTGCTTGCAACACTTTTCATAATTAAAATACCCCCATAACGTCACACAGTGCTTTTTGATGCTTGCTCTTTGATTTGGATCAATGAAAATGTCCTGGGAGCTTATGGCAACAGCCTCGCTCAGCATTTTCTCCACTTGAAAGAAACCCAAGAGGAAAAAACATTTGTGGCTCTGCAAGAAGAAGGATTTTCCAAAAGGGCTATTCCACACCGTGGAAAAAAGGAGAATGATAATAACCTCACTCCCGAGTTTTCATCAAGGAAATTTGCATAATTAACAATAAAATTAGTTGTTCTGTCCTTTAGGGTGTATTGCAAAGGGAACCTGGTGAGAGCAGAGCTTTGCCCAAGGCAGGCTGGGTCCCCCCGGGTCCCCAATACACAGCCACAGGTCCCTGGCAGAACCAGGACTGACTTCATGCCTTGAGATGCCCAACCCTGAATGCAGCCAAAGCCTGGCATGCCCGGGCACACCCGCAGTGCCCAGAGCAATGAGAAGAGCCGTGAGATTTGGATTTGCCTTGAAAACACACTCGAATCAAACCTCATTGGATTAGCACTGAAACCCGAGCGCTGCCGGAACAGGGAGCTGCCACCTCCAAGCCCTCCTGGCTTTTCAGACGGGTTCTCTTTGGAATGTGAGCTGCAGCAAATCTGCTCAGGAGTGAATAGTTATGAAAAGGGACTTTGGAGCTAAAGCAAAAAAGAAAATAACTCAACCCCAGCTCCCAAATCTGCGAAGCCAGAGCCGCGCTCACGCTCCGGCAGGCTCGGCTACACGAGGATTTTAATTTTTGTTCCCCCCCCTCCAACAAAATGTCAAAAAATGTACTTAATGAGAAGTTCTTCTGTTACAAATGAAGCAGTAATCTGTCAGAAGGGAAAATCTGCTGTAAAGTTAGAGCTCATCCCCTGACTCCGTGCCAGCAGCAGCGCAGCGCTGGCAGCAGGCGGGCGGCAGGGCCGGAGTGCCACCTACAGCGGCCGGGGGGAACTGAGCCATCCCAAAGCCTGCTGCCCTCGGGTTTGGGGCTGCTTGGCCAAAAACAGCCTGATGCTGCAGCTGGAAGAGTGGTGGGAATCGTGGCAGGGATGTAGGGCAGGTCATCAAATTAATCAGCTCTCCAACAAAAATAAGAGTTCCTTTTGCAACTCGTGCTCGCGGTGGAGATTTCCAGAAATTCGAGTTGTGGGGCGTGGAGAGTCCCTCGTGTGGCTTCTTCATGAGGAAGAGTCAGGGCACAGGGCTCTGGTCCTGCTTCCAGGGGCAGCACACGGAAAAACCCACCCTGGCACTGGGAGGAGGGGATCCAGTGAGAGCCACGCTGAGGCAACTCCCAGAAAGGTCTCTGCGAGAACATATGGTGTGTTTTTAAATGCACCCATAACATTTATTTAAAATACAGGCTCTAAAGCTTGCCAGCAAAGCTTAATGGGAGGAAAGCTTTCTATATGCTGAAATGGCTGCTATTGTTTCACTCAAATCATTAGGCTCGTATTTATTTGGGTTTAGGCTAAACAAGTGGGGAGTATTGCAGGCAGAGCCGCTAGGATTCCCCTGCCTGCAGGATCCCAAATCCAACCTGCCCGGCCCAGTGATGTCCTCCTGGCTCAGGGGGGCTGCCAAACCCGGCCGAGCTCACTCTGCCCTGACGCAATGCCCAAGCCAGAAATGTCCCTCTGCAGCGAGGAGATGGCTCCGACAGCGAACAGGTCGTGGAGGAGAGGAGCATCCCAGCGTGTGCCCTCCCGGCTGCCATGGGGTGGGCGGAGAGCCTGAACTGCAGGTGGGAGCCGAGGTTCTGCGTGTACCCGAGCCTGCCCGCTGTCCTGCCCAGCCCCGCGGCTCTGGCAGCCGCATCCCTCCCGTGCTGGGGATGAGTCAGGGCATGGCAGGCGGGCGGGGGCTCGAACAGAAGATAACGGTGGCATTTCGTCTCCTCCGGCCGGCCCGGTGTGATCGGAAGCAGCCGGATTGCCGCAAGGCACGGGGGCACCCCCGGGATCTGTCTCCGCTCCTCCGCCTTCCGCTGAGCTCTGCCAGCATCTCCCGCGGGCACTGCCAGGACGTGCTCTGCCAAGGACAGAGAGGCCAGGAATAGCAGGAGACGGATTTCTCATCCCCTCGGTGCCACGGTGCCCACGGCTGGCACAGCGCTGCTGCTCCACAGGTAGCTGGCGCGGAGCCTCGGGCAGGTGACACGTGGCGAGCTGTGTCCCTCAGCTTTGTCCCGTCCTGCCAAGATGCTGGGAAGTGGCCACGGGGAGAGCCCAGGGCTGGCTGCACCCCCAGTTCTGCCGCAGGGTCGGGGTCTGGCTGCACGCCGTGATGCCCAAAGGCAGCTGCACCATCTAGAGGAGAAACGGGCCCCGAGCAGAGCCCACACCCAGCAGGCGCAGGAGCTGCAGGAAAAGGGTAACCAGGGCAGCCTGGTCATGAGTGAGCTGCAAATCCTTCGTGGAGGCGCTGTGTGAGTGATTTCAGGGTCTCCTGAGTGAGGCCAGATGGCCCATCTATCCCAGAGAATGGGAACAGGGGGATAGGATTCACAGATCCTGCCTCTGCCTGCTTTACATGCTACTGATCTCTGCTGGCTGAAAGGAACAGGGCAAAGGAGAGGGGAAAAAATAAATTAAAAATCCCCAGCCTGCAGACAGGCTGACCACACACCCCCGAGCTGGGAATCAACAGCCCTGAAAGCAATTTCATTGCTCAGCTGGACCCGTATTACTGCTCTCCCTCTGAACAGATGTGCCAGTGACACTCACGAATTATCACAACAGAGATTCGAGGGGGTGAGGAAAAGCACCCCCCTTTTCCCACCCTGTGTTCCAGCTCCCCCTTCCCCACAGTGCTGAGGCCAAGCCCCTGCCCAGCATCCAAACAAGTGGCAGATTTCTGATCCCTTGTGCTGGGGATGTCTCCAGACAGAGATTTTGGGGACCAAACCCTCCAGGCCATACCCAGAGGTATCCAAAGGAAAAGGAGGCTGCACTCCATGGGTTTGGCTGTGCTGGCAGCACCCACCAGTCACGGATGGCCCAGCTCCCTGGAGCAGGGGAGTGCCCTGAGCCCCCCACCAGCTCGCCCACCTCCTGCCCTGTGGCAGCTGCGTGAGCCCGTGCCTGGATTTGCAAGGCGTGTGAGGGCCTCGCCCTCCCCTGCAGCACCAGGGGATGTGGGAGCTCCATTCCCACTGATTCCACATTTTCTATTTGCACCACTCAGTCCCCCGCCGGCTGTGCAAGTCACAAGGGAGCGTTGATCATATCCCAAACACAACCACTAACACGTCTCAGCTCTCAATCTGCCTCGTTTGCTGACACCGTTTTCTCCTCCTCCTCCTCCCACCAGCTCCTCGCAGCCGGTTCCTTCCTCCCAGCACGTACGGCTCAAGCTGCTCCGGCTTTCCCGTCCCACGCAGGCACACACAGCCCGAGGTGCTGCCCCCGCACCTTCCCTTCCCTGCCCGCGGCTTTCCTGAGCCCCAGCCGAGCAGGGAAGCCTGGCTAAGGGTGAGATCCAGCCCTCACCCTGCACACTGTGGGATGCAGCGAGGAGAGGGCAAAATGAAAAGCACCTCTGGTAATGGGAATGGGCTTTTTTCCTCTCTGATTCTTCCCAGTTGGGCAGTGACAAGGATTTGTGTGTTGTTGAGCCACATTTTGGGTGAAGGTTGGTAGCTCCACACTGTCTTCTCAGCGTCTCAGTGGCCCGAGGGGTGCTGGAAGGATCAGAGAGGGTTTGGGTCATCCTCCAAGGAGCCCAGACCGCTGCCAGGGGATTCAAGATGAGGATGAGGAAACACTTTAAAAGGACCATCAATGCCAGCAGCACCTGCCCCATCCAGGAGAAAGCACACCATGTTTTTTCTTAATGCTTACTAGGACAGGATTTGATGCCCTGCTCTGTCTCCAAAGCTGTTATGGACCTGTTGTACTCAAGGCATTTGCAGTGCCCAGTCAACGTTTCTCCATCACTGACAGCTCTGCAGGATGGGAGGGTGAATCTGACACTGCACTTAGTCCAAAATTCCCATCACTGGCCATATGTCATGGCCCTAAAAGACCCACAAACAGCAGGAGGACACGTGGAGTGTGAGCAGCAGCACCTTGCAGGAATCTGGGGTGCTCCTGCCCTCCACCTCTCCAGGCTGGGGCACTGGGAGGTGCCTTTGGTCCACTGCGAGAGCAGAATGAGGATTGGGGGAAAAGAAATACCTCAAATAACCATCAGCCTGTTCTCCAAGCACTGCTCCCAGCTCCTGGGAGGTGCCCTCACCCTGCAGAGCAGCAGGGAGGCTTTGGCTGTGCACGGCTGCCCTGCTGAGGGCGATTCACTCTGTGCTGCTTTGCTGGAGAAAAACCCAAGGCAAAGCATTGCACAACCCCCCAGCTCGGCGTGTTTTTTCAGTCTGGTGAAAATTCAAAACAGCCGTGATCTCTGGCTTGATCCAAAACTTATTTAAGGAAGCGTTTTAAGCACTGAACCAAACAGGAGCTGTTTGCAAATCCTTGATCAAAGCCGCTTGTGCAAAGAGCACTTGGCAATTGCAAAGGCGTCGCTGGATGAGGCTGGGCACCCTGGCCCTGGTGGGACTGGACAGGCAGCATCCCGTGGTGGCTCTGTGGGCTCAGCCTGCTCCTCAGGGACCTCAGGGAGGACAGCTCATTTCCATCGTGCTGCACTTCAGACAGAGGCTTTGAACCCCTGCCAGCTGCCCTGTTGTGAATTCACCGCAGAGGTTTCACTTGTTTGCAGCCAAGAGAGTCCAAGGATGCTAAAAATAGAGCACTCCTTGAAGGTGATCTGAAAAGATGAAGATGCCTCTTAAAAACACTGGTTTAGAGCTAATGGGGGCTGGGACAGTGCTCAGGGTGGCCCTGCTGGGAATCAGGAGTTGCTCCACAGAAGGAATCCAGCAGCCTCTGCCTCAGAGGGGGCTGCAGGGATGCTCCTGGGTGAGCAGGTCAGGAAAAGCACTCTGTAAACGCAGGACCTGGTAATTGCAGGTGGACAAGTCCATGGCTGTGCTGGGATTCCTCAGCAGAGTCAGAGAAGCAGTAATGAGGGCAGCTGAAGCATGTTGTGTTTTCCTCCCCCTGCCCCATTAAAGCTCTCAGCAACTGCAGCACAAAGTCAAAGCAGTTTCCTTTTGAAATATAGAGTGCAGCATCTCTGTTTCACTCTGGCTTTTCTTCACGTATCTATCCCAAGGTACATCTTTGATCCTGCCCTTTAAATAAACCATTTTAAGGCTCACAGACCCCTTTTCATCACCAGCCACCTCGGCTCATGGCACCAAATGCCCGTGTTTATATCCTGCCTCGTGGCCAGAATCAAAGTGTTGCTGTAGGAAACTTCACATAGTTCATTAAAAAATAAAAAAAAACCCTGGCTTTCTGTCCCTGAATGAATCCCCACGTGTTCAGCCGTGCTCCCAAGCCCTGAGGTGCAGGAAATATTCGAGCACTTGTGGTGCTGGCAGGGCTTGGTGCCAAGCATCAGCACTCAGTTCCAAGTGCTCGTCCCAAAAGGATGATGGGCAAGGTGGGAAGAGGTTGGTCACTGCTCTGACAACACCTCAGTGACCCCACAGAGACAAGAGCAGTGCGAGGAGCTGTTGCAATAGGAAGAGCTGACCTCAGGAATGCAATGAGAGGTGGCCTAAAACACAAACGTGCGGCAAAACCCGGCAGGTTTGGGGCAGGAGCTGCTGCCTGTGGATGCTCATTCTGCAGCCCAGGGATGAGCAGTGGCTCTGGAGGAATCCCAGCTGGTAAAACCTGGGACAAAACCAGCACAGAGTCCCCGTTTGGTGGCCCAGTGAGCACCACAGCATCCAGTTTGCCTTTTCTGGGTAGGACCCACAGGCGAGAGAGGATCCTAGAAAAGCCACACCAGCTCTGGCTTCTCTTATTCTCCTCGAAATGCCAGGAATTGGAGAGTGAGCCGATAAGAGTCTGACACCTAATGGGCACAAGCAGAATTGTGACAAAAACAGGAGCCAGCTGGAAGTGTCCTTGCGGGAATACTGACAGCATTGCCCCCCAGCAAAGCCCGCGGAGATGGACAGAAAGGAGGGATTTGTGTAAAGAAAACTCTTAAAAGCACACACGGCCCGTGTCCGGGATTGTAAACATGAAATATTTATCATTTAACCTAGATAGGAGTGAGTCATACAAAAACCATTAAAAGGTTCCAGGTACAGAATATGAGAGAGGGGCTGTAATTTCCTTTGATATTTTAGAGGTCTCTGCCACATGGTAGCAAGGAGAGGCCAGGGTTACAGTTAAAACTCTTGGCACTAAGTTGTGTTTTTCACTTTGTATTCTTATGCCAGATACACTTGGAATCAACAAGGAGAAGGAACATCTTCCAAAACAATGAGCTGTGCCCCACAGAGACCTTCAGCTGCACTTTGTGTAATGGTCAGTGATGAATGGGAAGCCCACCAGATTTGACTCAAGAACGTTAAATGCATTCTGTAACCTGCCTCTGTGCTATAATTACACTTTCATTTGCTTCATGGAGTCCGTTGGTTTCTTTCCTTAAAAAAATCTTTCAACCAAAGGTGATTTATGGCAACGATGTCTTCCAAGGCAAGACAAAGCACAGCTTCCAGGACTGAGCTCCACCAAAACCTGCCCTTGAACCTCCTCCTGCCTCAGGTGCTGCTTCCCTGGGCAGCATCCAGCCCTGCTAAAAGGAAGCTCAGACCATCTCTGTTCCATTCAGAGGGTAAATAGAAATGTTCAATACCCAGCACTGCTTCCTGGCAGATTTCACAGGCATCTCTCTTTCCTTTTTTTTTTTTTTTTTTCCTAAATTAGATCTTTCTATTATAACTTCAAGGCCTCATGAGTCTCCTTGGCATTTATTAAATAACAACTAAAGTCTTCAATTTGCCATGTTACTACATGATCCAGTTGTTCTCCATCTAATAAATCATCTGAGATCAGACTGAAGGAGCTGAACAGGGCAGGGAGATGTTGGAGCAGGGCCAGCATTGAGTGTCCTGAAGCTCAGTGCAGCTGTGTGAAAAATGGACCCTAAATACTGAGGGTGAGGGAAAATCAGATTAGGCTCCATCCACTCCCTTTTCCTGATGCTTTTCCCCCCAAAAAACTCAATGGTCACAGCAGGATTGTGCTGTTGTAAATCAGTTTTGCCCCAAAACCCAAAGAGGTAAATGCAAAGCTGCCCCCAACAGAGGAAAGGATTTGTGGAATCCGAGGTTATCGACTTCCCTCCTGTCCTAGACATGGATGTGCCCTCAGCCAGCATCAGTTGTGACCCATATTCCCAAAAAACAGCAGCACAGCAGAGCTCCATGTAGGAATATTAATTAGCCCCAAAGCCACAGTTACTCAAAACAAAATCGGCCCGGTGAGTCCTTTTCTTCCTGCTAATTTGGTTTTAATCTTATCCTTTCCCTTGCTGGGAAAAAAAAAATAATAAAAGCCATTGCCTGAGCTCTGATTTCAGGCTCTGAGGTATCCAGAGGCACCTGTAATGAGCACCTATCCTGCAAACAGGGGCAGCAGATCCAGAGGTCAGGGGAGATGTTTCATTTTGGAAATGTGAACGTTCCCCTGCCATTCCAGCCATTCTAACGAGGGGTCCAATTAGTGCTCCTGACTTTGTCATTCGTTCAGCAGGGACGGGGACCACTGCTCTCATTTCTGCCAATATCAGGGATCAGGAAGGCAAATCACCCCTAATGGCACCTCTGCTCTTCTTTCAAGTAAAAGTGGCACACAGAGCCACAAAGCCACCTCGGCTGGGGACAGCAGAGCTCTCCAGCAGCAGCAGCCTCCCCCCTCCCAAGCAACTGCATGTGCACAAAAACATTTATCAGGCTTCTGGCCGCAGCTTTGACTTTAATTTTATTTTAAAAGTGCATTCACATGTAAATTGACTTGGCCCGGGAGGATACACGAATACAAGAGCCCTTTCTTCCCTCTGCCGCGGCATTAGGGAGGAATATGGTGAGCGAAGCAAAGTTTCCTCACCTCCAGGCTGCAATTCTGCAGTGAAGGAAAAGCAAGTCTATTGTTTCCTCCTGCACACAGATGCTGGCTGTGCTGTTTTCAGCAGTCTCGTTCAAGCGAGCCAGATCAGAACATAAAAGCATGTTACATATCCCAGGGACAAGAACACACAGGCAAATGTCTTATCGGCTCTGTTTTATCTGTTGTAGGAGCAAGAGATAAATTAATACCAGTTTGTAGCTGTGTCTGATGGTTTGGAACATGGTCCTACCCCACATTTCCAGGGTCAGACCTGGTTCGGTAGTAGAGGATTCCTAGGGGTGAGGAAAAAAATTAAAATGTGAAGCTGGAGATGAGGAAAGGGCACAGAAATACATGTGCTCCCCAAAACAAGAATGTCTGGGATAAAAGCGGGTGGAAATCTGTTCCTCGCCATATGTCAGCCCCACTTGCCCATATTCCCAAAAAACAGCAGCACAGCAGACATGGCTGGTGTTTTAAGTGGTGTTCCCCACTTGCCATCACCCAGCCTGAGCATTTCCCGTGATTTTGACGACACTCAGCCAAAAAAAGATGCTGATTTTCTCTGCAGCATCACAGGTGTTCCAGCCCCACAGGGAAATAAACGCACTGACAAAGTGAAAACGGGCAGCACTTTGGGCTGAGGCACCGGGGTTTTGTTTGCCGGAGACGAGGAATGGAAATGCTTGTGCAGATTTTTAGTCTGAGAGCTGTGACTCACTCTGTGTGTTTTAGGAATGAGCAGGTTGAAACGGGTGTCCCGAAAGGGAGCATCCCCCAGCTTGGTTCTGCTCTGGAAGCACAGGGATGATAGCACAGGGTTGGCAGTGTATCCTGGGGGAAAACCCGCTTGCCAACAAAACAGGGATGAATTAGAGGACTAAAACTTTGCTGTTTCACTACGTGAAACCTCCAACAACCCAACAGCTCCATGAGCCCCAGCACCGACTGCTCCAGCTGCTGAAAGCAGAGGCCTTGGCTCTCTGCACCTCAGTTCCCGTTCTGCACCCCAAACTTTGCACCTGGGACAGCCAAGTGTTGCATCCTGCCGATATTTTGCGTTTCCCCCAGTCTGACACCCCGAAGGGAGCGGATGGATCATCCCCCGCTCTGCGCATAGCTCTGAGACAAGAGCCGAGCACAATCTCCTTCTTTCCGCCGCTGTTTTCCCGGTCCGAGCCGGGACCGCGGTTTGGAGCCCGGCCCTGGCCGCGGGGCTGCCGCAGGAAGCCGCGGTGCCCCTTCCTCCGGCGGCCCTTCCGTTACGATCGTTACCGGGCTCCCGCCGCCCTCCCTGCGCTCCGCGCCGGCTCTCAGGGCCAGCGGCCGCCGCTGCCTTTGTGCCCCGGCCCGGTGCGGTGCCTCCCCGCCTCCC
>WBNO01027836.1:117417-128999 GCA_013400575.1 Peucedramus taeniatus
GGGGGGCCCGTCTCAGCACCTCCGGGGTGCCCCCAGAGCTGGGGGTACCCTCGTGTCCCCTCATGGAGCCTCTCTGGGTGCCCCCCGGGTTGTTGTCCCATCATGTCCCCTCACGGAGCTTCTGTGGGTGCCCCCTGGGTTGGTGTCCCATCATGTCCCCTCACGGAGCCTCTGTGGGTGCCCTCCGGGTTGGTGTCGCTTCATGTCCCCTCACGCAGGCTCTGTGGGTGCCCCCCGGGTTGGTGTCGCTTCATGTCCCCTCACGGAGCCTGTGTGGGTGCCCCCCGGGTTGGTATCGCTTCACGTCCTCTCACGGAGCCTCTGTGGGTGTCCCCCGGGTTGGTGTCGCTTCATGTCCCCTCACGCAGGCTCTGTGGGTGCCCCCCGGGTGNTCGCTTCATGTCCCCTCACGGAGCCTCTGTGGGTGCACACCGGTGTGGTGTCCCTTCACACATCCGCTGTAGGTACCCCCTGAGTTAGTGTCCCCTCATGTCCCCTCACACAGTCTCTGTAGGTATCCCCTGAGTGGGAGTCCCTTCATGTCCCCTCATGCAGCCGCTGTGGGTGTCCCCTCTTTCCCCTCAGATCCTGTCTGGGTACTGACCCTGGTGGGTGTCCCCTCACACCCTCGGTGTGTTTCCCCTCATGTCCCCTCACACCCTCGGTGTGTGTCGCCTTATGTCCCCTCACATCCACGCTCAGGCAGCACCCAGGTGTCCCCTCACAGTTTCCATATGTGCTGGGACACAAAAATTCACCCCAATCCCATCTAATTCATGCAGGATCCCCAGTCCAAGTGTGCGATAGTGAAGGCACCTGCCCCTTCCCTGAAAACTGTGGAAATAGGTTAATAGGAAAAACATTGGGGTTTTATTTTTTAATGAAGCTGGGAGCTAAAGTGTGTTAATTGTGTTTCTTCAAGGTAATGAGGTATCCTAATTTCTGTCTTTCTGATCCTTAGCTGCTTATTACAAGGAAAAATGTTTTTAATTTATATTTGCCCAAGCGAAGAGTGATGAAGAATTGTCTTCCCTGGTTGTCTGTTACCTTACTCTCAGTAAATAAATACAAGTTTTAAAGAGTTTAGAGTCATTAATCCTTTAAAATATTTAATACTGCTGATTAATTTGAAACCAGAACTAGAGAATAATTGACAAGTGCAAGGTCAGGGAGGTTTCAGAGGGAAAATTATGTCCCTGTACGTTGGCAGAGTCCAGTGCCACTGCAGTTGGGACTCACTGTGTTTGTGTGGAGCCTGGGCTTGAAGAGCCACCCAACTGCCATAATTTTTGGGAATTACTGTCACCCTTGACCCTACCAAATGATGCTGCAGGTGAAGCCTTCGACCCTCATGGGACCATGTCGAGGTGGTGAATTCTTTGGGCTGTTAACTGGGGTTTTGTGGGTGGCTTTTTCCACTCTTCCACAAACCAAAGCTTCGTTCTGTCTGCAGTTTGTACTGGAACACAAAGAACAGTTCCTAATCTTCGTCCTGCTTTTGTGCACTCCCCAAGATCTGTGTTTGCCAAGAGCTTTTATCCTGCAGTGAGGCTGGATGACTGATGTCTCGGGGTTATTGCTATAGAGTGTGTTTCAGGAAGAAATAAGTTCCCTTTCCTTCTCTCTCAGCTGCCCCAGGTCCCTCAGCTGTGTTTTTAATGCCAAGTCTGATCTAGCAGAAGCTGTTTTGGGATATTGTGTGAGTACTCTGCTCCCTGAGGAGGAGCTGGTTTGTGTCCCACCATCCCAGATGATGGTCCAGGTTTCTCCACATCCACCCGTCCTGCACCTTGTGGACTCAGCCAGTGCTGCTTTCGTTGGAAAACTGGAAAGCTGAGCTGTGTGATCCTTGAAAAGGGCAGTTATGCCAAAGGAAACAACGAGCAGAGTATTTTGCTGAGTTCTCCACTCCCACTATGAAAGAATTCCTTAAAATTGTTCTTTCTTTCCTGCCACAAAGTTTTCTGCGAAAGTATTCAGACAGCCTCAGTGAAAGGGGATTGCACACTCCATGCACTGAACGCCATCACAGTGGGTCTTTGTGGGTCTGGGCAGTGCATCATTACTTGGGAGCACATGGAAAAAGGACTGGAAAGCACAGGAAGAATTTCAGAAGTGAATTACCTGAACTGGGTTATGATTTTGCCAGAAAATACTACAGACCACAAATGATGAGTGCTCTGCCTTATCCCCAGTGGCAGTAGTGACTGATTTACCTGTTCAAGTGATGTTGAGGAGTAATTCCTGTGATTATCTGGCACAGTAGTTCTGAGTGTTAATAATTCTCAGTTTATGTTACCAGGATTATTACATGGAATTTCTAGAAGGCACATGCTTAATAAATATTTTCCTTTTTCAATTTGTTTTAGGATGGAGGAGAGACCGGTCTGAAAATCTGTTCCGTCTTGGACTTTGCTGTGGTCTGCTAGAATGTTCCTTATGGATGCTCCTCCTCTGGTAGCTCTTCAGACAAAATGGGAGTCCTTTGGACCAGCAAGGAATTGTAGATACCCCGTTTGCTTCCCTGAATCCGACGGCAACGTCACCAGAACCTCCGTGAGCGCCAAAGTTCAGATGATCATAAACAACCTGCAAAGCCAAGAGCCTGCCCTGGGTATGAACAATGAGTGTGGCTGTGTTGTGCAGAAGAAACAGAAGGGAGAAAAAGGCACCAGTAGCAGAGTCACATCCAGCACCACGCTGCTGCGGAAGCATCCTCAGTACACCCAGTGTGGGTGCCCTGAGGATTCTGATGGCAGCCAAGTGGAAGAGAATGTAGAATTTGGGACTCTCCTGCTGGATTCTGACAGCGACGATTCTGTGGACCGAGGTATAGAGGAAGCCATCCAAGAGTACTTGAAAACAAAAAGCAAAAGTGCCCAGTCGTTGCCAAGGAATGCAGAGCGTTCTGAGAATGTGAGCAGAGACAAAAGGTTTAAGAGAGAGTTCTCCCAGAACAAAGTGGCGAGTAACCTCCTCCCTGTGAAATTTAAAGCCGAGATGCTCTCTGAAGAATACCTGTCTGACCACCTGGGAATTGGGAAAAGGCTCCAGCCTGCTTCCCCTCAGAGCATCAGCAGCGATGACTCCTTTGAACAGAGCATACAAGCTGAAATAGTGCAGTTCTTGAATGAGAAGAAGCAGCAAGAAATTAGTAAATGTGTTACCGAGGAGGATAAAAAAGAGTCCCGTGTGAGATCTGTCTTGAAATGCAACAAAGAAGCAACAAACAGAACAAACTGTGGTGCTATAAAGCAAGGTTGTAACGCACTGCTCCTGAGACACCATCCCAAGCTGCAGAAATCCAGCGCCCAGTCCAAGTGCTTGCAGTCAAAAATCCAAGCAGAGCCCAGTGATTTCAGCCAAGTGAATCAAGCATATCTGGAAATGGCCACTGCCAGCCAGCCCTGGCTGGTGGAGCAGAATGAGGGAAGTGGAGCTCATTACTGGGAGCCAAGGGAAGCCCTTAGGAAGGAGAGCATGCACACATCTGACTCGAGCAGTGATGATGGCATCGAAGAAGCCATTCAGCTTTACCAGCTGGAGAAAATCAGGAAAGAGGCAGGTCATGCAGCAAACTGTGTCCCTTTGCAGAGGGAACCATTTGATCCAAAGGGTGTGGCAGACATTTCTGCCAGCCTGACAATTAGCTCCTCAAAAAGTGCCTCACCAGAAATCCATAAAAACCCTATAAGCAACAAGAGAAAAGAAGTTAATTCCAAGTCAACGGGATTAGAAAGCACCAGCAATGACTTTAATAAGCTGTTTAAACCACTGAAAAAAGCCAGACATTTTGCACTTCCAGAAAACAAGATTACTGCTTGTGAGCTGACATTGCAGGCCTCTTGCAGAGCAGACACATCTGCAGAACTCATGTGTGCAGAAGCTATCCTGGATATTTCCAAAACAATCATGCCATCCCAAATGGGAAGTGACAACAAATCCCTCACTGCAGACTCCTTCTTTTCTCCCCAGCTTCTCTCGTCCTCCCGTTGTGAAAGTGACAGCAGCCTTGTGGACAGTGATGACAGCATAGAGCAAGAAATCAGGGCTTTTTTGGCTCTGAAAGCACAGTCAGAAAATCTTGGAACAAAACCTCCCAGCCTGTCACGCTCCATCCAGATGCCTTTGCCATCTGATCCAAACAGCCTCACCGGGACCCTTGAGCCTCCTCTGCCCAAAACACTGAAATTATCCCTGAGTCAGAAAAGGAGACTTAAAAGGGAAGGCAGAACAGCAAAACAAGGGGGGTCAAAACTGCCTGAGCAGCTGGAGATGGGACTTTTCCAGCCAGGACACTATTCCAAATTCCCCGTGCTCCAAGAGGAGCGTGCCCTGAGCAGCCCTGCAGAACTCCGGGATGCTCAGAGTAATAAAGACCCAAGGCAGCAGCAGCTGATGTCTCCCAAATTGTCTGGCTCTGATGGCAGCAGATGTGTGGCCTTGGACTCTGTAAACCCTTTTCTGCAGGTTCAGAGTAGCACAAGAAAACCTGTAAAAAACCCCATCCAAACCGCAGAGAGGGAGGGGTCGGGTGATGAGAGCAGCTCTCTGGACAGTGATGAGGACCTGGATAGTGCTATCAAGGACCTGTTACGGTCTAAAAGGAAGTTAAAGAAGAAACCCAAGGACCAGAAAGCTCAGTGCAAGAAGAAAGTCAGATTCAGTGAGACAGAATCTCAGCTGCTGGATGAGTTCAGTAGCCTCCAACAAAACGAGTGGAAATGTAAAAATCCCTCACTGCTAAAAAGCTGCCTCTCAAAACCTAGGAAAGCTGTGAGGGAGAATGCAGTCAGGAACCCTCCAGACAACATCAAACTTCCCAATGACAAGCCAGAAACCATGAAAAACCTGGAGGTTAACTTACAGCTTAAAAAAAGCAATAAACCTAAACCAGTTTCAAACCAGAGGGGGGCTAAAAATAGAAAATGTGCTTTCCCAGCTGTGTCAGATGCCAGTGACAGCAGCTCAGTGGACAGTGATGACAGCATTGAGCAGGAAATCAGGAGGTTTTTGGCAGAAAAGGCTAAAGACTCTGCAAGCAATTCAGAGATGCAAAAAGGTGATGCAAGTCTGGACCTATTTAAAGCGACCAAACAAACTGGTAATAAAGGAAAAGCAAAGCAGCAGCCGGTGGAAAACGAGATCGACCTCGTGCTGGGTCAGAGTAAAAAGACTGAGGTAGCTCAGCAAACTGAGGAGGTGAAGAACTCTCAGAGAACAGAAGGGAAAAGTGCAATGTTAGCTGGCAGTGGAAAATGTGCTTCCTCTGCAGAGAATGTTCCTACTACTGGTCAGTCAAAAGCTAAGCAAGGACTGGGGGGGGTCAAAGGTGGTGCTGCTGGGGAGTTACCTGGGAATGCAACAGGTAAAAGGAATGTCCGTAATACAGAGCCCCCAAAACCCAGCAGAAATGAAGGGTGTAAAGTGAGAAAAGTCATGAATGCAAAGCCCAAATCCAAAAGGAAGAATACCTTCCAGCTGAAAATCTCAAGTAAATTTATTGCCGGTCTGAAATACGCCCGGGACAGGAAGAAATCGATGCTTTTGAACAAAAAGCAGAAAGCAGAGTGTCTGCTCAGCCAGAGCAGTGCCTTGGGAATGGAGGCAGCTTCCCAGGACACAGATGTACTTAACCCCTTGCCAAAAGGGGAAATTACACCAGCAATAAAAGAACCCAGTTCTTCTCAGAAACTCACTGTGGGAGGGGCAAGTCCCCATGTAGCAGAAACCTGTGCAGGAGCTGAGTGTCTGCAAGAGGCAGCTGAGGGTTGCAGGAAGGCTGATGCTCCAGGGGATCAGTCCCCCTCCAGCCTTCCCTCCCAGGAACAGAGTGTGGCAGCAGGAAAAGCTGATAAGCTTTGCAGAGGAACCTCCAGAGCTGAGAACACCCAGATGTGGATCAAGGAAGGAGATATCCACCAAGGCAGCTGGGCTGACTCCACTGCGGATCCCCCACACCCTGAGTGCAGTGTGGGAAAAGCAGATAAAGTCAGCAGAGAGCCAGCTCAGCAGAGTGCTCAGGTGGACAGTAAGGGAGGGAATAACCAGCTGGATAAGAGGCCAGATCCAAATTTAGGTTGCCCAAGGCAGGAATTCAATGTGACAGCAGCAGCAGTGCATAATAGTGGAGGAGCATGTGCAGATAACAGCGTGCAGATGTGCATTAAGGAAGAAAAAGGTGACAGGCAGGGAGAAATTCAGGTATCCAGCTCCAAAATGGAAGGAAAAATACCTGTCCAGCAGAACAGGGAAGCTGCTAGTGAAGTACACCAAGGGCAGGAATTTTTAACCAAAACCTGTGCAAAATTTACTGACCTACCTGCAGGGGACTGCCCAGGTTCCCTCTTGGAAAAAAAGGTTTCAAATATGTAAGTACTTTTTTTTTTTTTTTTTTACACTAGCAGTCTTTATAAAATAACTGTGATTGTAATTACCTTGATAAAGATGGAGACAGGAAAGGAGAGGCAGTGGGAGATGCTGATACCTGTATATCATACACACACTAATGTGAAAATAATTCTATTTAACAGGGATATCACGGATAGGCATTCGTAGCTTTTGTAGAATTTTGTAAATTATTTAAAGTGCTCTAAGGAAATATTTTTTATAATGATTTTTAGGGCTTGCATTCCTACAGGATGCTGTAGTTACTGTAGATAAGATACTGGCTAATCACACTTTAAATTATGAGGCCTCTAATTGTCTCTCAAAGGGAAACCTGTTAGTGCACAGAATTTATTTGGGAGCCTGTTCAGAGATCCTAGGAAAGCACAGCCTTGGATAGCAATGCAGATGTGACCTGGCCACATCCGAGCTGCCTCAGGACATTCCTGTGGGGTGGGTTTTGCTGGGAGCTCAGTTTTCCCACCCTGAGGACTGTGGGGTGAGGTCCCTGAGCAGAACTCAGCTGTGGCTGTGGAGATCCAGCCTGGAAGATACAAATGCGAATTCGGGTAAATCAAGTGGATGGCTCTGTCTGCACCACCTGTGCAAAATGATCTCAGCAGCTGCTCAGAGTCCTTTTACATACCCAGAACCTCCTGCTAGCAGATGATTCCAAGCACAATTGCAGTCCAAGACAAGTGAAGGAGTGTGTCTGTTCAGACAACATGATTTCCCTGGATTTTCCTGGATTTCCCTGGATTTCTGTACTGTCGGGTCTGCAGGGCTCAAACAATTCCTGTTATTCTCAACTCTCTCATGTTGATGCCCTGCAGTTACCCAGAGATGGCTTTTGGTTTCCTGAATGAACTTTCTGGAACTGAGTGCCCTTAACTTTCCTTTTTCAGAAGTGGTTTTTAAAATGTTACATTTCTGTGAACTTTTCACTGACAATTTTGGTGCAATAAAGCAAAGCTGGGTTTGCTATAGGAAGTCGCAACAGAAATGGATTTTTTCAGCCACGGATATTTTCAGCACTGTTCTTTCTTCAGGCTCTTTCTCTGCCTCCGTTTCCAGCAGCCAGAATAAAGCAATTTTTCACTACTATCTTTTTATTTGTACTGACTTTGAACGGGATTGAAGTAGCACATTCACATCACACACACAAAAAAGTGCCCCCACACTGGTTTCGCTGCAAATTCAAAAGGTGTAAATTGGAGCTGTTGGCTCTTTCATTTCCATTTTTGTGTTGTGAAGTCCTCGGAGGAGTTTGTTCTCACATCTTGTCCCTGTGAATTGATCTGATATTCTCTTTGTCTGCTCTTCTGCAGAACTTCTCAGCCAAACCACCACTTAGCATCACTTTGTTTCTCAGTCACTTCAGGAGTCTTCCTCCAGGCTGGCCTTAAACTTGCAAAATGGAGCAAAAGCAGCCAAGACTGGATCCAGAATCCCGTGGTGTCCCTGGTGTGATGCAGAATGTGGGCAGAATACGGTGTAGCATAGAGTAGTAACTGTGGCATGTGGAGAAATAAACATCCTTGGTGCGTTCATGCTGTCGTGCAGCTCCGTTTGGAACATGTTCCATGGCATTTCTGACTGTCCAGCCACCTTTTTGTAGCCCTGGGGTTGGTTGGCCGGGTTGTTTAAAGGTCAGTGTGTTAACTCATCTCCATTTTGTGGTAGGATACCTTGGAAAAGTGGTTTTTCCTTAGCTCAGTGCCTGCACTCCCTCTTCACAGGTTTATCTTTTGCTCTGCCTTGATTCCGTTGCAGGATTTGAGCCTTTTGTTTGGAATAGGTCAATAGGCTGGTATTTTAAACTAGAAGTTTTCCAAGTACCTTGCTTTAAAAGGATTAAACTGTATACTTAATTTTCCTAGAGATGTTGGAAGCACTCTGTACTGTTTGTATAAAAAGCTAAATGTTTCTTCTCAAAAGATTTCAGTAAATCCACATTAAGACTTCAAAGGTGTCTCGTGCCCCTGTTGCTGTGTCTGTGTCCTCAGTACCACTCGTGACCTGATCCACTCCCAGTTAAAATGCAATTCCAGTTACCTTGTGCTTTAAATAAAACCTGATTTCAAACAGCACTTTTTTAATTTTAATTGATGAATTGATTTGTATATAGGAACTGGTGTACATTGCTGAGTTTCTAATGTTTAATAAATGGGGTTCTGCCCATGGACCGTGAAACTGGAGTGTTCCTATGGTTTGTGTCATCATCTTGAGTGAGTAATGATTTTTGTGTTCCCTCTTCTTCCCTCCTCACTGAGGATGTCATTAATTCTTGGTAACAAAAAAATGAAGGAGGAGAATTTACAAAATACCAAGGGGTGGCTTTTGGGAGGTGAGGATGGTGCTTGTGGTAGCAGAACCCCAAGAGATTTCTTTGCTGGTGTTAGTGGTCAAGAAGTGGAATCTTTGCTTGTGTAATTCAGTATCAAGGAGCAGCTCTGGAATTGAACAGCCAGGGCTCCAGTGGCAGTGTCCTCATCCTGGCCCAGTTCTCATCACTTGTTCAGAAAAGAGAAGTCTGGTGGTTTGCAGCAATAAAAATCCCTCTTGCACATCACTAAAGGCTGACCAGCTGAGCAGTAAAAAAGATTCTCTTGAGTGGCAGTAAATTCCCACACGTGGTACCAAGGTTGGGACTGCAGCAGGAATCTCTCAAGGCTGAATCTTCATAAAAGCAGTTCCAAAAGCAGATTTTATTTGCTGTTGATAGTGCCCATGAGAGCCCCAGGGAGGGCACAGAGTGGCACAGACTGCACAGCCCTGCTGGCCCAGTCACTCCAGTGCCAGCTCTGGGGAGTGTCCAGAAAACTCCTTTTCCCATTATTCCCACCCTCCCGAGACACCAATTAATTGTAATTATTGCAGTAGATACATGGAACCATAAACTCAGCTCTCCTAAAGCTTGTTAAGTTACCTTTTTTTAATGAGTGCTGGTTCATACTTTTAAAAAATGCACAATGCTAATTTTTCTTTCCAGTCAGAGCACAAAACTTGTTAATTTAGATATTAAGTGCTTAAACCACTTGGTGTTTTTTATTATGGCTCTGGTGAGTTACAGATCCTGGCTGCACTACCACAGCTGTCAGATAAATCTGAAAAGAGGTTTTTTGCTTCATTTTTTACCCCAGTGACTGGTTTTGGGTGCTTTGGGGACAATCTTCAAGGATCCTCAAGGAACAGCAAGGACTCCCTTAATTTTTTTTATTCCCAGTTCTCTGCTGTTATTTTAGGAACACGTGTTTTGACATGTAGCTGATCTTTGTACAAGGCAGGAACACTCCATCCCTGCCCCCATTTCTTTTATTAATGTAGAAGCTTTTTATTTTTCATCCCTTCAGTTGGTGATAGTTCAGCCTCACATAATTTTATCTGCAAACATGAAAATCTTCCTTTCAAAAGACAGAGTAGAAAGAGATTGTTTCAGGTAGATCCTGTGTGGTAAAATGAGTCATTTTTAGGATGATATTTTGAATTTGTACAAGTGTTTCTTTTTTAAAAAGTGTATTTGGTGTAACCTCTGAACACTTAGATATACTGCATGACAAACTCTTAAAAGGAACTGGTTTCAAGAATAAAATTAAAAGGGAAGAAATTGAGGCAAGAAAGAAGAGGTGGGTGTGTTCAGATGGAGTGGGAAAATATGTGACAGAATCCACTCTGTTAATATTTTTAAGAGGCAGCCTTATCCCTAAATTATGCCACCTGCAGAAAAATCTGTGGATAAAAATATATGTAACATTGTCACAACTATTTCTATTGATTCAGCTTTTTGTTATTCTCTCATTTCAGGAGAAGAAAGGGAAGTTCTAAGAAGCTCCAGGTATTGTCTAGAGTCTGATACGAGGATCACAGCAAATGGAAGAGGGTTGCTTATTTATTTTCAGATGTTAAATCTTTGAAATGTTAACTTTTCAGGCCCATTTCTGCTCAGTTTATTTACCTGTTCCAATTAATTTTTTTGTTACCACATGCCACAAACAGGGAATGTTTCTGACATGTGAAGAGTATCAATTGCAGTAGTGTTTGGACATAATGTTCCACTCATTATTTATATTTTTAGCAAACAGTTTCAATAATATTATGCTCATTTTTAATGTTTTGTTACACCTGTAAGGTGGGACTGTTTCTGATCCATAAACAGGCAGAGTAGTTTCTCTTAAAAGCTCATTTTTAAGCCAGAAATGTTCAGGGGTTCTTTCAGTGCCCTCACTGTCCAACTGATGCAGTTTCTCTGCCTGTACCTTCAGTTGTTCCAATAAAACTTTTTAAAAAACCTTCTTTTTTATTACTGTGAATTATTTGAATAATTTCTTAAAATTTTGTAGTTTGGAGAGAAAAGAAACGTGAACTTTCTACAAGAAATCCAAAGAGTCAATGAATACCTCTGCAAAATTTGCAGATTAATTACTCATTAAACAGTAGAGAAGCAGTTTAGATCTTAATTTTTAATGCTATGTAGTACATAAGGCAAGAGTGCAAAGGACCATTAGTGACAGAAAAGGGGATAAGGGGATAAAAACAGAATTTACATTGTCCTAGTATGTATATACTGCTGACAAATTAAGCAAAACGCTTCTCACGAGCTACCTAACTGACACTAAACCACATTAAACCTTCAACACATTACTCCTAATACCATTCCCTCTGTAATCCAGCGGCTCCAAGCCGGCTACAGCGGCTGGTCCCGGCAGTGCGAGGGGCCGCTGGGGTTGTAGCTGGGGTGGAAGTCCAGGTGCTCGTAGGCGGTGATGAAGGTGTCGGAGCCCGTGCAGTGGCTCTTCTCCATGGACGTGTTCAGGCTGCCGTTCCTGCACATGCCAATCCTGCCCAGATGATCCGAAAACTTGTGCGGGAGGGAGTGGAAGGAGCTCTGCGGGGGCGAGAAAAGGTGCGGGGAGGGAGGGTAGGGATGTTTAAAATGATCGACAGCACCTGCACAGCCCGGATGGGTGCCGCGGGGATGGATGCGGATCGGGGCAGCGTCTCTCCCTCCGCACGGGGTGCTCGTACCGGCAGCTCGTGCACCGTGGGGGCCCTGCTGCCGTAGGTCTGGTTGGCGGTCCGGAAGCGGGGGTGAGGCGGCGGCTGCCTGCGGGGGGAGAGCACAGCTAGCGCGGGGAGCGGGCGGCGGGGCCGCGCCCGGGCCGGCGCTCACCCGTAGCCGCGGTAGAAGGTGAGCT
>WBNO01027840.1:7463-20120 GCA_013400575.1 Peucedramus taeniatus
AGCCGGAGCCCGGCGGGGCCGCTCCTCCGGGGTGCGGGACGGACTCGGGGCGCGGCCCGGCCCTGGCACGGGAGGATGCTCCGGCGGGGGGACGTCGGGAAGAGGCGTGCCCGGCTTTGCCAGCGGCGCGGGGGCACCGGCTGTACGCTGAGGAACCGCAATAAAGCCAACCCCTCTGGGCTCCTGCCAAGCGCCGCCGGGAGTGGCTGATTGTCGCGGGGACGAGGCGATGCGCCGGGCTGGGGAGAGGAATCGGGCGGGAGCGAACGGTGGGCGGGACGGCCGGGGGATGTGCCCGGGGCTGGCACGGGCTCCTAGGCTGGCACAGCTCCGGGGCGCTCCGGGAGCCGCAGCACCCCGAGGCGGGGAGGCTGTGCTGGGGGACGGCGTCACCGCGGGGGGGCCGGACCCTGTCCCCGCGCCGCCATCTGAGCTGGGAGGGGACGTTTGTCCCTTCCAGTGGCTCTCTGCGAGGGGTCGGTGGGACGGGGGTGCCCTCAGTGGGTCTCGCCCCCATCACGGCCCTGCCCTGACCCCCCTCTCTCCCGCAGGACGATCCCAGCGCTCCCCACAAGCTGCAGGACTCGCTGAAATCCTGCCTGAAGGACGAGGAGCCGTTCAACATCCACAACTCCACGTCGCCCAAGCACGACGGCGGCAAAGGGGAGCAGGACGTGGGGGAGCTCAACTGCCTCCAGAACAACCTGGCGTGAGCGGCGGGCCCGGGGCGGCGGGGCCCGAGCCAGGCTCCCCCCGCAGCCGCAGCCTCTCCTCCCGCCCCGCGTCCCTTCCCGCTCCGTGGCATGCTTTGGTGTGTTTTGTACTGAGGAAAACAGAAATTCCAGTCATAATTCGGCCGTGTCGTGGGGGTGTTTGGTTCGTGCTCCGTGTTTCTCGCTTGGGTTCGTTCCGCGCTGTGATTTCTAAACCTTTGCCGTTCCGCAACTGACTTTTTTTGTACTTTTGCCCCACTTTTTTTGAAATACAGGTAAAAACAACAAAAAAGGAGAAAAAAAAAAAGTAAGATCTTGAAATAAATAAACCTTTTTTTTTTTTTTTTTTAAAGTTAAGCCTCTTGCCAGTGCCTGCGATCTCCCGACGTGGACATTCATGTCTCCGGACAGGGATTCGGCCCCTGCTTCCACAGGGTCCCATCTGAGTGTCACCCGGGGGTTGTGGGTGCCTGCTCCCCCCTTGTCACCCTCTCCAGGCAGCTTCCTGCCTCTGCCAGGCCAGGGGTGCAGCACATCCTGCCACCCTGGACACGCCTGGGAGCAGATGGGACACCCCGGGATGTGTGGTGGAGGTGCCTGGGCTGCTCCAGGGTTTGCTCCATCCCTGTCCCCACGATGGGTCCCCCAAAACGACATGGGGGCACACGATGCAGCTCCCAGCCCCTCCTGCTCCAACGGCTCCTTCAGTGGAGCTGCCCAGGATGTCGGTGGGATTTTGGGTGATACCCCCCAGTTATCACCCCCCAGCTCCCAGTTTCCATCTGCGTGGTCACCAGCCCAGGCCACCGTCCCAGTGGCTTTGGCAAGGTCAGGCTGGCCCTGTCGCCATGGCCTAGGGTCGAGCACGGAGCAGGGATCTGTCCCCAGGGACCCCCAGCACTCCCACACCCTCCCCTCCGGCCGCTTCCCCGTCTTGCTTCCAGCAGGAGCCGATTTCCTCTGGAGGCAGATTCACCCATTCACCCGGTGCCAGCGCTCCGGCTGCCCTGGGGAGAGGACTCGGAGCCATGAATCAGATCCCTGCACGGTGTTCAGTGTGCAGCACGTCGGGGGTGCAGCCGGAGCTCTCCGGGGCAGGGGGAGCCAGAGCCGCGCGGATCGGATGCTCCCGAGGCGTCCTGGGATAATTCATTCTCGGCTTGCTGGGGACAATAAAAACTGAGGAGTGGTGGCGGGAGCTGGCAGCCCATCCCGGCGGGCACGGTGAGTGGCTCACCGGTGTGGAATCCTCAGGATCTTCCCCCTGGCTGCAGCATTTCCATCCCCCTGCCACGCTGCAGCAAACCAGCAGCGCGGGTTTGGGCTGTGCCATCCCCTTCAGCACGGAGCTCTAGGACAGGTAAAACCATGGATAAAGCACCGGGAACGTGGGCACGGCAATGACAGGGGTGGCACGGGGAGAGGGATGTGCTGGTGGAGCAGAGAGGAGATGCTGACACCTGAGCAAAGCCCGAGGACAGGTGGGATGTCCTGGCACCACCGTGGATGGTGTCACTGTGCAGGTGTCACTGGCACTGCCCACCCACCATGGCTGGTGTCACTGTGCAGGTGACACTGGCACTGCCCACCCACCCTGGATGGTGTCACTGTGCAGGTGACACTGGCACTGCCCACCCACCATGGATGGTGTCACTGTGCAGGTGAGGCTGGCACTGCCCACCCACCATGGCTGGTGTCACTGTGCAGGTGACACTGGCACTGCCCACCCACCGTGGATGGTGTCACTGTGCAGGTGAGGCTGGCACAGCACAGTGTCACCACAGAGCTGAGGGTGACATGGCACAGACCCTCAAGCCTGGCACAGCCCATCCATCTTGGACCTGCCGTGGCTCCACACAGAGGTGCCCCCCTTGGAGTGGTGCCCACATTCCCTTGTCACCCGTTTTTGTCCCTTCCCAGGAGCCCAGCGTGGCCGGGGTGGGCAGTGCTGGGACAGTCCCCTCCGCAGAGCCAGGCAGTGGCTCCTCAGCTCAGGCCCTGTCTCGGGGCCGTGAGGGATGATCCACAGAGTCCTGGATTCAGGAGCCATCCTCGGCTGCAGCTGCTCACCCCCTTGGGCTGTAGGGACTTACATGGGAATCCCCCATGGGATTCAGGACCAAATCCAGGATTTGGTCTCATGGGTTTAAGGAGGTTTAAGGATGCTCCTGCTCATGCCCAGGTGGGGAGTGCTGGGGGGTTTGTTTGTCCCCCTGTCCCCCTGCTCTGGGGCACTGCTCTGACCCCATCACTGCCCCGGCTGTCCCCGCTCCCTCGGGCCCTACTCACCTTCCCGGCGCTCCTGTTCCCCCGGAGGGCACAGCCTCCGTTCCTGCCCCTCCGGCCGGCCCTGAGCCCGGAGCCCATCGGCCTCTGGGGTCAGCGTCCCTCGCTGTGCCTCCGTTTGCCCCGGGGCTACCAGCCCAGCCCGCGGGCCCTCCCCGCTGCCTTTCCCGGAGGAGGGAGCAGCGAGGTCCGGAGGCACGGACGGGGTTATCTGAGGGCTCCCCTCGGTGCCCGGTGGGACCCGGCAGAGGGCGAGGAGCGGCCCCGGGCTCCGTGCTCCGAGCTCCGAGCCGCTTTCGGGGCCCTGCGGAGGAATTTGCCTCCCAGCAAGCAAAGCCACACATGGGCTTTAATCACAGGCCTAATCACTGGGACGAAGAGAGGCCAGAGCTATTAAATTTCAATGCTTGGCTGGTTTGCTGGGAGGGGAGATGGGCCCATTGTGGCCAGCGAGGGCTGGCACGGGCTGCGGGAAGGGAGCTGGCATCGGCAGTGGGGCTGTCCTCCTCTCTCCGCCGTCCTCTTTTCTCTGCAGACACATAACAGGACCAGAGCCATGACCCCGAGACAAGGAGCCTTTCTTCCCCTGACAAGGCCCGGCTGCCTGAGACAAAATATCGGGAGTCGGGATTCATTGGGTGAGTCCCAATTCACCACACAAGGCCAAATTCACCAGCCCAGGGTCCCAATTCACCACACGAGGCCAAATTCACCAGCCCAGGGCCCCCAATTCACCACACGAGGCCAAATTCACCAGCCCAGGGTCCACATTCACCACACGAGGCCAAATTCACCAGCCCAGGGTCCCAATTCACCACATGAGGCCAAATTCACCAGCCCAGGGTCCCAATTCACCACACGAGGCCCCATTCACCAGCACAGGGTCCCAATTCACCACCCGAGGCCCAATTCACCAGCACAGGGCCCCNACCAGCCCAGGGTCCCAATTCACCACATGAGGCCAAATTCACCAGCTGAGGGTCCCAATTCACCACACGAGGCCAAATTCACCAGCACAGGGTCCCATTCACCAACCAAGAGTCCACGTTCATGGTCTGAGCCCACGTTCACCAGCTGAGAGCCCCCATCGCTGGCTGAGTCCCGACTCAATGGCCAAAAGTCCCAACTCAGCAACCAAACCCCGATTGCCCAAGCGAGTGTCCCGAGTCACCACGCTGCTCAGGAGCATGCAGGGCTGGAGAAGGAGGTGGCAGCAGCTCAGTGGTGCCCATCAGCCCCCACACACCCCAAACTGTGCCCAAAACCTTCAGCAGCACGCTGCTCCGTCGGGATCACAGGTTGGTCTGTCCCTCCCTGAGGTGCAGGAGCTGGCAGTGCATGTCTGTCCCTTGTCCCCTTCTAGACACCTCTGAGGACATTTCCTTGCCTGAGGGCTGGAAACACCCTTTCCCTTGGAGGATGTTTGGAGGATGAGGCAGGCTGTGTCCCTGCCCTTGCCTGGTGCATCTTCCACCATGGCACAGCCTGGCTCTGTTCACCAGTGCCTCCAGTCACACACAGCTGCAGTGCTGGCATGGATCCCACCCCTGCTGTCCCAGCTCCAGCTCCCAGGGACCCCTCCCAACCCTTCTGGCCCATCCCTGGGAGCAGCTCTGCTGATCCCAGCACAGGAGCGTTGTGTTGTGAACCCCAGGTCACTTCCCAGCGAGCCAAAGGTTTGGGAGGGGACATGTCCTGCAGGTCACTGAGGGAACAGCTCTGGTGACATCCCAGTGCTCCCACCGGCGCTGGGCTCCTCCTGGCTGGTGTAACTGGTATTGGGGCAGCCAGAAAGCACCGGGATCCCAGTGTTTACTGCTGGGAAATACCAATTACTCATTACCCACAGCCTGGCCGCTGCAGGGAGCGGTTCCAGCATTAAACCCACTCCGTGCTGGATTTAAGGAGAGGAGAAAAGCAAAATCCTCTTAACTTCGTGGACTGTAAAATGCCCAGTGTGGGAACGAGGGGCTGGGCATGTGCCCGCTGACGCCACGAGGGCCGGGCTGGCCCCGGGCACGGGGCTGCTCTGCGTCACCGCTGTCACTGGGCTGACTGGTGCCACTGGGAGGGGGCAGAGCGGGGCACGGCCAGCAGGCAGCACCAGGGGCTGCTTTGGAGCATAAAGGCAGCAGGAAAAGTGGCCAAGGCTGAGCGTGGAGCGGCCAAGCTCACACCCCTCGTATAAATAAAGACAAGGGGCGCCGAGACGCTTGGAGGAGAGGGAAGTAGGATCTGGTGGGAGGCAGGTTTGGAAGTGAAAGGAGTAAAGGAAACTGGCGGGACTTCAAAGGAACGCTGCAAGCAGCACACACAGGAGCCATCCCAATAGGAAATGTAGCAGGAACCAGCCTGGCTGCATCACAAGCTCCTCACTGACCTCAGGCTCGAGAAAAAAGGTTTATGGGAAGTGGGAACTAGGTCAAATTACTAAGGACAGTTACAAGGGGAGCATAAGCATGTGGGGAGACATCAGAAGGGCCAAATTGAGATGGAAATAGGGAGGAATCATTAAGGAGAAGAAGAAAAGGCTCCATCAGCAGGAGGAGAATGAGCAGGGGAGCGTTGGTCTGGACCCAGGGAAGGAGGAAGGCGGCTGGCAAAGGAGGCTGGGAACTCAATGGGATCACTGGCTTGTTTTAAAACCTCTTAAAACCCCCGGCCTTTAGAGGTGCCAAGTGCCAGCAGATGCCCACCACAACAATGAGGTGCTGTGCTGGCACCGAGAGAGCGGCGAGTGCAGAAATGGGAATATTAAACAGCACAGCCAGACTGCTCCTGACTCACAGAACCTCATCCTGGGGTGCTTAGAAAACCAGTTACAGCCACCTGGGAGCTGTGTGTAGAAACCAGTTAAAGCCACCTGGGAGCTGTTTGTAGAAACCAGTTACAGCCACCTGGGAGCTGTGTGTAGAAACCAGTTACAGCCACCTGGGAGCTGTTTGTAGAAACCAGTTACAGCCACCTGGGAGCTGTGTGTAGAAACCAGTTACAGCCACCTGGGAGCTGTGTGTAGAAACCAGTTAAAGCCACCTGGGGGCTGTTTGGTAGCACAAGGGATGGCTGAGGGTTTACTAGAGCTGGTCCAGTTTGGGGCATGTCATGTAAGGGAAGATGGAAGCCACAGGAGAAAGTCCAGGAGAAGAGGGATCCAGGAAAGAGTGGTGGGCAGTGGGGAGAGCTGGAGACCATGGAAGACATGGGGACAGTGTCTGAAAGACTCCACAACTCCCTGACAGGAGGGGACAGCTGAGGGGCTCGGGCTCTGCTCCCAAGGGACAGGGACAGGACAAGGGAGAACAGCCTCAAGTTGTGCCAACGGTTCAGGCTGAATATTGGGCAAATCCCTTCATGGAAAGGGCTGTCCAGCCCTGGCACAGCTGCTCAGAGAAGCTGTGGCTGCCCCTGGATCCCTGGAATTGTCCAAGGCCAGGCTGGATGGGGCTTGGAGGAACCTGGGACAATGGAAGGTGTCCCTGGAATGGGATGAACTTTAAGGTCCCTTCCCACCCAACCCCCTCCAGAACTGAGAGATTCAATCTCTGTGTGCAATTTGCATCTATTAAAGGAATCTGGAGCCCTCCTGCAGGAGCACCCAGGAGTCTCCATCACCTTTTGCTGGGAGCTACAAAAATGCAGTGTGAAAATGCAGCTCTGGTGTCAGAGCTGAGAATTTCACATGGAGGCAAGAGACAGCAGATGGGACAATCTGGTGGGCTGAGGAGCACGGGGAAGCAGAGAGACAACACTGGCTGCCACGGCAGACAAGACCAGTCAAACTTGCTGGGGTTTTGCTGGAAAAGAGGAGATTTCAGGAAGGATTTGGGAGAAAATGCAGGGATTCTTTTTGTAGCTTCCAAACTCCAGGTGTGGGGGAGAAGGGGATCTCTGAAGGTGCCTGCTGTCCTCAGGCTGCTGAGTGTGGTACGTGGGATCAGGGGCAAGAGGAGAGGGCAGGGAAAAAGGAGCTGGGAGGGGGAGATGGAAGTGCTGCAAAGTGTGGGGAGAGGGGAAAAGCAGGATGGGACAAAATGAGGAGAAGGGACGGCCAAAGGGGGCAAGGAGAGTGAGGGATGAGGAGGCACAGAGGATCTGGCAGTGGCTTTAGGGAGCCCACACCTGGGTCTGGGAGAGGGGACAGTGCTTTCCCTGCTGGCTTCCATCCCAGCTGGCTCTCAGCCATCCTCAGTCCCACTCTGCTCACAGCCATGCTCAGGACCTCGGTGGTGCCCTGCTGAGACAGCTGAGGAGCTCCATGCTGAGACAGCTTTGCTGCCAGATCCCCGCTGGATTCAGCAGGTTTCCCAGGGATTCTCCAGACTCCTTTGGAAAATGTCTGGAGATCCCTCATGGAGAGCCAGTGGTCGAAATGGTCAAGTGAATTTTCAAGGTGAGCTGAAAACTGCATCCGAACGGGTTTGTTTTTCTCCCTGCTTTAGGAAGGCAATGAATTATTCCCCACAGCCAGGAGCAATCAGCAAAAGCAGCACAGATAAACCCAGTGAGGGACGCCTGGGTGACACGGGGATGTGCAGTGGGAAGGAAGGGGGGCTGGGAAGAAATGCCAGGAGAGGGTGTGGAGCTGTGGCTGCCCAGGGTTTCTGGGAGCAGGCTGGACAAACATCTGCCAGGGAAGGTTGAGGCTGAGCGGATTTTGCTGGTGGCAGGTGTTGCTTCATCCGAGCGACCTCTCCAGGTCCCTCCGGCCTCATGCTCAGTGATCCTGCTTTTCTTCCATCAGAAATGTCAGCTCAGCCCTTCCCTCCCTCTGCCAGAGCGTGCAGAGCAGGTTTATCAGCTCAGTCCTCATCGCTTTTCCCAACATTTTTCACAGTTGCTCCTTTCACCAGAGATATATTTGTTTATGCGGATACAAGCAAGCAAAAAGTAAGATTTAAAATGGGAGAAAATAAACATCAATTTCCTCTATTTTTCTTGTATTTTCCAGTTGTATCAGTCTCCCATGAAATCTTCCAGCACAAGGATTACCCCGAGGTGAGAATAACTCCATCCTGAAGATTTGGCCTCAGGCAAACAGGAGAAGGTAAAGGAGGGAGACAGGAACTGATTCTGCTCCGTGTTTTTGTTGGAGCCTTTTAAAGGCAGCTCAGGTGTCCCGGCCATTTTACCTTGCCCTCAGGATGTAAATCCATATTTCTTTTCCTTGTCCCATCCTTTGTGCTTTGTCCCCGCAGCCCATCCCAAACTGTCCCACGATGTGCAGCCTCAGAATCACAGAGCAGGGTGTTGGTAAGTACCTGGAGGATTTGGTTTCACTGGCAGCACTTTTCCCAACCCTGCCAAGCTAAAGGAGAGGGGCAGGTCCAAAAGAGACAGGTTTTCCCTGAGTTTTCCTAGAGAAAAGGGCTCTGGGAGGGCACGAGGGCTGGAGGCACCGGGCACATCCCTGCCTGTCCCACCGGATCCGGGCCTGTTCCTTGGCACAGGAATTGCCTTAGCAGTTCTTTTCAAACTCTGGCTCTTGCATTTCTGCAGAGAAATCCAGCACCTGGTCCAGCTCATCCATTATTCCTTCCAGCTGCTCTTTGCCTGGTGGGGGCATTGAGGAGGTGGAATTTACCCGGAACTGTCCCATTCTTTTCTTGCCTGGCCATTGACTCGGCCAACATCTGCTCCCGTTAACCCTCGCTGGCCCCGCAGCTCTGGTGATCCTTTATGACTGCAGAGCACTCGGCATTGTGTCAGCAACAGCCGAGGTGTCCCGAGAGAAGAAACCCCTCCTTCTGCTGGGGTGGAAAGGGATTTGTGCACTAAAATCCACCCTGGGTAGCTCAGCAATGGGCAACAATCACAGGAGGGAAATCAAAGTGTTTTCTTCCTAAAAATCATTTTCCACACACTCACATCATGAAACCTGGTGGGTTCAGCTTCCCTTCCCTGCCAGGCTCTTGGGAATCACCTCAAACATGGCAAGATTGATTGGTTTTATCTGTTCTGCTGCGGGTTTTTTTCTACTTTTGGGCATGAACTGCTTTTCACCCACTGCTCTGCCATAGGGGCTTCAGTGGAAACAGCGTGGATACCTATGGATCCCATATGGCTCCTCTGGGAAACAGCTCCATGATAAATACTGGAAATAGGCACGGAGCAGATGGGAGGGAAGGGGCACCGGTTTTAACAGCAAAATCCTCGCTGCCTTCGCACGGTAACAAGTCCCGGGGTGTGGGAAGGAATATATTAGGGAGGACAAGAGGTGTTCTGAGAGATGCAGCCGCGCTTTGCATGCGGTTCTGGTGCCCTTCCCACTGTGGAGGGAAGGAGAGAGGATTTTCCGTTTCGTTTACAAGGCACTTCGGGCTCTGCGGCTCCTGGAGAGCCGGGAGGGAAGAGCCGCAGGGAGGGGAACGTGAGAGAGCAGACAGAAGGAGCGAGAGCGGCGGCTCCGCTCGCATTCAAATGCAGCCAGGTGGGATCTGCCCCGGGAACACCCCCGGGATCTGCCCCGGGAGCTGCCCCGGGAGCTCCTCCAGGAACACCCCCGGGATCTGCCCCGGGATCTGCGCCGGGAACACCCCCGGGATCTGCCCCGGGATCTGCGCCGGGAACACCCCCGGGAGCTCCTCCGGGAACACCCCCGGGAGCTGCCCCGGGAGCTCCTCCAGGAACACCCCCGGGATCTGCCCCGGGATCTGCGCCGGGAACACCCCCGGGATCTGCCCCGGGATCTGCGCCGGGAACACCCCCGGGAGCTCCTCCGGGAACACCCCCGGGAGCTGCCCCGGGAGCTCCTCCAGGAACACCCCCGGGATCTGCCCCGGGATCTGCGCCGGGAACACCCCCGGGATCTGCCCCGGGATCTGCGCCGGGAACACCCCCGGGAGCTCCTCCGGGAACACCCCCGGGAGCTGCCCCGGGAGCTCCTCCAGGAACACCCCCGGGATCTGCCCCGGGATCTGCGCCGGGAACACCCCCGGGATCTGCCCCGGGATCTGCGCCGGGAACACCCCCGGGAGCTCCTCCGGGAACACCCCCGGGAGCTGCCCCGGGAGCTCCTCCAGGAACACCCCCGGGATCTGCCCCGGGATCTGCCCCGGGAGCTGCCCCGGGAACACCCCCGGGAGCTGCCCCGGGAACACCCCCGGGAACACCCCCGGGAGCTGCCCCGGGCCCGTGACCCCCTTGGCCGGCGGATCGGGCTCTCACAAGCCCCGTGCCCCAGGACAGGGCCAGCTCTCCCGGGAGGAATTCCGGCCAGCCCAGGGCAGGGAGCGGCTCCTGCGCCCCCGGCACCGGAGCGGGGCTCCCAGCCCCTGAAAGGCTGGCAGGACAAAAGCAAAGCGACTCTAAAGGGACTCTAAAAGGAGCTTTCAGCCGCAGCTTCTGCAGGACGGAAGGCATCAGAGGGAAGCAGAGAGGCAGCTCCTTCCAGCGAGCTCTGGGCACAGCAGAGAGCCCGAGCAGCCTGGCTGGGATGGGGATGGCAGCCAGGGGGATGGAGAGGGGCAGGGGCAATCCCTGCTGCCAGTCAGGGTCCCAGATGGGCACAGCCCCAAAAGCAGAGGCACCTGCCTAAGAAAACCACCTCAAGGCAGGCTTCTGCCCACGGCTTTTCTCTCTTTTTTCTTTTTCCCAACAAATGCCCAAGCTATAGTAGAAATCCTGCCTTCCTCCAGTGAGAGTGGGGAGCTCGGGGTTGGACCCAATCGGGCTGCAGGAGCTCCAGGTGGGATGAGGATGGGAAAGGGGGGAATGTTTACTCAGGGGCCAGATGCTCAATGAACAGGCTCCCCCCAACACCAGCAGCAGCTGGGATCTGAGGGATGTGGTTTGGGGGAATTTTAAAGGTAACACACACCCAAACACCGGGAATAAGGGCAGCAGAACAGCCTCAGTGCCTCAGCCAAACCCTCACACTGCCCATCTTCCTACAGGAATCATTCTGTGGGACACCGAGGCAAACACCTCTCATGTTCCCACTGCTCTCTTCCCAGGAATCTGCAGCTCAGGGGCTTCCCCAGATGGTGCCAGCCCTGCTTTCCTCAGGCGTGTCCCCCTGTCCCACGGAAGCCGCTCCCGACCCCCAGCAGTCCCCCAGCAGCGATGCTCCGAGGAGCTGAACCCCGGCCGTGCCTCCGTCCCTCGCTCCGTGCCTTTAGCACATCGTGGGATGCCCCCTAATGCTCGCAGCGAGGCATCCCGGCCTCCAGCAGCATCTCAGCCCTTCTCGGGCTCCAGGATCCTCTCTGCAGCCCCCCTGAAACATCCCGGGCTCCAGGATCCTCTCCCAGCTCCCTGAAACATCCCGGGCTCCAGGATCCTCTCTCTGCCCCCCTGGCTCATTCCAGGATCCTCTCTCTGCCCCCCTGGCTCATTCCAGGATCCTCTCTCAGCCCCCCTGGCACATCCCGGGCTCCAGGATCCTCTCTCAGCCCCCTGAAACATCCCTGACTCCAGAATAATCTCTCCACTCCCCCTGGCACATCCCGGGCTCCAGGATCATCTCTCAGCCCCCCTGGCACATCCCAGGCTCCAAAATCCTGTCTCCAGCTCTGGCACATCTCTCTTCCATGATGAAACTCTTGATGAAAGGTTACACAACCTTTGCTGGAGCAAATGGAAAGGTGAATTGAGTGCCAAAAAGCTCAAATTCGGGCTCAGAGGCAAAGAATGGCAGCAGAGAATGTGGATCTTGGTGGTTATGGGCTGTACAGTTGCTGATACTGCAGATCATTTTTAGGTGCCCAGTGGATGCTCAGCACTTCCCAAACGTGCTGATAATGAAACAGGAAAGAGTGAGAGAGCAACAGACCCCTCACAAATACCCCCGTGTCCCACAGTGTCCCAAAGTGTCCCAGATGGATTAAAGCTGCCACACAGGGGTTTGGAAAGGGGCAGGGGGCACCCTGGCACAGGGCTCAGGGGGGACCAGTGCCACCAATCCAGCTGGGGTGACAGTGCTACCAATCCAGCTGGGGTGACAGTGCTACCAATGCAGCTGGGGTGACCAGTGCTACCAGGCCAGCTGGGGTGACAGTGCTACCAATGCAGCTGGGGTGACCAGTGCCACCAATCCAGCTGGGGTGACCAGTGCCACCAGGCCAGCTGGGGTGACCAGTGCTACCAATGCAGCTGGGGTGACCAGTGCCACCAGTGCAGCTGGGGTGACCACTGCTACCAGGCCAGCTGGGGTGACCAGTGCCACCAGTGCAGCTGGGGTGACCAGTGCCACCAGGCCAGCTGGGGTGACCAGTGCCACCAGTGCAGCTGGGGTGACCAGTGCCACCAATCCAGCTGGGGTGGCCAGCACTGCTGCTGGGAACGGGGAGCCAGACCCAGCGTGTGCCTGTGTGAACAACGGGATGGGGATCCAGCCCCGTGAGCTAACAACAGGATGGGGATCCAGTCACACAAACTGACAACGGGATGGGGATCCACCCCTGTGAGCTAATGATGGGATGGGGATCCAGTCACACAAACTGACAATGGGATGGGGATCCAGCCCTGTTAATTATGATGGGATGAGGATCCAGCCCCATTTAGCACTTTAATTAACCACATGGGTGAGGATTCAGCCTCTTTAATTGACGGTGGGACGCGGGCCCAGCCCCACTAATTGGGGATCCAGCCCCGCTAATTGGGGATCCAGCCCCGCTAATTGGGGATCCAGCCCTGTTAATTGGGGATCCAGCCTCATTAA
>WBNO01027843.1:0-10374 GCA_013400575.1 Peucedramus taeniatus
TAAAATAAGAGTGCAATTGCAGTAAAATATATTGCCTTTCTGAAAAGAAAATAGCAACCTACACTTTTTAATTTATGTCAAGACAAGGTAGAAGCATATGAGACATCTTCTGATACAGCCCCAGGATAATAATTAATAAATATGAAAATAGTTAGCAAATCCTACAAGAGCTCTTAGGCAACTATATACATTAAGAACTATTAACAAGTAACAAAAATCACTTGCATTTCCTTCACTTAGGACCACCTTCTTCCTGTACTGCCAAAAGTTCCTGACATGCCAGGTCATTTCTGGATTTAAAATAAAGTAGAATTAAGCCTTGACATTTCTATCGGTATAAGTGTTTTTAGAAAAAAAAATCTCTTTACAATATTGACTTCAGTAGACAGATCGAGACTATTTAAAGGTTTCTATTTGCTAGCTGGATTATTCATTGTGAATAAAAGTGCCTCACATTTCTCTACCTAAGCTCTTAGCAGAAGCACAAATTCATTCAAGAACAAATAATCTGAAAATTCATTTCAGCTTTGCCAAATTTTCCTGTAAGTCCAAAATACCTAATTAAAAGACAGTCTCTTTAAAATATATTTTCTGTTCATCTTTCTGGTTACTGGATTAACTTTTATGAGCAGTAACTGAATTGAAAAATGAACAAAAGGATCCTAGTAAATACTGTACACCTAACAAAGTAGAGCACAGCGTAGCTTCTCAGTCTATACTCATGTGGACCTGTTCTTAGATATGATCTGAAGTAATATGTGTCTGAAAGGTTTTGTTTTCACTATTGAGAGCAGCTAAATTATCTAAAAAAAGTATTGGCACTGCTACAGGTCTTGACTTGGAGACTTAAATAATACTCCTGTAGAGGAACCTCTTTCTCACTGATGGTTTAACACATATATGAAAGTGTTCCATCAATGAATTACACAGGAAAAGAACTTATTTATTGTTAACCCAGTCTGGAACTGTGTCAACAGTGAGCTCTGAGTTCTGAGGAAGCCGCTTGCTCCAGCTGAGGGACTGGTCATCTGCACATTAAGGATAAACTGTTGCAAGGCCAAAAACCAGGGTATTCAAAAGACAAATTTTTTCTGTTATCTGATTGGCATCTAGACATATTCAGTAAGAACTGAAACATTTTATGCAATGGAAAGAAACAACTTTTTATATTAAAAAGCATTCTTTAATGTTTTCCTTACAAGCCAAGTATATTTGGTATTTTCCATCTGCCTAAAGTGAGTCAGTTAAGCCAAAAGTTGTCAAAGTACATTCTGAGTGAGGAAAAACAGATGCTGAATTCTTTTCAGAGAAATAAATGCATGTTTTCCTGGTAAGCTCCTATACACTGCTCCAAAAAAAAAAAAAGTAATAAGACATTTAGATTACTAAAAGCTTCTCCCACACAAAACTGAGGTGTCTGCCAGCCACTGCTCTGTCTGCTCCTCATTGAAGAGAGAGTTTGCAACCCTTTACTGGGACAGCAGCAGCATGTTAGCAGGGCTCAGGCATATGCCTGTCCTTCCCATCCTTGATATACCTAAGAAATCTGAGTTTTAGGCAATTGTTAAGATTCAGACAAGAAATTAACATGATCCTTTAACGAAGTCCCCAAGTTGAGAATGTCTCCATATAAAAGGTAAATCAAAGACATGGTGCGGGCCTTGAGAATCCTAGGAATGACGGCATCTTCCTTGGAATGGAGTGACATCTCACTAAATGTTTTCTGCTAAGTTAATGCTTTCATCAGTAACATGGCAGTCCAGGTGTCAAGCGCTGTGGTGTAAGTAGGAGGCATAAACAAGCCTGAGAGAACAGAGCGTTATCCAAAAAGTGCTCCTGAGCATGCAGAGACATCGAACAATGCACAGAAAGTCAGCCCTACACTTTCTAACACAGGGAATAGGCAGGTGCAGTGAGGGTCTGTTTCCTTACTCTGTTCTGCATCTTTCTCATTACTCAAATCAGTTTAAAATCCCGTATGGAATTCTTCCAGCTAAAATATTTTGAATGGACGCTAAATGAAGTGTTTTTTCATCTTGGTTTCCAGGGTTGCTTAATTTAGTTTTTCTTCAATATACTTTAAAATTTAAATGTGTAAAACTTTTATTCTTTCTTTCCCTTTTGCCCTTTCTCTTACACTTCTTTTCTTCATTATGTTACCTCTAATAATTATCTTTCCGGCTACTATTCCATAATTTTCTAAAAAGCTAAAAGTGAGCTGAAATCCTTCTGATTGAACACATGAACATTATGTTCAATAGGAAAACTGTCAGTCAAAACCCTGTATTTTTATTGTCACTGTAGCACAGACCACTTTGATGACATGTTTCAATCATATTCCCTATTAGCTATATACACACATTTTCTCCTGCTTCAACTGTCAACAAGATTTTCAAGTGGAACACACTGCATACTTGAAATACTTACACCAGCTCTATACTTACAATTTTTCTGTAAAAGAGTTGGAAAAAGGACTTGTTCAGAAAACCTGTAAAATCAATGATGCCTAGAAACAGTTGTACAAAATGCATGCTACAAAATTTTGAGGCATACTTTTCTGAGCTTAGGCATAATTCCCATTGGATAAACTACAGTTCCATAGTTTAACCATAAGATTGCTTTTCTTTTTTTTTCTTTTTTTTTTTTTTTTTTTTTTTTTTTTTTTTTTTTTTTTTTTTTTTTTTTTTTGGGTAAGAATTTATGCACTCTGGCAGAAGCAGCAGTTTCGAGGTATTAGCCTGCCAAGGCAAATCATAAATTATGCTTAAAGGAAAACCCATTACTGAGCTTCAATCATTTATTGCATAATGAATGTATATTTCAGATACAGTGAAACATTTATAAGGTTACTGAAAGTATAGCAATTAATAAAACATAGGTGAAGGCAAACAGCAATGCATTTGGTATTTATGAGTTTACAGGTGATATATTGTATAGGCTATTAAATATAGTTTAAATATACTATCATGTCCCACCCTCTCCCCCGCCAAAGCACCAGACTCTTATTACATCATTACTGGAAGTAACTAAATACATTTATGATTAATCGTTCATTAACAAAACACTTGATTTAATATTAAAAAAATAAAGCTTTTTCTGATTAAGATAATAGCAAAAATTTATCTGGCACATCATAAAGGTCAGATTACACATCTCAAGTGGTCTTTTTTGGTTGCAGTTATGATCACATTCTTCCTCCAAGCTGAGAAATGTCTGTTCATATTTCATACACATTCACCGAATAGAAGTAGCCAGATCTGCCCTGTTATAATTTTCAAGTTCTGAAATTAGGTAAGAGTGGAAATGCTCCCATCCTCCATTTCTTTTCTTAGTAATTTACGTGTTTTGGGCTCATGAATGTGGTTTGTAATTCTGTATGAGAACATTGGTATAAATAATAATCAAATTAATAAAATAATTATTGTATTGAGTAAGAGTATAAAAAATCTGCTTTTGCCTGTATGAAAAAGTATACATGGATCAAATGCTTTTAATAAAGATGATAGATGAAACATATTGAATATCCATGTATCTACTGAGAGTTTCTGCACATTTAAGAAACTGTGATGATAGAAACTGAATGCAGGGGCCATTTTATTTAAAGTGCACAAATAAAGTTTGACACCTAATTACAAAAGCAGAATGCAATGATTGACAGCTTGTCATGAAGAAAGTTAAGTTCAGAACAAACTTTTACACAACATAAGAGAACATTGCAGCTGCTGGGGCAAAGCCTACCTGAAGGCTCAGGCAGAGGAGACTTTGACAAAATTTGCCCATTTATAACTGATTAGATCATTGAAATATGAGCCGAAAAACAAAGAAGCAAGAGAAAAAAATTGTCACATAAGTAAGGCAAGCTTCACAGTTGTGTAAGACATCTGGAAGAGGGGAACAGCGGATGACAAAAGTGCTGGTGACAGCTGCCAACTGGCCTCAGATGAGGAATCACAGAGACTGGCCCTGAGCCATGTCCTCAGTGCATGCTGGATACCTGACATGCAACACAACAGTAAAACCAGCAGTTCCTCAGTTAGGGACTCATGTCAACAGGTGTCCAACACTTAACTAAGGCAAAGCCTGCATTGCAGCTTTGTATGGAGGTCACTTGTCCAGCTGTTGGCTTTAGTGTCCTGGGCCTGTCGTGCTAGACTGGGCTGTGCTGGTCTGTGGGGCAGTGGCTGGCTCATGTGAGTGTGAAGTGTGTGAGTGTGTCTTACAATGAAAATCTTAAAAGAGGAATTGCAATCCATTTGCTGTATCCATTGTGCTTAGGAAGTTCATGTCTGATTGTTGCTTATCTCCATAAGCAAAACAACTAAGCAATGTTTTGCTTATGCAGATATACCACCAACACACTCTGCAACAGATTTCATAAAAGCATTGCATACATGCTCCAGAAGAAAATATGTGAGTTATTTCTCCATGTGGTAGAAGAAAATCTGTGTTTAAAAAGAAGCAGATTTTTTTTAATAAGCATTTTTCATTGATTGGAAGCAGATTTATTGCAGTACATACAAAAAATTTCTGAGAGGACTATGGAAAAAAAAGTGTAAATAAATATAGTACAATTACACATGAAGCCACCTGAAAGTAGCTTCTAAGTTTAACTGTGATGTGAATCATTCTATTGTGTGTAGGTCTTTAGGATAACCATTGCACGACAAGTCATTGTGGTCAAACATTCCTTAAGTACGTGCACAGGACAGAAACCTGTAAGAACTTATTTTTTATTATAAGAAAAAATTGAATGCATTTTCTGTAACATATGGGGAAAACCATCACAATCTTGTTTGTATACCCACCTTATGAAAAACAAGGATCATCTTCAGGCTTGCTTTAATGGCTAAATTACAGTCCTCATTTCAGTGCTTTACTGAAATACACTACTGCCCATGAAATGGTGTGAGAGAGGAAAGATGATGAAGTCCAATTATGACTAAAAGCAGGAAGTTATACATAAAAGTTCACTAGAATTGCACAACTGACACATGAGAGAGTATAGCAGATGGTGAACAAAAACCCTCTTCACACAATATTTTGGGTTTGAATGTAATTGCTGGAAATCTAGCCAATACAACTGTTTATCAAAAATGTGCAGTGACTGTAAGAGAAGATAAGTGTCATAATTATGAATGTGCTTGTCTGTGATACTTCAAAGGAGGACCAGATCATTGAGACTTTGCCAAGAATCACTGCTGCACAACCCTGTTCAGCATCAGGTCTTCTTTCATATAAGGAAAAGCAAGCATCTGGGAAATTTAACTTGAACTTGAACATACTTTCTATATGGAGAGAACAGAAGCAAACACTTATTTCACACTGTGGTATTTGGCTTATAAGCTATTCTTGGTGTGCCAGTAGTAACAAGCATAAATGTAGAGTCAATATTGTAAAGCAGGAAGAAGTGAATGCTGACATGTTTACAGCATACCAGACTGTATTTGAAGAGTTTGGGTATGTTCCAGGAAAACAAACCATAAAAATGAACTCAAATGTTACACTAGTAGGAAAGTACTGGAGAAAGTAATGGTGACATTACAAAGCAAACTAGAAACACAGCTAAGCTCTATTGGAGAACTGCAGAGACTGAAAGGCAATTGCTGATAGATCTGAAAGGACTCTGATAAAAATGTTTGGGTCCTTGTAAATCTAACTGTGCCTACAAAAAAGAAAAAAACAATATTTTGTTTTGATAAAAACAATCTTTGCATATTACTGGGAAAAAAAAAAAAACCAACAACCTAAAACAGTAGAGAATTGAGAATTATTTACACATTTATACCGTAGAAATGGTTTCAGTAATTCTATTGACCAACAAATCAGAAGCAGAAAGGAATCTGCAACTTTTGACAATTTTTTAGAAAAATGTTGATTTTCTAATCAACAATTAGAAATCAGTGACATCATTCCAGTCTCTTACAGAGACAAATACAATCATTCATCAAAATGTCAATATATGAGAAAGTACAGGAGGTGCTAATACTTGTTTTTAAATAGTTGAAAACAAAGGGGATTTTGGCTTGTTTTCTCTAACAGTGGATTCAAATTTCATATTGAACTAAACTTTCTAATAGCGTAAACCATTTCTTCACTAGTATTTTACAAGTAGGCTGCTTATTTCTCAGTATTTGTAATGCATATTAAACACAGGTAGTCCAACAATATAACCCTAAAAAGAAAGGAAAATATAGGGTTGTGTTTGGCTCTGGTCAACTTCATCAGTATATCTAGAAGAAAGAGATGAATGAACATGTGAATTAGAAGTCACTTGGAGTCACTTTTAGAAACACTTTGATAAGCAATGCTTTACCACCAATATAGAGAAAGCAAGTTACCACTACAGAAATGCCAAATGAAAGCTGGATACAAGCCATGAAAGTGTTCAAAGGCAGCAGATGTCTTTTTCAGAGCATATTTGCATTATGGAAAAGACTTGAGCATGGAAGTCAGATCAGAGAGAATGTTTGCATGAACAGTTGGGACACATTGTGGTATATTCTGTGTCACCTTGACTGATCTGTGATCTTTGTTTCCCCTCGATGTGTACCACTATGACAGAGAGCAAATATTAGCTAAGTGACACTTCAGCCACAATAAATATTAAAACATTACAGAGACACACCACAATTTAAAATTAATATTGTTCCTTGACAATGTTGTAAAACAGCTGTTTTAGTAGAGCTCCATATGAGAAATAATGTAAATGAGCTACGTCAGTGGGTTATCTTCCAGTATACTTTCATAGAGACTGTCCAGTGAGGACATACCTGTATTTTTCAAATGTGGCATTTCACAGTGAATGAAAAGCATAGAGGCAGCAGGTCAGGAGCTGTTACTTAGCTCAAGAGACAAACGAGTATGTTGATGCACACCAATACAGTATTCACTGGTTTCTCCCCATGCTTCTTTCTCTGTAACACTTAGAAGGTCCTAGGCTTCACCTTGTCATAACATCTTTTCTGCATTCTGTCATCATTTCTGGCCCACATCAAACCGTTCTCATGGTTGGCCCATATCTAAGTTTGTAGCAAAAGTAACCATTCTAGTTGCTTCATTCATTTGCTTAATAAGTCCATTAATAGTTTGGCATGTGATATTAAACAAAGCCATCACCAAATTCCTACTCTCCATTTCAGAGCTGACCTCAGATCATGGGTTTGCCCCAGTGTATATAGAATTTTTGATAAGTTTTCATTACTTTCCTTTGCTATCAACTTCACTCTACTGTCATGTCATGAAAATAATTCGTGCCCATCAGGTTCATGATGTCATCTTCCAGGACTGTTCAGCTTTATAACATCACTTCACACTGTGTCTCTCTGAGTTTAAATTACTATAAGGTAACAGTTTGGAAGCATCTTTATGGACCCAATATGCAAGAATGCAGAATTTTCAGCAAGGATGAAGGACCGAAGCGCCTACAATAAGGGTTTTAATGATCTCACTAATGTGTTTCTTAGTAAGTGCATAGGGCAGAAATGAAATTTGATTTACTTATTATTATAACTTCCTCCATCAGTGTGGTTCTATTGCAAAGAAAATGTCCGAATTCCTAAAGAAAGCTAGTTGTCTTCTTTCTCGCTTCCTAGTTTATTGAATTACAGATCAGGATTGTACTCAAGTACTTGACAATCCCAGGAGGAAAACTGAAGGATAACAAGGGTAAAGTTTCAAAATTGTGTGTATGAGATGGGAAGCTAATGACCTCCTAAATAATACAGGTGCTATTAAAAAGCTTAACTGTACCCTCCTATTATTTTTGTATGCCAAAGCAGCCAGTATTACTTTATGCAAATTTGTTCTTGATCTCTTTTACTTTACTGTACCTGGAAGTCAAATGCATTGGCCAAAGTTTCTGGAAGAATATACATAACACTCTATATCTCATTTCTGGTGTTTCTCCTCTGATTTTCATATGATAAATTAATTAAATTGCTGCTTGCATTCTCTTTGTCTAGAAATAAAGCTAGTAAGAAATAAAACACACCGTAAGAATGTATTCTAAAGTAATTAGTTAAAAATTGCCTGTTGTCTTTTTAAAAATATTTATTAGTCTCAGAGGGTTAATGGTGTCATACTGAACAGAGACATACAGCGATTGTGTCAATATTATCAAGGTCAAATGAAGTGCCACTGACTCCAACATGGTTTTGACACAATGCAACCTGACTAATAAAATAAAAAGCTAATTTTAAAAATAATTTACCTCCTGTAGACCTTAAAATGGATTTTACTAATGAAAACTAGCATGTTTTTTTCCTGATAGGTGAAGCAAATGAGACTGTGGAAGCAAGTATATGTTGACAAGGGCAAACAAAATGTCCAATGAGATGGTCTATCCAATTAGAAGTAATTTTGAACATTGTTCCTCAGTGTTTAAACACAAGGGTTTTTGACTGCAGCTCAAGGAAATAAACCCATAAATTGTTTGTTAAGACGTTCATTAACATGTCTATTCACTAGAACTGTTTTCTAATGACCAAAAATGTTTCTTAAACCCATGAGAGAAAAGTGTTCTATATTATTTTCAACTGGTGATTAAGACCGACTAAGAATTCAGTGAACTCTGTAGAAGCATCCAGCACAGTCCCTCAACCTGACTTTGTCTGCACAGAACAGTTAACAAGCCGTAGGTAGAAACAACTACTCGCAGATATATGTTTTTACAATCACAGCTTCATTTACTTTCTTCGTATTTTAGCTAGGTTTTATTTTACAAAAGGAATTCCAGGGAACTGAACCAGACAGTGCGTCAGAAATCTTTTAGAGAACAAAAGTGCAAGATTTATAGATTCCTAGTATTAGCAGCTTATAAAGATGACATCTGCATAAGAGGGAAACAAAGCTGATACACATAAGATAAAACACATGCTATATACTATGTATGGCATATGCCCGCAAATTTATTTTGGTTTAAGTCATAGTAAATGGTACAAAATTCCAAATAGGCCCCAAAGTTTCAGGGTTGGGTTCTTTGAATTGCCTGCATACCTGAAGTCAAATATTTAAATCTCCATTAAAAGATTAGTGTTAAAATGGTTTCTACTGAGGAGGGCAAAGCTGTTTTGTAAGATGATTTTCACACTAGAGAATAAAGTAAAAGGAATGTTCCAGAGACTTTAAGTCCAACCTGTTAGTATACAAAGTGGATGGAAGTCTGCAAGATGGATAGGAAACTGCTGACAGGTTGAATGGAGTGGCTGGTGAGCAGTGGTTTTTACACAGGCTGCCAGTCTGTAAAAACTGGCGTTTCCCACTGATGACCCCATGTCACTCAGCTTTTGCCCTGGATTGGATTGGAAGCACCCTTACCAAGACTGTGTGGAGGACACACCACAAGGGAGAGCCAATCTTGCAGAGAAAGCCAGACAGGGTGGAAGAGTGAGCTACCAAGAACGATCTGACATTTGACAAATACAAGTGAAAAGCCTGTACCTGGGATGACATAAACAAAGAGCTCAGTATAAGCTAGGACTGTGAATCTGGGGAGCAGCCTTGCTGGGAAGTCCTGGTAGACTTCCCAGCAAGGAACCCAAATAAACACAGATCAGCAGTGTGCTACTGCAGCAACAAAGACAGAACTGATCTTGATCTGCATCCCTAGGGACATCATTAGCACAGCTAGAAATGGGATCATCCCAATCTTCTCAGTGTTTGTCAGACCACACCTGGAATATTTCCAGTTCTGGTCCCCACAACTCAAAAAAATCATGAAGAGAATGGTGCAAAGGAAGGCTACAAAAATTATCAAATATAAGAAGGAATTTTTTTACAGGGAGAACAACCCTTCACTTGAACAAGATCCCCAGGAGCATATCAGTGTCCCTTCTCTTGAGATTTTCCAAATGCAATTGGGCATGGTGCTGGATAGTTCAACAGGAGCCCTCTGTTAGCTCACATAGGAAAAAGGCAATCACAAGATGTGTAATTGAAAGAATAGTAATTATATTAGATATGTAAAAGGCTGATCTCATTGCTAATATCAGGTTTTTCTTTGCATGCAAATGTTCTGCTTTTGTGGACATCCTTTCATATTAAATTGGAGAGATTGCTAATACTTCAATTTTGTTTATTATATTCCAGATTAGTTGAATAGCGTGTTGTATTCTGTTATTCACCATTGCTCATGAATGAGAATGAGTGAGTCCTCTCTCAGAAACAAAAGAAGGATTTTGAATGATTTCTAGATAGACTAGAAGGGGTGAATCCAAACTTGAATTCTGATCCTCGCAAAACCATGTATCTGGTAAGTACACTGCACATCCATCCTGTGGCATAGTGTGGAAACAAAGTTTAGGTCCTAGAACTCTTGACAGATCTCTCACTTAAGACTACTCTGAAAGTTCTGATGTAGTATCAAGCACACATTCT